>CM064521.1:42149728-42327124 GCA_032716605.1 Paralithodes platypus
GACATTCTGAGGTCTGGTCCCGCGCGTACCGCCTCAAGCAAGGCGGTGCGGATGTCACCCAGAGATTGGATTGACGACTGAAGAAGCAGTCGCCGGGACAATTCAACCGATCGTCTGGCATCCGCGTCTGCGATTGCCTGAGTGGACCGGAGCAAAGACTTTGCTACCTGTTGAGACACTATGTATTGAGAGAACAGGCGAAAAGCTTTCCCCCTTAGCCTAAATTCTCGGTCTAGGTGAGTTGGGGTAGGGTAGTGAAAGGGTCTTTTAGCTCACAAAGATTAATTTTAGGGGCAGCTAAGAAAGCAAACAAAGCTGAAGGGACTCCGCCGGCAGAACACACTGGCATGGAGAACCACGAATGAGTATCTTGAGGGATCTGGTGGGAAGTTTTGGAAGTAAATGTGGTCGCAAAGTTTTGAGCCTCTGTCTCCCAATCCACCCAAGGTCCTGGACCCAACTGCCCCACCTTCAAGACTGGATTAGCTGCTTCGTCTGTGACGGTTTGTAAATCAAGTTCTGGAGTGAGAGCTGACAGAGTCTTAATGTCATTAAACCCATCCAGCTTAGACCAGTCTGAAAACAATTTTGAAGCTGAGGCAGGGGGTAAAGCTGGCTTAGTAGCATACACAAAATAGTCTTGGTGATAATAACTAGGTATAGCCTTTATATTAACGTCTAGTACATTTCCCAAAGTATCCAAGGCCCTTAATTTCTTTGATTTATTGCCCTGGATGACCCACTCACGCGGTACTGGGAGTTCCCCTGACAAGGTAGGTTGGGCGAGCTCTGGTTTAGTGGGGGTCAAAAGGACCCATGACTCGTCTGGTCCGTAAAGCAAGGGCATAGCTACCTTTCTGAGAGGTGCCTTGTCTAGAGGGGGTGGATTGACATCCGTTATAACCCTTACATTCGAAGTGGTCAATGCCGCCGTAGCAGGCCTAGTAACCACTGATGGTGACGAGTCGGAGGGTGAGGGATCTTAGTTAAAGCAATAGAAGTCATCAGAGGCCGTACCGTAGAACTTGTCGTGGGAGCTCCCAAGTCCACTGTGGGAGTTTCCTGTTGTTGGCCAAAAAATTTAGATAAAGCATGACTAAGTAGCCCATCAATTTCCTGTGCAGTGACAAATTGACTTGATGATGTACTCACTGGTGAATCATTAATATCCTGCGCGGCGTCTAAGCCTGAACCTGACTCTTGCCCTTCCATATCCGAAATTATTGAAACCTCGTCTTTCTCATCCTGTTCCTCCTGAGAAGATCCCGCCGAAGCTGGGTACCTTGTTGCCAAGATAAGTCAGGAATAGAGGATGGGATCGCCCGCGTCCCTGTGGACGTCAGCTACTGTGTGACTAGTTTGAGTCGGAGTGGGTGGTCAGACCCTGGCCGAGAAAATCGCCAAACACCGAGGCCTGGCTACACTCTCTTGGGAGTCTGAAACACTCTCAATCACTGATCCCCCTGACCCTCCAATTCCAGGGTTAAAATGTTAATGGGTAAATCATCTTTAGGTACAGGCACCGTACTGGACCCTTGAGACCTAACACAAACTCTGTCTGGGGTAGAGGTACGATGAGAAGCACTAGAACTGGCGAATGTAGGGAGGCCTTTCTATTATGGGAATCCTTTTTGTAAGATTTATGGCTACGGTGTGACCGTGAACTACTCTTTGATTTGGAGGATTTATCGCCGTGACCACTGGTGGAACTTTCCGTCTTACTCTTCTTACTCGATTGTGAAGAGGCAAGACTAGGTGGCTGGTGTCTGAGAGGTGACCTAGACCGAGATCTCTCCCGAGACGAGCAGGCGGTCGCCGGGGGTGTAGGCTTTCTTGGACATTTCGGAGTAGCAGCAGAAGACACAGAACCCTGACCAGTCTCCGCCGGCTTATGACTAGTTACTCGAGAGGAACGTTTAGGGGGAGGGTGTTCGAAAAGCAGTCTATCCCAAAGAGGGACGTTGTCACATTGAAGTGACTTATGAGCTACAATCGTAGTATATGCTGACATCTGTTGCCTAACCTCTCGTAATGCGACCGCTGCGGTCTTATCATTGTCGCGGAGGACCTTGACACTTAATTGGGAGCAAAAGGAACAGTTGCGCATCACCCACAAACCCCTTGAACGGTCTAGACATTTAACACACTTGATGCAAAGAGTGTGCGCAAAAATAGTGATACCGGCACAGGTAGGGGCAGTGCATAAAGCAAAGACTGGGGCCAAGGTAGCCATGACAGAGACTGGTGGGGAAAACTACTGCTTTGGTCCGCCGGAGCCCAGCTCTGGAAAAAAAGAAAATTTCCAGGAATTAATGCTCATAAGGTTAACCCAACATGCTCGCACACAAGTGTTAATAACCCACCGGGTAACGAGATGTAATGACACAACGATCACAGCTCGCTACGCGGCGGGGTTCAGAATATCTAAACATATCTTTTTAAGAAAGTGAAGAATACCCTCTGACATAATATAAAGGACCAGCATGGCGTTTATAGTCTTTCTGGTGGTGACTGTTTCAAGATTCAATTTTGGAAAAACAACCCCCCACAAAGACGCCGGCCCTTGAATTATTTAGTAGAATAACACAGGGCAGGCTGATACGAGATCTGATTTCTAACGAATTGTCACAAAAGATCGCCGTAAGTTTGAAGGCGGCGATACATAACGTATCTCTCAATTACGTGGTTAATCGAAATTGAATTGTAAATTCCTTATTTCCTCCACCCAGGAGCACCCGCCGGGTGTAAAAACGATGTTAACCCTAATTGAACCTTCAATCGCCGGAAGGATAAAGGCGGCGATACATATAGTATCACTAAAATGGATCGGTTAACTAACTGAATGACTTAGTTGTTCATCCCTCCCTACCAAGGTGCACCCGCCGGGTGAGATGTCAAAACGTTAACCCCATAAGTTCCTGTCCCCACTTCTTTGTAAAAGATCGCCGGGGAGGAAAGCCCTTAACAACAGCTAGGTTTTTCTGTGGTTTGTAAAACCGGGTAGAAAAACTTCATAACAAATGTCCGCATGAACAATGTTAGATGGGTACAGCCACTCCGCCGGGAATCAAAGGGAGCCTGAAAACAGGCACCAACACAGAGACGCAGTCCTGGAGAGCCACAGACACCTCATCGCCGGGGACACAAGCCTGTGTTGAAACCACGTGTGGCCCAACACGGCTCTCGGCCGGGTTTTTTCATGGTGAAACCGAGAAAAAACCCGCCGGAAGGTAACCCACCCCGTTCAGAAACCATCTGGATGTACATCGGACTCGAAGGAAAGCCAAGCACGACTACCTAGGTCCACACAATAATCCGTGGAAATTAGGCAATACACGACTAAACCAGGAAACAAACATAGTCCGTGGAAATAGCCAATACACAACTAAACCCGGATACACATGACACAGTAGGACATATTTATAAAATAAACAATAACCTTGTACATGTGTCTAAGCTACGTCCGGCTGGCTAGCCCTAAGTAGACGCATAAGAAATGTTGAAATATAAACAAAAAACACTGGAAATATAACAACAGGAACCACCGCCAACACACCACTGTAGCAAATACTTCCGGCAAAGGGAAGACTGACTCGGGACCCAGAAAAAACTTCACTAAGTGAAGAAAAATACGCTGGGAACGTCAGTAAGCAACGCTTACCTCATCAGAAAGATAAAAGGCAGCATAATTAACGCGTAATGAAAGCCGCCTGCATCACAAGCTAACTCAACTGTGGAAAAGATCACAAGTCCACAACAGGACCACGAGGGTACATCCGAAATAGATGCCCCAAACACACGACCCAAAATACACTGCACTGCGGGCAACCAGCCCAGGACACTCCTGCTACGCATATCCTAACCTTACTCGATACAACAAATGAGAAAAAACTCACTAGGGACGCAGCAAATGCGGAACCAGCGGAGCGTGGGGAGACACGTCCGGGCAGGCTGAGCGCAGAGCAGAAAAGGAAGAATGACGCCTGAATCAGCGTCTGGTCAAAGATCCACACAAGTACATCCACGATATGATGGAAAGCTTATTGGATAGTTATTCTTATTTTCTTTTTGTTTTTATTTTTTACGAAGTTTTTTCGTAGTGAGAACCCAATTCATAATGACTGAAGCCATGAGTGAGGTCGCGTGCGCTCATGATGAAGGCTCCTCAGTTTTTAAATGCCCTGCGCGGTAGATTCAAACTACGGCGGATTAGTGTTTGAAGAGGATGCCTTATGTAATAGGCATGTTCGTCAATGATGGAGGGGCCACTAATAAATTACCCCCAGGCAGAGAGTCACGCGATCCTTGGAGACCTTGAACCCAGGGGCCTTCTTCTCGTCCTTGGCTATGAAGTATCTCGACGACATCTTCTTCCAATACAAGCTCGTCTCGTCGAAGTTGATCACTTGTTTGGCACTCTTCAATCCTCTTCTTCAGGACAGGCTTGAAAGTGTCAGCAGCAGGCTTGTTGGAACTGGCTGCCTCACCCGACATCTTAACGTTATGAAGGGTGGCTCGCTGCTTAAATGTTTCGCCCTTTCTGGTAGTTAACGTCGTCCCCTCCTTCACTGTGAAGCCCTTCTTCTGCAGGTCCTCATACAATGAGAGGGCCTTGGTTGTGACTAGGGCAGTGGATAGCGGCATGTGGCACCTGCTCTGGTCATCTATAAACAGCTTCAAAAGGCACTCCATCTCTTCCTTAATGGGCTCACGATGTTTCTTGGTTGTCTTCGCCATCAAGTGGTGGTGTGTTCTCTCCATCTTTTTAAAATCGGCTTTCTGGATGACCGTAGAGACGGTAGACTGGGCTAGCAATAGCCTGGGCAATAGAGTTGGCGCCCTCACCACCCTCATGATGCTTGATGATTTCCAGCTTAATTTCCAAACACAGGCTTTTTCGTGCGCGTTTGGGCTTCACATCGGATGAAGAGGAGCTTGATGGTCGCTTGGAAGCCACTGATTATCCACTCGTGATAATAAGGTAATAATTCACTGTAATCGCATAACACTGTGTTGTAATCCAAATGGAAGCTCGGTAAAGACTGGGCCGAGTTGTGGAAGTTAGCCGTGGCGGCGTCAAGGCACTACGATCGCAAACCATTGCCTGCAGACTTGCGATGCGCTCGGCTGATCGGGCTGGCGATCGGATACGTGAGTCACAGCCCATCGTAAATCGGGAAACGGGTACTAATATAGATCGATCGTATGTGCTAAATATCGTAAACTGATGCATCGGATACTGAGGTACAGTACTGTAATTTATTTCTGGAGTAGTTAGTACAGTTCTCTCACAACCAAAGGAACTCTGTTTTGATCTCCACAAAGACTGAGGTGGATCTCGTCTAGCGGTTGTTTGTATGGATCACCCGTTTCATTATACAGTATTTGTTTGGTGATAATATGACTTCTCCTCATTCTAGTGTCAATTTTGTCTTAACATATACATACATACCATATTTATGACTTGAGTATTCCACACAAAGCGCGGTTCCGGTCTCACGTCCTAATGGCGGGCGTTACAGGCAACCCTGTTAAGAGCTGCCTCACTTGTCAGGTTTTTTTATTTAAGATCAGACTGCAAAGTCCGATCCCACGTCTTTCTTGGTCCGCCCCATGGTGCAGCTCCTTCCACATGCATGGACTGCATCTTTTCACACAACTTTGTTCATCCTTTCCACATGTCCAAACCATCCAAGCCTGCTATACTGTAGTGTATTCGCTGTAAGTAGGCGATAAATCATGACCTCTATCCTCTGTAACTCAAAAAGGGCTTGAGCAAATTGGTTGTAAATTTCACATCTATTCCTTGACTTACTCTTCCCAAATGGTAGAAATATTAGCTCGATTACTCTAGTCGTTTTTGAGTTACAGAGGTTAGAGATCATGATTTCTCGCCTACTTACAGCGAATAGACTATAGTACACATCACATCACTGATACTCTTGATACCTAACCTTCTCCTTAGCTCTTCATTTGATATCCTATCTTGCAGTTTGGCACCACACATCCATCTCACCATTCTCATTTCATTGCGTTCCATTCTGTTTATATCATCTGCTTTGACAGGCCACGTTTCTGAAGCATATGTCATTGCGCTTCTAACACATAAAGCGTAAACCTTTCCCTTAAAGGGGAGAGGGAGTCTTCTCATGATGAGTAGTGGCAAAAATTCTCAAAAATTTCCCCAGACGCATCTTATCCTGGCGATAGTGGCGGCCTCAGCCCTACCACCGGCAGAGATGGTATCACCCAAGTAGCAAAACTTGTCCACCAACTCTAGTGCCTCATTGCCAAAGTTAACACGCTCGAGCCGGTCATTGAATACAAGCTCCCCTTTGCATACTATGCATACAAATTCTCAAGTACAGACTTTTTCTTTTGGTAGAGATCCTTTATTAACAAGCAATTAAAAAGCATAGCCTAGAGGCTGCAATTCAAGGAAGCCGGCCTTTGGCCAGTACTGAGAAATGTTTACATTGAGGGGGGTCTAGGCTGTGGGGGGATTATTTTTAGTTGGTTGTTTACTATAACAGTATATGGATGGAGTCATGAAAGAAACAAGGAAGAGCATTGTATGTTGGTGTATCGCTGATAAGGGAGGGAAACGAGTGGAAGCTACCTGTACTGCTGTTTGCTGATACAGTCCTGAGCAATAATGAATGGGAGTTGCAGGTCTGGTAAATATGTTTGGAATAGTGTGCGAAAAACGGAATCAAGGTAAATGCAGGGAAGAGCAAGGTTATGGTCTTCGTAAGGGGTGAAGTCACAGAGTCTGAGGTGAAGTTGAACGGTCAGGCTATGGAGATCGTCAGCTCTTTTAAGTATCTGGGCAGTGTGTTGAGTAAAGATGGGACTATGGATGAAGAAGTGCGGGAGAGGGTTGTAGGAATGCTGAAAGCAGTAACAAGAAATATGGTGGTCAGTATGGAAGTGAAGAAGTCCTTGCATGACAGTGTGGTAATCCCGACACTGACTTACGGAAGCGAAGCATGGACGTTTGAGAAGAGACTCGGACCAAGAGTGAGAGGAGTGGAAATGAGTTACTTGAGAAGTGCGTGCGGAGTTACATGGAGGGATAGACAGACGAATGAGGAAGTAAGAAGGAGGTGTTATACAGATGTGCTGGAAAGTGTGAAAAGGAACACCTTGAGATGGTTCGGCCATATGGAACGTATGGGAAGCGAGAGAATGACTAAGAGGGTGTACGAGAGCGAGGTGGAGGGACAGAGGGAGAGGTAGACCGAAAGAGAGGTGGAAGGATGGAGTGAGGAAGTATATGGATGAAGGCGGTGCTGGTTGGGAGGAAGGGCGTCGACTGACTGGGGACAGAGGTGCATGGGGGCGGTTCGTTCGTGGCCACCCCTTTGGGGATCACAGCGTCAGGCAATAGATTGATAGATTATAGGTTTGACTCCTGTAAGGAGATAAAGAAAACCTAATATTTAGTAGTGGCCCCGTAATCATTGACGAATATGCCTATTACATAAGGCACCCTCTTCAAACACTCATCCGCCGTAGTTTGAATCTACCGCGCAGAGCATAAAAAATTTGAGGAGCCTTCATCATCAGCGCACGCAACCTCACTCATGGCTTCAGTCATTATGAATTGGGTTCTCACTACGAAAAAACTTTGTAAAAAATAAAAACAAAAAAATAAGAATAACTATTCAATAAGCTTTCCATAATATCGTGGATGTACTTGTGTGGATCTTTGACCAGACTCTGACTCAGGCGTCATTCTTCCTTCACTGACATATCAAGTAAACCAAAATCCTTAATACATCAACGAATGGGAAGGGGATGGTCGGGAGGGCCCCAGTCGTCAATGATTACGGGGCCACTACTAAATATTAGGTTTTCTTTATCTCCTTACAGGAGTCAAACCTATAATTTATTAGTGGCCCCTCCATCATTGACGAATATGCCTGATATCTAAGACTGGAGGGGGACATTCGTAATCATATCATAACTCTAGTAAAAGCAGATAATCAAACAACCACATAGTATTCTTACTTCGAAAAAAAAAATATTTATTGGCGCAGCACATCTATACAAAAAGGGGTTCAAGCAGGAGCGTGCTTCAAAGAAGCCTGCTTGATAAAAAGGGTTAACTCTTGAGACTCTGTGAACAGATCTGTAAGTTAAAAAGGCACCCCACTCAACATAAGTGGTGAAAAATAAAAACTTATAAGTTTACATGTGCACATATAACCCCATAATACTAGTGGATATATCTTGCAAAATATATCCAATGCTTAAAATTAAATTTCTTTCACAGCTAAAACTACTATAACAACACTGTTGTTTGTACTACCATTGTACTAGCACAATTTCCTGCACTGAATAGTACAGAGAAATTTTCATATCACAATACCCATAACTAGTATCACAGCTCTTATACTCCGGCGGGGTCTAGGGTGTCCTATGTTACGCTGACTGCACCCCCCCCCCCCTTTCCTTGAAATTAAACAAAAAGTGACTTAAGGGCCACCTAGACCCTCTGCCTTAAAGCTATACATGGCAAGGAAGGTTTGTCTAGAGCTACTGACAGGTGTTACGAACTGGCACTCGGGTACACAAGGGCTCTCAATCAGGACTCGAATACGGCTCGCTGCCACAACGGAAACACACGATCCCAACCCCTGAGTACTGCCAGCCGAACAAAAAACACCAATACCCTCCAGAGTTCAATCTGCTATAACGGGGTATACAAGAACTCGGTACTAGTACTCGGTACACACCTCAGGGGAGGTGTGGTGGAGTGGTCATGCCACTGGATTGGTAATCCAATGGACCCGGGTTCAAATCCCGATATGTCAATGGGAAGATATTATTGGGATTGAATTTGTGATGTACCTAGTATCAGTGCATTACCACAAAGCCCACCGAAACGTAAAAAAAGTACCCTCATTGTTCCCTGATTAAATAACACTGTATGAATATTCCCATATTCAAAATATGTTACAGGGGGACAATGCCTAGTGAGTTCACTGCTCAATAGGTGGCGTTCTGAGAGTGAGGGTCTGAGTCTGGAGGGTGAGACGGTGAAGCACTTGAGCGAAGCAACCGGCCGCTTCAGAGATGGAGCTGCTTCGAGCCATGATGGTTGCTTCACATGTCTCACTCCCCAGACTGGAACAAGACCTCACGGGCTTCACCGTGTTGAGCGGTGGAATGTACAGGCGCTCAGCCTATGCCCGAGAGGGAGTAGTTGGAATATTGAAAAAAAAAAAAAAAAAAAAAAAAAAAAAAGTGTTCAACAACAGACTAATAAAGAGACAGGAATTATCTAGTCTGGTCAACAATCAAACAAAGAAGTAAGAAACAACAACACCAAAGAATAGTGTTGGCCGAAGCCGAAGTAATCCACCCTTGACTAAGAACTTAAGAAGTCCTCCACCCTCTACTTCGGATCGGCACTATTACGTTACGTTAATTAATAGTCCTTAAGCATCGAGCAAGGAATCTTCTGAAAAAAGTTAGATGCTTCTCGGATGCTCGTAAGAAGTACGTATCGGATTTTGAACAGTAATTCAATAAGCAAAAACACTGGCAATTAAATACTATTAAAGGTTTAAATTGGCATAAGAATAATTAAAAGAATATGCAATAGTAAATGGCAAACATTAAAAAGAAGTACTCCGCAAATGCAACGGCAATAGCCTACTCGGATTGTGCTCGTGGGCCACTAATCACTAAAGTAGCCAAGCTTGCAACACATGAAATCAATAGTGCATAAACAATATCATACATAAGGAAAGCTTCAATACTATTCTGTATCTACTAATCGAGTAAAGTCTAGCTGGGGTACTGTGGGCAAAAGGTAGCAGTGACTGAGCAAAAATGGCTCGTAGCCTAGCGAAGTCCTCACAACTGTTTAAAGTATTACGTTAAAACTAACAAGTGCACTTTGAGAAATCCAGATCCCTTGTATCTGGTTTTCTCCCGGCTCCTTGACAAAGTAAAAACAAACTTAATAAAATACAGGGTGGTTAGGCTCTTGCCCTCACGCACTGTAAATTATTAACTCTACACAGTCAGCCGCGAAGACAACCTAGGCTTCACTGAACCGAAACGAGTATGCAGGTTTATCGCTTAACCACTGCATCAAACAACAACTCGTAACACAGAAAAGCCTTACCCCAGTCTAGCATTACCTAGACTAGCAGAAAACAGGAATAATAATAATAACACACAGGGAAATGCATATACAAGTGCAACAAACATAAATCAATCCTATTCTAAGTTAACCCTTCCAAAATAGGCTATCTAATAGGCAAGTATCTCGTGAGAACTCAAGCGATAATACGTTGGCTGACTAGCTCTGCACCAACGGGACCATGGAAGTTAAAAAAGGCAGGGAAAAGAGGAGATAAGAAGGTAAGGTAGTAGAGAAAGTTCACATCAGTCAGAAGAATATTTATTAGTGGCCCCTCCATCATTGACGAACATGCCTATTACATAAGGCATCCTCTTCAAACACTAATCCGCCGTAGTTTGAATCTACCGCGCAGAGCATTTAAAAACTGAGGAGCCTTCATCATGAGCGCACGCGACCTCACTCATGGCTTCAGTCATTATGAATTGGGTTCTCACTACGAAAAAACTTCGTAAAAAATAAAAAGAAAAAGAAAATAAGAATAACTATCTAATAAGCTTTCCATCATATCGTGGATGTACTTGTGTGGATTTCTGACCAGACGCTGATTCAGGCGTCATTCCTCCTTCTCTGCTCTGCGCTCAGCCTGCCCGGACGTGTCTCCCCACGCTCCGCTGATTCCGCATTTGCTGCGTCCCTAGTGAGTTTTTTCTCATTTGTTTACTCCGGGATGTATCGAGTAAGGTTAGGATATGTGTAGCAGGAGTGTCCTGGGCTGGTTGCCCGCAGTGCAGTGTATTTTGGGTCGTGTGTTTGGGGCATCTATTTCGGATGTTCCCTCGTGGTCCTGTTGTGGACATGTGAACTTTTTCACAGTTAGTTAGCTTGTGTTGCAGGCGGCTTTCATTACGCGTTAGTTATTGCTGCCTTTTATCTTTCTGATGAGGTATGCTTTGCTTACTGACGTTCCCTTTGTATTTTTCTTCACTTAGTGAAGTTTTTTCTGGGTCCCGTGTCAGTCTTCCCTTTGCCGGAAGTATTTGCTACAGTGGTGTGTTGGCGGTGGTTCCTGTTGTGATATTTCTAGTGTTTGGTGTATATTTCAACTTTTATTATGCCGTCTACTTAGGCCTAGCCAGCCGCTCGTAGCTTTGCCACATGTACAAGTGTTATTGTTTATTATTTATAAATATGCCATACTGTGTCATGTGTATCCGGGTTTTAGTTGTGTATTGGCTAATTCCTCGGACTATGTTTGTTTCCTGGTTTAGTTGTGTATTGGCTAATTCCACGGATTATTGTGTGGACTTAGGTTAGTCGTGCGTGGCTTCCTTCGTGTCCGTTGTACGTTCAGATGGTGTCTGATCGGGGTGGGTTTCCTTCCGGCGGGTTTTTTCTCGGTTTCACCATGAAAAAAACCCGGCCGAGAGCCGTGTTGGGCCACACGTGGTTTTAACACAGGCTGGTGTCCCCGGCGATGAGGTGTCTGTGGCTCTCCAGGACTGCGTCTCTGTTCGTACCTGGTTTCAGGCACCCTTTGATTCCCGGCGGAAATGGCTGTACCCATCTATAAAACGTTGTTCATGCGAACATACGTTATGTCGTTTTTCTACCAGGTTTTACAAAACCACATGAAAAACCTACCTGTTGTTAAGGGCTTTCCTCCCCGGCGATCTTTTACAAAGAAGTGGGGACAGGAACTTATGGGGTTAACTTTTTGACATCTCACCCGGCGGGTGTACCTTGGTAGGGTGGGATGAACAACTAAGTCATTTAGTTCATTAACCAATCCATTTTAAGTGATGCTATATGTATCGCCGCCTTTATACTTACGGCGATTGAAGGTTCAATTAGGGTTAACATCGTTTTTTCACACCCGGGGGTGCTCCTAGGTGGAGGAAATAAGGAATTTACAAATTCAATTTCGATTTAACCACTTAATTTAGTGATACAATTAGGTATCGCCGCCTTCAACCTTACGGCGATCTTTTTGTGACAATTCGTTAGAAATCAGATCTCGTGTCAGCCTGCCCTGTGTTATTCTACTAAAATATTTCAAGGGCCGGCGTCTTTATGGGGGGTTGTTTTTGTTCCAAAAATTGAATCTTAAGACAGTCACCACCAGAAAGACTATAATCGCCATGCTGGACAATTATATTATGTCAGAGGGTATTCTTCACTTTCGTCAAAAAGATTTGTTTAGATATTCTGAACCCCGCCGCGTAGTGAGCTGTGATCGTTGTGTCATTACATCTCGTTATCCGGTGGGTTATTAACACTTGTATGCGAACATGTTGGGTTAACCTTATGAGCATTAATTCCTGGAAATTTTCTTTTTTTCCAGAGCTGGGCTCCGGCGGACCAATACAGACCCGGCGGTAGTTTTCCCCACCAGTCTCTGTCATGGCTACCTCAGCCCCAGTCTTTGCTTTATGCACTACCCCTGCTTGTGCCGGTATCCCTATTTTTGCACATACCCTTTGCATAAGGTGTGTTAAATGTCTAGACCGTTCAAGGGGTCTCTGGGTAATGTGTAATTGTTCTTTTTGCTCCCAATTAGCTGTCAAGGTCCTTTGCGACAATGATAAGACCGCGGCAGTAGCTTTAAGAGAAGTACGGCAACAGATGGCAGCCTACACTACGATTGTTGCGCATAAATCACTTCAATGTGACAACGTCCCTCTTTGGGATAGATTGCTATTTGAACACCCTCCCCCTAAACGTTCCTCTAGACTCCGTACGGTCTAGAGTCACGAGTCATAAGCCGGCGGAGACTGGTCAGGGTTCTGTATCTTCTGCTACTACACCAAAACGTCCAAGAGAGCCTACACCCCCGGCGTCCGCCTCCTCGTCTCGGGCGAGATCTCGGTCTAGGTCACCTCTCAGACGCCAGTCTTCTAGTCTTGCCTCTTCACCAGCGAGTAAGAAGAGTAGGACGGAAAGTTCCACCAGTGGTCACGGCGATGAATCCTCCAAATCTAGGAGTAGTTCTCGGTCACACCGTAGCCATAAATCCTCCAAAAAGGATTCCCAGAAACGAAAGTCTTCCCTACATTCACCAGCTTCTAGTGCCTCTCATCGTACCTCTACCCCAGACAAAGTTTGTGTTAGGTCTCAAGGGTCCAGTGCGGTGCCTGTCCCTAAAGAGGATTTACCTATTAATATTTTAGCCCTGGAATTGGAAAGTTCAGGGGGTTCAATAATTGAGAATGTTTCAGACTCCCAAGAGAGTGTAGGCCAGGGCCTCGGTGTTTGGCGGTTTGCTCAGCCAGGGTCTGACCACCCACATCCGACTCAAACGAGTCACACAGTAGCTGATGTCCACAGGGACGCGGCGATCCCATCCTCTATTCCTGACTTATCTTGGCAACAAGGTACCCCAGCTTCGGCGGGGTCTTCTCAGGAGGATCAGGAGGAGAAAGACGAGGTTTCAATAATTTCGGAGATGGAAGGGCAAGAGTCAGGCTCAGGCTTAGACGCCGCGCAGGATATTAATGATTCACCTGTAAGTTCATCATCTAACCAATTTGTTACTGCGCAAGAAATTAATGGGCTACTTACTGATGCTTTATCTAAATTTTTTGGCCAACAACAGGAAAACCCCACAATGGACTTGGGGGCTCCCACGACAAGTTCTACGGTACGGCCTCTGATGACTTCGATTGCTTTATCTAAGATCCCTAACCCACCCACTCTGTCACCATCAGTGGTTACTAAGCCTGCTACGGCGGCATTGACAACTTCAAATGTCAGGGTCATCACGGATGTCAATCCACCCCCTCTAGACAAGGCGCCTCTCAGAAAGGTGGCTATGCCCTTGCTTTACGGACCAGACGAGTCATGGGTCCTTTTGACCCCCACTAACCCAGAGCTCGCCCAACCTACCTTGTCAGGGGAACTCCCGGTACCGCGTGAGTGGGTCATCCAGGGCAACAAATCAAAGAAATTAAGGGCCCTGGATAATTTGGGAAATGTACTGGACGTAAACATCAAGGCTATACTGTACCTAGTTATTATCACCAAGACTATTTTGTGTATGCTACTAAGCCAGCTTTACCCCCTGCCTCAGCTTCGAAACTATTTTCAGACTGGTCTAAGCTGGATGGGTTTAATGATATTAAGACTCTGTCAGCTCTCACTCCTGAACTTGATTTACAGACCGTCACAGACGAAGCAGCTAATCCAGTTTTGAAGGTGGGGCAGTTGGGTCCAGGACCTTGGGTAGATTGGGAGATAGAGGCTCAAAACTTTGCAACCACATTTACTTCTAAATCTTCCCACCAGATCCCTCAGGATACTCATTCATAGTTCTCCATGCCGGTAGGTTCTGCCGGCGGAGTCCCGTCAGCTTTGTTTTCTTTCCTAGCTGCCCCTAAGATTAATCTTTGTGAGCTAAAAGACCCTTTCACTACCCCTACCCCTACTCACCTAGACAGAGAATTTAGGCTAAGGGGGAAAGCTTTTCACCTGTTCTCTCAGTACATAGTGTCTCAACAGGTGGCTAAGTCTTTACTGCGGTCCACTCAGGCAATCGCAGACGCCGATGCCAGAAGATCGGTTGAATTATCCCGGCGACTGCTCCTCCAGTCGTCAATCCAATCCTTGGGTGACATACGCAACGCCTTGCTTGAGGCGGTACGAGCAAGACAAGATCTCAGAATGTCTTTAGTTCGCAAGCTACCTGATCGCATTGCGAATCAGGTGATCATGTCACCAGTGCTTACTCCCTCTTTAATGTCCCCTGAAGTGTGGCGAACGGTGTTCAATATGGCACAGGCCGTTAAGCACAGTCCCACCCCTTCTAAGAAACCTGCATTTAACATGTCAATATTATTTTAAATCATGTCAAAACTCTAGGCTTCAAGGTAAATCTGGTAAAGTCAAACCTTGTTCCCTCACGAGTAATTCAGTGGATAGGGCTGGTCTGGGACACGGCCGCTCTCACTCTGAGTCAGAGTGTGGACAATCGCAACATGTTTCGCAGGAAACTGTTCATGTTTCTTCACAGTCTGACTATGACGCGGAGGGTCTGGGAGTCTCTGGTAGGCTCTCTCAACTGGATTCAACTAACTGTCAAGTTGGGCCGGTTGAAAGTAAAACTATTAATATTGGAAGGCAACAAATATTTCCCGCTCTTACCGGCGGGAAAATTATGGCCCATCCCGAAATTAATCCACACCTTGCTAGCGGTCTGGGCAAGGAGGGAAACGTTGCACTCAATAATGTCATGGACCTCTCCTCTACCAACGGTATGGGTAGGCACGGATGCGTCAGGCACAATAGGGTGGGGATTTCAGTCAAATCAGGGGCACCAGGGTCAGGGGCTTTGGTCCCACTTAGAAATCTCTCACATCAATGTCAAAGAATTACTAGTCCCCTTGTATTTCCTTCAGGCTCACGGCCCGGCGCTACGGGGCAAGTCGGTGGCCTTCAGAATGGACAATCTGAATGCAGTTCACTGTATTCAGAAACAAGGATCAACGAGGTCAAGGGGGTTGCTAAACGTGTCGGAAGAGATTTTTACTCTCGCCAACAGACTAGACATTTACCTTCACGCATCTTATCTCCCAGGCGTAGCGAACGTCTGGGCAGACGCTCTGTCCTGGAGATAGAGCACGACAGTAGAATGGGAGCTCAAGCAACCCATTTTCAACCTAATGATTGCAGAGCTCTCCCATCCACAAGTGGATCTATTTGCGTCCGAGGAGACTCACAAACTCCCTCTATACCTCACCCGCCGGGCGAAAACGCCGGCAGGGGGGCCAGACGCCCTAGTGACAGACTGGAACAGATGGAGCTCCATCTATCTGTTTCCGCCGCCAGATGCGTCACTAATGTGCCACGTAGTGAACAAACTACGAGATTATCGAGGCTTAGTCTCGCTAATCGCGCCCCTGTGGCCGGCGCAGTTGTGGTACCAGCAATTGAAAACGTGGTGCCCGGACCCGGTATTGCTCCCGGTCGGGTATTTCCACTTAGACACGATTGGCAACCTAGCGACCTCGCTGACTTTTGCATTATGGACATTCAGGAGGCCAAGTGGCTAGCACCATACGGTAGAGATGTGACCAATAAATTAATCAATCAATATACTCAGTCTACGAAACGACAGTATCACTCACATTGGCAAGCCTTTACTTCCTGGATCATCAGAACGGAACAGAATGTGCCGTCAGTGGCTTTAGTTTTCAATTATTTAAATTATCTGTTTGAGCAGAAACATTTATCTGTGGTAACATTAAAAAATCACTTAACTGCGATTAGAGTGCCCTTTTAGACCTTACAGGTCTCTCCATACCGGTGGCGGAGGAAACAGGTTTTATGAGAGCTTGTTTTAAACTTCGCCCACCTCCCCGTCAGCTCATGCCTACTTGGTCTCTCGACAAAGCTTTGTCTTTACTTCACTCTCGTCTGTACCAAAATACTGCAGACTTTGCATTACTCTTAAAAAAGGCGGTTTTCCTTATGGCTTTGGCCACCGGGAACAGAGTGTCTGAGCAGTCAGTTGACATAGGACACCCTAGACCCCGCCGGAGTATGAGAGCTGTGATATAATTTAAGGTTAATGTGATATGAAAATTTCTCAGTGAGAAATTGTGCTAGTACAATGTTAGTACAAAACAACGGAGTTGTTATAGTAGTTTTAGCTGCGAAAGCAGTCTAATATTAGAACAGTGGAGATCCTTTGCAATTTCTCTCCACGATTATTTTGGGGTTTATTATGTGCACATATAAACTTATAACTTGTTATTTTTGTCACCACTCGTTGAGTGGGGTGCCTTTGTAACTACAGATCTGTGTTCAGAATCTTCAGGGTTACCCATTTTTTGTCAGGCAGGCTTCTTTGAAGCACGCACCTGCCTGAACCCCTTTTTCTTGTATTTTTGGTCTACGCCATATTTAAATATATTTTTCAAAAGTAAGAATACTATGTGGTTGTTTTTATTATCTGCTTTTATAGAGTTATGATATGATTACGAATGTCCCCCTCCAGTCTTAGAAATCAGGCATGTTCGTCAATGATGGAGGGGCCACTAATAAATTATAGGTTTGACTCCTGTAAGGAGATAAAGAAAACCTAATATTTAGTAGTGGCCCCGTAATCATTGACGACTGGGGCCCTCCCGACCGTCCCCTTCCCATTCGTTGATGTATTAAGGATTTTGGTTTACTTGATATGTCAGTGAAGGAGGAATGACGCCTGAATCAGCGTCTGGTCAGAAATCCACACAAGTACATCCACGATATGATGGAAAGCTTATTAGATAGTTATTCTTATTTTCTTTTTATTTTTATTTTTTACGAAGTTTTTTCGTAGTGAGAACCCAATTCATAATGACTGAAGCCATGAGTGAGGTCGCGTGCGCTCATGATGAAGGCTCCTCAGTTTTTAAATGCTCTGCGCGGTAGATTCAAACTACGGCGGATTAGTGTTTGAAGAGGATGCCTTATGTAATAGGCATGTTCGTCAATGATTACGGGGCCACTACTAAATATTAGGTTTTCTTTATCTCCTTACAGGAGTCAAACCTATAATATATAGTTAGCAAGGGAAATGAGAAGTCGCTCTGCCTAATGAGTTCTGATGAAAAAATGGCTAGACTTCCCAATTTATACCCGGCCCTCTAGTGAGCCCAACGTGAACTACTAAGGACCGCCCACTGACAACCATTACGTAATTTCTCTCTCTCCTCTGGGATAGACAAAGGCTCCCCTAGCACTGAGGGGGGGGGGGGGGAGTGCTAGTGAGTTAGGCCCACCTCCCGCCTGGCGTACCCACTGACCCCCAACGGTGGCTGTTTCTCTTCCCATCATTACAAATAAGTTTTACACACAATACTTATAACTAATGATATAAAATAGAACTCGTTGACTCAGATGAAAACAAAATACATATTCATAATACTTATAGTGCAACGGCTCACATGAACTAAGTTAGGAAACTCTACATAGACTACAGCCAAAGTTCCTGCCCTGACGATCCTAGCGAGAGTGGGGCATGACTAGGCGTTCTGTACAGCATGCTCACACTGGACATGCGTCACACAGGTATCGAGTCAAAAACGTATGATTAGAGGCCCACAAATGTGTGGACGTAATATCTTCCACAGAAAAATTCTTAAGGAAACGCAAAGAGGCTGCCCATTTGTGTAAAGCATGGGCCCTACCCACAACGCCGGGATTACTCTCTTTAATGACCTCGACCAAAAGAGAAGCCAATCTACGTTTCAGCAAGCGCTTACCCGTACTTGCTACCCATAAAGCACCCTGGGGGTTTAGAGGAGCTACTCTCAAATATTTGGTTAGAGCCTGCACTGGACATAAATTATGGTGCACCTTTCCCCTTTTCAACGCCGGCACCGTGAACTCTGAAAACACGTGTTCACTGTGCTCATTCTTGGCTATGAACCCTGGGGAAGGTGCAATGTGAATACACTCATTAAGCCTACCAAACCTGAGGCAATTAGTTGTGTTGCTCATCGCCGCCAGCTCAGACACTCTGTTCCCGGTGGCCAAAGCTAAAAGGAATACTGCCTTTTTTAATAGTAATGTAAAATCTGCAGTATTTTGGTACAGACGGGAATGAAGTAACGACAATGCCTTGTCCAGAGACCAAGTAGGCATGAGCTGACGGGGAGGTGGACAGAGTTTAAAACATGCCCTCATAAAACCTGTTTCCTCCGCAACTGGTATGGTGAGACCAGTAAGGTCCCAAAATGGCGTCCTAATCGCTGTTAAGTAATTTGTTAACGTTACCACAGATAAACGTTTCTGCTCGAACAGATAATTTAAATAATTAAAAACTAAAGCCACCGAGGGCACAGTTTGTTCTGTCCTAAGGATCCAAGAAGTAAAGGCTTGCCAATGTGATTGATACTGTCGTTTTGTAGACTGAGTATATTGATTCATGAATTTATTGGTCACATCTCTACCATACGGTGCTAGCCACTTGGCCTCCTGAATGTCCATAATGCAAAAGTCAGCGAGTTCGCTAGGTTGCCAATCGTGTCTAAGTGGAAAAACCCGACCGGGAGCGACACCGGTTGCGGGCACCACGTTTTCAATTGCTGGTACCACAACTGCGCCGGCCACAGGGGCGCGATTAGCGAGACTAAGCCCCGATAATCTCGTAGTTTGTTTACTACTTGGCACATTAGAGACGCGGCGGAAACAGATAGATGGAACTCCACCTGTTCCAGTCTGTCACCAGGGCGTCTGGCCCCCCTGCCGGCGTTATCGTCCGGCGGGTGAGGTACATTGGGAGTTTGTGAGTCTCCTCGGACGCGAACAGATCCACTTGTGGATGGTAAAGCTCTGCAATCATTTGGTTGAAAATGGGTTGCTTGAGCGCCCATTCTACTGTTGTGCTCTGTCTCCGAGACAGAGCGTCTGCCCAGACGTTTGCTACGCCTGGGAGATAAGATGCGTGAAGATGAATGTCCAGCCTGTTGGCTAGAATAAAAAATCTCTTCTGACACGTTTAGCAACTTCCGAGACCTCGTTGACCCTTGTTTCTGAATACAGTGAACCGCATTCAGATTGTCCATTCTGAAGGCCACCGACTTGCCCCGTAAAGTAGAGCCGTGAGCCTGAAGGAAATATAAGGGGACTAGTAATTCTTTGACATTGATGTGGGAGATTTCTAAATGGGACCAAAGCCCTTGACCCTGGTGCCCTTGGTTTGACTGAAAACCCCAACCTATCGTTCCTGACGCATCTGTGTCTACCCATACCGTCGGCGGAGGAGAGGTCCATGACATTACTGAGTGCAACATTTCCCTCTTCGCCCAGACCGCTAGTAAGTTGTGGATTAATTTTGGTATGGGCCATAATTTTTCCGCCGGCAATAGTGGAAAATATTTGTTGCCCTCCAATATTAAACGTTTTACTCTCAACCGGCCCAACATTACAGTTAGTTGAATCCAGTTGAGAGAGCCGACCAGAGACTCCCAGATTCTCCGTGTCGTAGACAGACTGTGAAGGAACAGGAACAGTTTCCTGCGAAATCTGTTTCGATTGTCCACACTCTGACTCAGAGTGAGAGCAGCTGTGTCCCAAACCAGCCCTATCCACTGAACTACTCGTGAGGGAACAAGGTTTGACTTTACCAGATTTACCTTGAACCCTAGAGTTTTGACGTTTTAATGTTATGTTGACATGATTTATGCATACTTGCTCCGTCTCTGCCACCACTAGCCAGTCGTCTAGGTACCACAAAATCCTGATCCCTTGTTTTAACAATGGCATCAGGGCTTGCCGGACTAATTTTGTGAATAAGCGAGCTGCCTGGTTCAATCCGAATGGCATCCTCTGAAAAACATAATTTTGATGCCTGATTCGTAAGGCCAGAAATCTTTGAAATCTTTTGTTTACCGAGACGTGCCAATAAGCGTCTGTCAGGTCTAAGGAACACATCCATCCTCCCGGCCGAAGTGTTAGCCTGATTTGGTGCACAGTTAACATCCTGAATGACTCGTTGTGAATGTGAAGGTTCAGATACGACAGGTCTACGACGGGTCTCATCTGAACACTGTCCCTTTTGGGTACCAAAAATAGCTTGGATGTGAAGACTGGGTAATTCTGAGGGACCGGGATGATGACATTTTTGGCTATCATTTCCCTGATCAGTGACTCCACCTCTAATGAAACTAGATTCGCCGTAGTCGGCTGACGTAAACGAGGTCGCCGGAGCCACCGCCAAGTGATGCCTTTGCGTGCCACCATCCTTGCCCAAGTATTTAACGGCCATGCTTGGTGACACGTTCGGAATGACCCAGTTAGCAGATAAGGGTTCGCCGGCTGTACTACCCTCGGATCCACCCGCCTTGAGACCGGGCCCGGGAGTGAGAGAGACTTTAGTTTTTTTATGGTGGTGGAGGTGGTGGTGGTGGACGCTTAGCCGGCTGGCCGGCGTTGGCAGAAGACGGGCCCTGACCTGGTTTGTTATAGCCTCGTCCTTTCTGACCTGTAAACTTACCCTGTCTATACCTGTACTGACCTTGGGGGGAGGAGGACTTAGGTAGGTGAAAGGGCTTAGATCCCCCCGGCTGTGCTTTTGCGACTGGCTTGGGTTTGGGAAAGTTAAAGGCAGGTTTCTTAGAAGGGGTGGGACTATGTTTAAAGGCCTGAGCCATATTAAAAACAGTTCTCCACACATCAGGGGACATTAAAGAGGGAGTTAGCACTGGTGACATGACCACCTGATTCGCAATTCGATCAGGAAGTTTCCGTACCAAGGACATCCTGAGATCTTGTCTCGCCCGGACCGCCTCAAGCAAGGCTGTGCGGATATCACCCAACGACTGAATCGACGTCTGAAGGAGCAGTCGCCGAGATAGTTCAACCGATCTTCTGGCATCCGCGTCTGCGATTGCCTGAGTGGATCGGAGCATCGATTTCGCCACCTGGTGCGTCACAATGTACTGGGAGAAAAGTCTATACGCTTTCCCCCGTAGCCTAAATTCCCGGTCTAGGTGAGTTGGGGAAGGAGTAGTGAAAGGGTCCTTGAGTTCACATAGATTGATTTTGGGGGCAGCTAAGAAAGCAAACAAAGCAGATGGGACTCCGCTGGCAGAACACACTGGCATAGAGAACCAAGAATGACTATCCTGAGGAATTTGGTGGGAAGATTTTGAGGTGAAGGTGGTCGCAAAGTTCTGAGCCTCCGTCTCCCATTCCACCCAAGGTCCCGGGCCCAACTGCCCCACCTTCAACACTGGATTAGCGGCTGTGTCTGTGACAGTTTGCAAATCTAGTTCTGGAGTGAGAGCTGACAGTGTTTTTATGTCATTAAAACCATCATGCTTGGACCAGTCAGAAAACAGTTTTGAAGCTGAGGCAGGGGGTAGGGCAGGTGTAGCAGTATATACAAAATAGTCCTGGTGATAATAGTTAGGAATGGCCTTAACATTAACATCTAGTACATTACCCAAAGTATCCAAGGCTCGTAACTTTTTAGATTTATTGCCTTGGATTACTCACTCTCGTGGCACTGGAAGTTCCCCTGACAAGGTGGGTTGAGCGACCTCTGGTTTAGTGGGGATCAATTGTACCCATGACTCGTCTGGACCGTATAATAGGGGCATTGCTACCTTCCTTATTGGTGCTTTATCTAAAGGGGGCGGATTAACATCCGTTATAACCCTTACACTTGAAGTAGTCAGTGCCGCCGAAGCAGGCCTAGCGACCACAGATGGTGATATAGAGGGAGGGTGAGGAATCTTAGTCAAAGCAATAGAAGTCATCAGAGGCCGAACATTGGAACTTGTCATGGAAGCTCCCAGGTCCACTGTAGGAGTCTCCGGCTGTTGGCCAAAATTTTTAGTTAGAGCATTAACCAGTAAACCATCTATTTCTTCTGCCGTGACAAATTTAGTTGATGACGAACTCAGAGGTGAATCATTCCGATCCTGTGCGTCGTCTAAAACTGAACCCGACTCTTGCACCTCCATGTCCGAGATTATTGATACCTCGTCTTTGTCATCTGGCTCCCCGTGAGAGGATTCCGCCGAAGCCGGAGTCCCGTCGTGTTGCCAAGACAAGTCTGGAATGGATGATGGGATCGCCGCGTCCCGGTGGACATCAGCCACTGTTTGTGTATCTTGAGCCAGACGTGGGCTTTCAGTCCCTGGTCGAGAATACCGCCATACACCTAGGCCTTGGCCTGCACTCCCTTGGGAGTCCGATACTCCCTCAATTATGGAGCCCCCACTTGACTCTACTATAGGACGATCACTGTCCACCGAACTCTCCAATTCTAAGGTTAGAATACTAATTGGCAAACTGTCTTTTGTTGCTGACACTACACTGGCCTCATCAGATTGAATACTAGCTTTGTCGGGGGTAGAGGTATGACGAGATGCACTAGACTCCGGTGAACGCCGGGAGGCCTTTCGATCATGCGAGTCTTTTCTAGAAGATTTGTGGCTACGGTGCGACCTAGAACTGCCTTTGGACTTTGAAGATTTCTCGCTATAACCACTTGTGGACCCCTCTGTCTTGCTCTTCTTACTCGCCGGCGAAGAAGAGAGACTAGGCGGCTGCTGTCTAAGAGGGGACCTGGACCTGGATCGCGCCCGTGACGAGGAGGCTGCCACCGGGGGCGTAGGTTCTCGCTGTCTCTTAGATGTGCCTGGGGCTGGAGAAAGTGTAAGACCCTGTCCAGTCTCTGCCGACTTTCGTACAGTTACTCTAGAGGGACGTTTAATGGGGGGGTGCTCAATTAGTAACTTATCCCAAAGAGGTAGGTTATCGCATTGAAGTGACTTATGAGCCACTGTAGTAGTATAAGTGGTCATCTGCTGCCTGACCTCCCGTAAAGCGACCGCTGCGGTCTTATCATTGTCTTGTAAAACTTTATGGCTTAATTGAGAGCAAAAGGTACAGTTCTGCATAACCCACAGACCCCTTGAGCGGTCGAGACATTTAACACATTTAATGCAAAGGGTGTGTGCAAAAATAGGGATACCTGAACAGGAGGGCGTAATGCACAAAGCAAAGACAGGGGCAAAGGTAGCCATGACAGAGACTGGTGGGAAACTTACTCCAGGTTCTGTATAGACCCGCCGGGACCCAGCTCTGGAAAAAAGAAAAATTCCAGGAATTAATGCTCATAAGGTTAACCCAACATGTTCGCACACAAGTGTTAAATAACCCGCCGGGTAACGAGACGCAATACTCAACGACTACAGCTCGCTACGCGGTGGGGTTCCTAAGTAAAAGATTTCAGAATATCTTAACTTGTCCAAAAGATTTATGAATACCCTCTGACATAATATAAAGACCAGCATGGCGTTTATAACTGATTTAGTCTTTCCGGTGGTGTTTGTTTCAAGATTCAATTTTGGAAAAAAAAAAAAAAAAAGACGCCGGCCCCCGAATTATCTCACAGATCAAAAACTGGGAAGCCTGACAAAAATACGAGATCTGACTTCTACTGAAGTGTCTTTTAGATCGCCGTATGTTGAAGGCGGCGATACAAAACGTATCCCTCAATTGTCTGGTCAACTAAACTGAATTGCAAATTCGTTATTCCTACCCTTCCAAGGAGCATCCGCCGGGTGTGAATTTAAGTTAAAAACGTTAACCCCAATTATGCCCTAAATCGCCGTATGTTGAAGGCGGTGATACACAATGCATCCCTCAATTGTCTGGTCAACTAAACTGAATTTTGCAAATTCGTTCATCCCACCCTTCCAAGGTGCACCCGCCGGGTGTGATTTTACGTTTATAAAGTTAACCCCAATAGTTCCTATCCCCACTTCTTTGTAAAAGATCGCCGGGGAGGAAAAACAAACAACAACAGCTTAGTTTTTTCACTGGCTCTGCAAAACCGGGAAAAAACTACACACAACACGTGTCCGCATGAACACTGTTAGATGGGTACAGCCATCCCGCCGGGATTCATAGGGAGCCTGACACAGGCTCCACCACAGAGACGCAGTCCTGGAGAGCCACAGACACCCACTCGCCGGGGAAACAAGCCTGTTTTTAAGCCACGCGTGGCCAAAACTCGGCAACCAGCCGGGTTTTTCATGGTGTAACCGAGAAAAAATCCGCCGGAAAAAGCAACCCAGATACCATCTGAACGCATCACAGGACCGAGGAGTTAGCCAAAACACAACTAACCCCGGGCCCACACAATAGTCCGTGGAATTAGCCAATACACAACTAACCCAGGACACATAAATAGTCCGTGGAATTAGCCAATACACAACTAAACCAGGACACACATGACACAGTAGTACAGTCTGACCTGCCAATACGCGAGCTTTTAATACGCGATTCACCTTATACGCGAGGAGGGGGTCGAATCATACCCAAACTTTTAAAACGCGAATCCGGGCCCGATATAAGGGCAATTCCGGGGAGTTCAGCTAATACGCGAGGCCCCCACCATTCCGCGCCAGTTACGTAGGCACGCAGGGCATTGTGGGATACGCCAGTCTACCCTCAGTCCACGCTCGCGCAACAGCTGTCCGACTCGTGTTGGACATTTAATGTTAATTTTAAGGTGAGTTTATTATTATTGTTATATTTTCTTATGATTTGGATGTTTATGTATACATATATGTACCTTTTGTGGCAATTGACGGAGATAAATAGGCCTAAAGTAGACAACTTGGAGTCAGTGCCGCCCATATCGATTTATTCCCATATAATACTCTATTGCTAATACGCGAATTTTCATTCCGCGCCCTCGCGTGTCGCCCATATTCTCGCGTATTGGCAGGCCAGACTGTACATATTTATAATATAAATCAATAACACTTGTACATGTGGCAAAGCTACGAGAGGCTGGCTAGGCCTAGGCAGACGGATAAAAGTAAACATGTCGGAATATAAACAAAAAGCACTGAATTATATCACAACAGGAACCACCGCCAACACACCAGAGAAACATATTAACAAGCTCTTTAGCGGAATGTATGCAATGGCCGGGAATATGAAAGTTGCTCTGAACTACTTGGATGAGACCATGGTAGCGAAAATTATGAAGAGTATGATTAGACCAAGATTGGAGTATGCAGCAGTGGTGTGGTCCCCGCATCTAAAGAAGCATATTCACAAGTTAGAAAGAATCCAGAGAGCAGTTACTAGATTGGTTCCAAGTCTCAGAGAACTGCCATATGAAGGGAGGCTAGACAAATTAAATCTACCGAGTTTAAAAGAGGAGAGAGAGGGGAGACATGATAATGATGTACAAATGCACCCGGGGGCTGGAGAGGCTGGATAGGGAGGATATATTAATTATGGATACAGGAATAACTAGAGGCCACAGCTACAAAGTAAAAAGACCTACCTGCAAGAACGATATCAGGAAGTTTAGCTTCCCCTATAGATGTATTGACAAATGGAATGGGCTGGAGGAGGAGGTGGTAGGGGCAAGGAACATCCATATTTTCAAGAACAAATTGGATAAAAAGTAGACTGAGAGACGGGACAACACGATCTTAGCTCAACTCCTGTAAACTACAATTAGGTAAATACCACTGTAGCATACACTTCCGGCAAAGGGAAGAACTGACTCGGGACCCAGAAAAAACTTCACTAAGTGAAGAAAAATACGCTGGGAACGACAGCAAAACACGCTACCTCATCAGAAAGATAAAAGGAAACAATAATAACGCGTAAAGAAAGCCGCCTGCATCACAAAGCTAGCTAACTGTGAAAAAGTTCACATGTCCACAACAGGATCACGAGGGTACACCCGAAATAGATGCCCCAAACACACGACCCAAAATACACTGCACTGCGGGCAACTAGCCCAGGATACTCCTGCTACGCATATCCTAACCTTACTCGATACATCCCGGAGTAAACAAATGAGAAAAAACTCACTAGGGACGCAACAAATGCGGAACCAGCGGAGCGTGGGGAGACACGTCCGGGCAGGCTGAGTGCAGAGCAGAGAAGGAAGAATGACGCCTGAGTCAGCGTCTGGTCAAAGATCCACACAAGTACATCCACGATATTATGGAAAGCTTATTGAATAGTTATTCTTATTTTGTTTTTGTTTTTATTTTTTACGAAGTTTTTTCGTAGTGAGGACCCAATTCATAATGACTGAAGCCATGAGTGAGGTTGCGTGTGCTCATGATGAAGGCTCCTCAAATTTGTTATGCTCTGCGCGGTAGATTCAAACTACGGCGGATGAGTGTTTGAAGAGGGTGCCTTATGTAATAGGCTATTCGTCAATGATGGAGGGGCCACTAATAAATTAACCCTTGTCAATGTTAATGCAATTTCAGTTGAAAATATAATCCTCGCATGATCAATTTTCAGAGTTGAGAATTGCGATGGTGCAGATGGCAGTTGGGGAGACTAAGAAAAAGAATGTGAGTCGTGCAGTGCAGCTGATTAAGGAGGCGGCTGGTGGCGGGGCACAGCTGGTGGCCTTGCCCGAGTGTTTCAACTCTCCTTATGGCACAAGTACGTCTGCCTCTAGCTTAATATCTTGTACAGTCAAACTCAATTGACCACTTGCGAGTTTCAGGCTATAAGGAAGTTGGAGCCGTGAACATCAATGTTAAACAGAAATGCAATACTAATGTGAGTTTCTGATCGATAAATGGTACTGTATGTTGAATTGGGTTTTATGTTTTTATATATGTACTACGGCCGTATTTTAGCTGATAATTCTGCTAAATATCGATGTCTACAGCTCCAACTTCCTTATAGAACGAAACTCGCAAGTCGGCAATTGGTTCATAAACTGTAACACTTCATTGTCCTCATACATTTCTAGAAGCCCTTTACTAACTACTGTACTGTATATTAATGTCACATATAAGTGTTTTATTAATGTCCCTTGCTCTAGATTTGACACAATCTATCATATGATATTTACTAATCTACTGTACTGGTACTTTTTTTTTTTTTTTTTTTTTTTTTTTTTTAAGAACTGGAGAAGTTTGTATTTGACTTGAAATACTATCTTGATTAATCTATATACAGTAGCCTACTGTAATGTATTCCTCTCACAGTTAGATACGATAAATAATAAAATTGGCTTGTCTTGTATATTACATTCTCCTACTTTGCGAGAATATGGTCGACACATTGCGGCACAAATTGTGACCCATTGAAAAGTATTTTTTGTTGTTGTAGTAGTAGCCCCAAAATGCCCTTTATGGGAATCCCGCGGCGTCCAGGTAGTCCGCCACCTCTCTTGCTTGGGCCCAGAGATCTGTGAGTGAGGTGATTATGAAGTTATGTCTGTGTGGTGCAAGTGCTGGGCAGTGAAGTATTAAGTGTGTTTGTCAGTGGGATGTTGACAGTGGGGACAAGAAAGGTCTTGAGTTGGATCTATTCTGTGTTTGTAATCTTGTAATAACGGGTGATGGCCAGACCTGAGACCTTAAAGTGAGACTGGTTTCTCTGGGAATTTGTTTTTCTCATGGATTAATCTTGGGAGATGGAGAGCTTAGGATTGTGTTATGTGGGTTGTTGATGTTTTGTGGATGGTTTGTTGGGTGAGGTATGTATGTACAGTATATGCTTGTGTGTGTTGGTGTTTGGAGGTGTGGGGATATATATACATTATATGGTTGTAATATTGGGCAGGTGTTTGTTTCACGTCTCAAGGTGGCGGTGGGTGATATGTTAGGGAGTGGCATGGGTGATGTAGGTCGTGGGCTGAAGAGTCGGAATATGTTCCTATCCTGTCTAAATGAGTCTTCAGAGGGAGGATCTGTATTTCTGTATAATAATAATAATTAATAATAAGTATGTGATTTGTATTTGTGGTTTGTGTGCAACCTGTTATGATTTTGAGGGCTTTATTCTGAGTGGTTTGTAGTTTCTTCATGTTTGTGGTTGAGATGCAGGGTGATCAGGCTTGGGATGCATAGTACATGGTTGTGTGGATGTACTGTTTGAAAAGTATGGACAGTGTTTCATTTTGTTGGCCGAAGTCCTTGCCTGTGAAGGTTCTGAGGGCATTTAGTTTTTGTAAGGCTCTGGATTTTGTGTTTTCTGTATGTTGAGTGAATGTCATGCGTGTGTCATAAGTTACGTCAAGTAATTAGTTCGGTTGAGGGGGAGTGGTTTGTTGAGTAGTGTGACCTGGTTGAAAGAGCGATTCGTGTCTGTCTGGGGTAAGCGAAGTGATGGAGGATTTTGGGGGTGAGACTCATGCGGTTTTGCAAGAGCCATTGTTCCAGTTGCAGGAGGTCTTGTTGTAGGTAGCTTGTTGCTTGTTTTAGTTTGGGGTGTTTTGATGTGATGGTGAGGTTGTCTGCATATGAAAGGATGTTTGTTTCATATGACGGGTTATGTAGTAGTAGTCGTTCCCTAGGCTGCCTGGCCGAACAGCCCCGTGCCGGGTTATGTTATGGGAAATTGTGGAGGAAATTTTTAAAAGCATTGGACTGCTCCCTGAGGGACGCTGTTGGGTAATGTAAGTGTTTTGGATGTACGTTTGTTGTAGGTGACAAGTCCATGTCTGCCAGAGATAAGTTTGTGAGCCATTTCTTGTCATTGTTGTTGTTGTTCCCCAAGCTGCCTGGCCGAACAGCCCCAAGGCCCCGAGCAAGGCCAAGGCCATAACCGTGCGCCCCCACAGAACCCTCACTGCCGACCACAATAAAGCCTGGGTGACCGAAGCCACTCCATGGCGGGGAGCTGAGGAGGGTGCGGAAACGCCCGGGAAACCAAAGCGCCACCCAGGGCCCTGTGCCCCTCAGCAATTATGAAGAGAAAGTTGAGGGGCAAAGGAAAAAAGGTGATGCTTTGGCTTCCAATCTAGGTAGACTGGGAGGTCAATCCACGGAAGAGACGCCGTCACTTGAGATCTAGAAAATATAAAAGTAAAAGGAACAGTCAGAGTAAGCTATGGGTATGGCAGAGATTGCTCAGTTCTCACTCTGATAGACCAGCCCATCACCAGTCATTGTTGTGTAGTGTGGTGTTTAGTATTTTTTGTATGAATATGTGTCTGGGTACAGTGTCGAAGGCCTTGCTAATGTCTATGGCTGCCATTACTTGCATGAGGGTAGATGGGCTTGGTTGAAGCCATGTAATATATGTAGAGTTAATATGATGTGTAGTGTTATGGTGGAGTTTTTAGGCCGAAAGCAGTGTTGGGAAGTTGAGATAGGATGTCTGGGTTGATTCTTTGGAGGATGAGTCCTTCAAGTACAGTACAGTACTGTACTTTGGAGATGTAAGGTAGAAGAGAGATCGGTCTATAGGAGGATGGCTGGCTGGGAGGTTTACCTGGTTTTAGGATGGGGATGATGGTGGCATGTTTCCAGATGTTTGATATGGTGTGGAGCCAGGAGTGGTTGAAGATATCTGTTATGGCTTGTAGGGCATTAGGGCCTAGGTGTTTTATGGGAATGTTTTATATATTGTCCATTCCGGTGGAGGGAGAGTTGTTGAGTTATTTTATTGTTTTTTGCTACTTCAACTGTATTGAAAGGGATTGGTGCATTGGTTATGTTGTTTATATATTTGAGTGATTTTATGATTTTTATGTTTGAATGCTTTTGACTGATTTTCATTTAGTGTTTTGCGAGTATATTTGCTTGTTGTTTATCAGAGGTGACAGTGTTATTAGTACTGAGGCTTTCATGTGTAGGTGGGGGAGAGTTGTGGGAAGTGTCTGATTTTCATGGTTTAAAGATGTTTTTGTGATTGGTAATTTCAAGGTAGTTTTTCCAGTTGTTTGTTCTGTGATTAGGTTAGTCTATCTATCTATCTATTGCCTGACGCCGTGATCCCCGAAGGGGTGGCCACGAACGAACTGCCCCCATGCACCTCTGTCCCCAGTCAGTCGATGCCCCTCCCCCCAACCAGCACCGTCTTCGTTCATGTACTTCCTCACTCCATCCTTCCACCTCTCATTCGGTCTACCTCTCCCTCTCTGTCCCTCCACCTCGCTCTCGTACACCCTCTTAGTCATTCTCTCGCTTTCCATATGTTCCATATGGCCGAACCATCTCAAGTTGTTCCTTTTCACACTTTCCACCACATCTACCTCCACACCACACCTCCTTCTTACTTCCTCATTAGTCTGTCTATCCCTCCATGTAACTCCGCACGCACTCCTTAAGTAATTCATTTCCACTGCTCTCACTCTTGGTCTGAGTCTCTCAACCAACGTCCATGCTTCGCTTCCGTAAGTCAGTGTCGGGATTACCACACTGTTATGCAAGGACTTCTTCACTTCCATACTGACCACCCTATTTTTTGTTACTGCTTTTAGCGTTCCTACAACCCTCTTCCCCTGTTGTACCCTCTCCTGCACTTCTTCATCCATAGTCCCATCTTTACTCAACACACTGCCCAGATACTTAAAAGAGTTGACAATCTCCATAGCCTGACCGTTCAGCTTCACCTCACACTCTGTGACTTCACCCCTTTCGAAGACCATAACCTTGCTCTTCCCCTCATTTACCTTCAAATTCCATTTTTCGCACACTGTTCCAAACTCATTTACCAGACCTTGCAACTCCCATTCATTATCACTCATCAGAACTGTATCATCCGCAAACAGCAGTATAGGTAGCTTCCACTCAATTCCCTCCCTTTTCAGCGATACACCAACATCCACTGCTCTTGATAGTATTTCTTTTATGACTCCATCCATATATACAGTAAACAACCACGGGGACATCACACACCCCTGTTTCAAACCAACATTCAGGTCAAAGAACTCGCTCTGCTCACTCTCCACACATACTGCCGCCTTTGCACCCTCATACATGCTCTTCACTGCTTTCAGCAACTTGCCCTCTACTCCGTATATTTTAAGTACTTTCCACAAACCTTCTCTATTCACTCTGTCATAGGCCTTCTCAAAGTCCATAAAGGCAACATACACCTTTTGTTTCTTCTCCAGATATTTCTCCACAACACAATTCAGGGTAAAAATCTGATCTACACATCCTCTTCCCTTCCTAAAACCTCCCTGCTCGTCGCCTATCCATTTCTCCGTTCTCACTCTCACTCTCTCAATCAGTACCCTACTGTATACCTTCCCTATTACACTTAGAAGACATATTACTCGGTGGTTACCACACACTCCTCTTTCCCCTTTGCCCTTATATAGGGGGACTATTATGCCAGTCTTCCAGTCATCGGGTGCACTTCCCTTCTCCCATGCTAGTTTGCACATTTTCCATACCCATTCTATCACTATCTCACCACCATACCTCAACATTTCCCCACACACTCCATCTGTTCCTGGTGCTTTCCCCAACTTCACTCTTTTCATGGCTTCCCACACTTCTGACCTCCTGATCCCCACCTCCTCCTCCACTACTTCTCTTCTTCTCCCTCCCATACCATATCCAGCTATGTTTGCTGGCTCTTCATTCCTTACATTTAGCAACTCATTGAAGTACTCCCTCCATCTTTCGACTCTCTCTTGCTTCTCGGCTAGCATTCTCCCATTCTTATCTATCACACCCTTACTGTTTCCCTTGCTACCTTCCCTAACCTTCTTGACTTCTTTCCAGAACAGTTTCTTACTCTCCCTCCATTTTACACTCAGATTCCTTTCAAATTCCTCATCTACTCTTCTCATACTTTCCTTCACTACTCTCTTCACCACCCTCTTACTCTCCACGTACCTCGCTCATTTCTGTCTCTCGAAATCTTCATTCCCTCTACTACCCAACCACTCTCTATATGCTTTCTTCTTTTCTTCCACAGCTATTCTTACCTCTTCTGTCCACCATGCTGTACCTTTACACTCCCCTCCCTCTTCTCCTCACTCCACACCACACCTCACATGCTGCACAGATCTCATCCTTAAACACCTTGCTCATCTCCTCCACTTCCTCCATAACTTCCAGGTCGAACCCACCTAGTCGTCTTTCCACTGCTCTCCTGTACTCCTCCCTGACTTCCTCCTCCTGCAACCTCTCCACCCTCCTCACCATTCCACCCTCCTCTCGCCTCCCTCCAGCTCTCCTCACCCACTTCTTTTGTATCCTAACCTTAGCTACCACTACATAATGATCAGACAGACCCCCTCCAATACCCCTATACACCCTAGCATCCATCACAGATTTCTTCATTCGTTCATCCACACATACATAATCAATTAATGACTTTCGTTCCACCACTGTCTTATCCTTCATCGTCAACATCCGTTTCCACGTGTACCTGTGGATCATTCTGTGTCGGAAGAAGGTGTTGGCTATCCACAGCCTCCTCCCCACACATACGTCCACAAGTGCACTACCATTCCCATTCACCTCTGATGGTACCCCCCACCCTCCCACCACTCCCTCAACTTTCCTATCACCCACCTTACCATTCATATCCCCAATCAGAAATATTCTTTCGTTCTTGTCAAACTTCTCCAGGCACGCCTACACATTCATCCAGAACTCCTCTTTCTTTCTTTCAAGTATATCCTCTGTCGGGGCATACACGCATACAATCACCCACGTTTGTATTCCTACTTTCATTCTCACCCACACAATCCTTGAACCCACAGACCCATACTCTCTTACACATTCCTTCCATTTGCTACTTACAAACAAACATGCACCTTCTTTCGCTGTTCCTTCACTCACTCCAGCACACACACCCATTCCACACTCCCACTCTCTCGCATTGGTGAGTACTGTATATTGTTTAGTGCTTGTATTTGATACCGTATGTTCCTTGTTGGGAAAGGGTTTTGTTTTGGAAAAAGATGTTTCTTTGTTTGACAAGGTTGTGTAATTGTGGAGAGTTATTTGTGGTATGTGTTTGCTGCTGGCTTGCTGTATGTTGTTGGTGTTGTTGTTGTTGTTGTTGTTGTTGTTGTTGTTGTTGTTGTTGTTGTTGTTGTTGTTGTTGTTGTTGTTCCCTAAGCTGCCTGGCCGAACAGCCCCGAGTCCCTGAGAAAGGCCATGGCCACGATCGGGCTTTCCCACAGAGCTCTCATTGAGTGTAGATTGTGTTGTTGGCGTAAGTGGTTGTGTGAAATGCAGTCTTCTATGATGTGTTTAATGGTATGGGGTGCTGTGTTACATCCCGGGCAGGCGTCGACAACGGAGTCATCCAGTTTCTTCTGATAGCTCAGGAGAGCTGGATGGTGTCCGCATCTCAGCCTGGCCAGGTGGACTCTATCCTCGCGAGGAAGGGAGGATTCGGAAGGATGGATTTCGGGAGGTCGTGCATGCAGCTGCGTGTTGTCTGTGAGTGAGTGGATGGATCGGTGAGAGATATGAGTATGGATGTGTCTGGAAGTTGGTTCGGGGTGGGCAGTGAGGGAGAGAGGACAATAATTGTGTGTGATACCGTGTGCTGGGTGTTGTTTTGATATTTCTTGGTGTCTGTGGGTGTGTTGCCATGTAGTTTAGTGGGTGGTCTTGGTTCGTGGAGGCTGCTGCCAGGAATTGAGTGCCTCTCATGTCCAGATGGTCTTTGACTTTGAGGATTTTGGTTTCTTGATGTAGGTGATCTGTGGGTGCAGTAGCTGTGCAGCCTGTAATGATCTTCAGGGCTTTGTTTTGAATAGTCTGTAAGGTCTTATGATGTGTTTCAGCTAGGTTAGAAGCCCAGGCTGGGCTTGCGTATTCCATCACTGATCTTATGTATTGTTTATATACTGTGGTGGTAGTTTCTTTGTTATGTCCAAATTTTGTGTGAGCAAGTGAACTGAGGGTGTTAAGTCTGGGTGTCAGTTTCTTTTTAATGTTTATGGTGTGCTGTTTGAATGGCATATGAGTATCATATGTTACTCCTAGGATATTGGGTGTGTGTGTATGTGTTAGGGGTGTGTTGTTTATGGTGAGTTGAGGGATGTATTCGTGTTCTCCTGTCCAACTTGTGAGCAGGGTTGCGGTGGATTTGGCTGGGGCTAGATTAAGTCTGTTTGTAGTGCACCAGCCATGTAGTGTGTTGAGATAGGGTTGAAGGAGATCTGTTGCTCTTTTTGGGTCATGGTGTGTGCATGTGAGTGTTATGTCATCTGCATAGGAGGCTAAGTTTATTTGGGACGTATTGGGTGTAGTTATATCGTGCATGTACAGATTGAAGAGTGCGGGCGATAGGACGGATCCTTGTGGGACTCCGTTTGGAAAGTTTCTGATTTTAGATGACTGACCGGCAAAAGATACGTGTGCACATCTGCCTGCTAGGAAGTTGGCCAGCCACCCTTTTTGTGTTGTTGTGCATGTTTGTGTTGTAGATTTTGTTTGTTAGGTTGTGGCGGGGGATGGCATCGAAGGCTTTACTAATGTCGAGTGTGGCTAATAGTGATCTGTGTGGTGGTCTAGCTGAATTGATGCCGTCGAAAGCTCTTTGTGTAAGGTCTGTGAGAAGAGTGTTTGTGGAGTGCAGTGGCCTAAAGCCATGTTGTGTTGGAGCTAGGGGTAGGTCAGGTGTAATTAGTTGTAATACTAGGCGTTCCATGACTTTGGAGGGGGAGCAAAGGAGTGTGATGGGGCGGTGCGAGGAGGGTAGCGTGGGGTCTTTGTTGGGTTTGGGGAATGCGATGATGATACCATGCTTCCAAATGTCTGGTATTGTGTTGTGTGAATAGCTGTAGTTTGATATGTTAGTGAGTGCTTGTATGCCTTGTGGTCCCAGGTGTCTGAGGTGTATGTTGCTTATGTTGTCTAGGCCACAGGCGGGTGAGTGCTTGAGATTGTTGATGATATGCTTTGTCTGGTGAAGGGTGTATAGTCAGGGTCTGTGGGGAATTGTCTCTTACGTCGGATGACACGTCGGTCGTCTTTGTGAGGTTTTAGGTGGCTGACATGTGAGAAGTGATTGATGAGAGTGTTTGCTTGTTGTTTACATGAAGGAGTAGAGTCTGTTGTTGTGATTGCAGCATGTGATTGTGTGGTGTTGCTGTTGGAAAGTGTGATGCTGTTTAGTGTTTTGTATAGTTTTTTGGGGTTTGTTTTGTGATCAAGTGTTTGTAGGAAGTTATTCCAATTTAGTTTTTGTTGTTCTTGTATTTTGTTGTTAGTTTGGGTGTTGAGTGCTTGAATTTGTTGTGTGAAGTCTTGTGTGTGGGGTTCTGGGGAGTGTTTCAGTATGTCGCATTGTCTGATGAGGTTTTGAATTTCTGGTGTGAAGTTGGGGTTGTGTCTTTTTCTGTTACCTCTTGGAACGTGTTTCTTGTCAGCGTTTTGGATAGTTTTATTGAGTATGTGTACAGCATTGTTGATGTTAGTGATGGGTGTACTGTTTAGAGTTGTGAAGTGTTGTTCTGTCTCATTTGTGAATGCTTCCCAGTTAGCTCTTTTATAATTGGTGTATGTGTGTTTGTGGCTAGCTGGGGTGAGTCTGGTTTTGGTGGTGATAATGATCGGGAGGTGGTCAGAGCCTAAGGTTCTGACCACCCTCCAGGATGTTGTGGGGGCGAGTTCTGGGGAGCAAAAGGTGATGTCTGGAGATGATGGGTTATAGAGAGCTTGGTGAGGAATATGGGTACTGTATGTTGATGGATGTCGTTAAGGATGATGAGGTTATCGGTTTGGTTTTGTAGTACCAGCCCTCTGTCTGTGTCGGGGTTGTCGACAAACCAGGCCGACGTCTTGGCGTTGAAGTCACCACCCAGGATGATGTGTGGGGTGTGTGGGGTGTTTGTGATGTGTTGTAAGTGTGGTCTGTATTCATTTGGTACTGTAGGGGATGTTTGGGGAGGGATGTATGTGTTTATGATGGTTATGTTGGAGTTGTTGCCAGTGCGTATTTTAATTGACTGTATTTCTGTTGTGTTATCATTTGGGGGGAGGAGGGATTTGGTTTGTACACTGGTTACTATGTATGATATTTCTTTGTGTACCAGGGTGATGAGTCCACCGCCCCCGCCGACAGCCCGGTCTTGTCTGATGGTGGTGAAATTATGAAATGTGGGTGTTTTTTGTGTTGTGCGGAGTTCTGTTTCTTGTAAGATGGCAATGTGTATGTTGTGTTGTTTGATGAAGTGTGAGAGTTCGTGTTTCTTTGTGTTGATGCCATCTATGTTCAGTTGAAGAATGTTAATGTTATGTGCACGATGTATGTTGGGTGCTGCTGCACGAGGATGGGGTGGGGGTGGGGGTGAGAGGGGGGGTGGGGTGGGGAGTGGGAGGGGGTTGGGATGGGTGAGGTGGGGGTGGGGATTGGGGAGCAGGAGATCGGGGTTGGAATGGATTAGGATGGGGTGTGGTGTGTTGAGTTGAGGATGTGGATGGTATGGGAAGGTTAGGTGGGTTAGGGAGGAGAGGTGGACGGGTTTTAGGGGGGGGGGGGGGGGGGGGGGGGAGTGGATGATATGGGAAGGTTAGGTGGGTTGGGGAGGAGAGGTGGACGGGTTTTAGGTGAGGGATTTGACTGGGAGAGGGAGGGGCATGAGGAACAGGTCCAGGTGTTTGTGTAGTGTTTCTTGGAGGCAAGTGTTCTGCAGGTGAAGTGGGTCCAGTTCCCGCATGAATTGCAGAGAACTGAACCCTTAGTATGGCGACTCGAAGTGATGGGTTTTGAGCAAGTTGGACATATGTATGTGTACGTGGGTCCTGGGTTGCTCTCAATGTCTCCGGCTAGAAGAAGTCTTCGAGAAATGACAGCCGGAGAGTCATTTCTCGGTGTAGAAAAAAACTGTGTGATGTGTGATGTGTGGTGTGAGAGGTGTGGAAATTCCCGGCGTGACCGAAGCCGCTCCAAGGACCCGTGCCCCCATGGAGGGGGCAGGGGATGGTTGTGACGGTTTGGCTCCCGAAACTGCTCCCCGCGGCCGGCATCCGGTTTTCCTCCACTGGTCGTTGATTTTGTCTTCGGCCGTGGAGGGTCGGCAGCCATCCGCGGTTGGCAGCCTCGGGAGGTGGCCCCACGGCGTAGACGCCGCCACATCAGGACCCACCCATAACCCACCCATCATTGTATTTGATACCGTATGTTCCTTGTTGGGAAAGGGTTTTGTTTTGGAAAAAGATGTTTCTTTGTTTGACAAGGTTGTGTAATTGTGGAGAGTTATTTGTGGTATGTGTTTGCTGCTGGCTTGCTGTAGGCTTGCTGTATATTGTTGTTGTTGTTGTTGTTGGTGTTGGTGTTGGTGTTGGTGGTTTGGTTTGGTTTGGTTTGGTTTGGTTTGGTTTGGTTTGGTTTGGTTTGGTTTGGTTTGGTTTGGTTGGTTTGGTTTTGTTGTTTTGGTTTTGTTGTTTTGGTTTTGTTGTTTTGGTTTTGTTGTTTTGGTTTTGTTGTTTTGGTTTTGTTGTTGTTGTTGTTGTTGTTGTTGTTGTTGTTGTTGTTGTTTGCCACAGGCCGTAGCTCGATTGGTAGAGCGTTCGCCTGCTAACCGTGAGGTTGACGGTTCGAGCCTCGGGCCAGCCAGTGAGTTATTGGCAGATGTCAGTGCTGTTGGTGAACAGCGCGGTCTAGCAATCTGTGACAACTATTCACTAAGTCCCTGATTCATCAGGGCACCCACCCTAGCCTTGCTATTCAGCAGGGAGTGTATGGTGGTAAAAACTGCATCATCATCATCATCTGCCTGGCCGAACAGCCCCAAGGCCCCTAGCAAGGCCAAGGACATAACCGAGCACCCCCACAGAATCCTCCCTGCCGACCACAATAAAGCCTGGGTGACCGAAGTTACTCCATGGCGGGGAGCTGAGGAGGGTGCGGAAACACCCGGGAAACCAAAGCCCCACCCAGGGCCCTGTGCCCCTCAGCAATTATGAAGAGAAAGTTGAGGGGAAAAGGAAAAATGTGACACTTTGGCTTCCAATCTTGGTAGATTGAGAGGTCAATCCACGGAAGAGACGCCGTCACTTGAGATCTAGAAAATATATAAGTAAAAGGAACACTAAGAGTAAGCTATGGGTATGGCAAAGATCGCTCAGGTCTCACTCTGATAGACCAGCCCATCACCACATGACTAGAACCCAATCCTCTCATCATCAGCTAGGAAAGGCCCTAGAAAGCTGCCTTTGGCGGGGGGATAGCTCCCCTATTTCAACCCCTTTCGGGGTGGGGCACCCGCCTTGTATAATTTTGTTGAGGTGTGCAGTTGTAAAGGCCAGAAATTGTGGCAATATCCTAAACGGAAAAGATGTGAGTTTTTACATTCATTAAAACTGTTATCAGATACTGAATGTAAAAACTCAATTGACTGAAGTAACTCCGACAAGTGGTGTACCTCTCTTATCTCAGTAGATAAAGTGCCGGTCTTGTAACTGACTGGTCCCGAGTTCAATCCCAGCTGTGGGGCATGGGATTTTTGTGAGTAGGCTGGTTAATTATCCAATCTAGTTTGGCTACTACAAGTTAAAGTAAGATACCAGAGTTGAGAAATTAACCTCTGTTACACTGTGGCGTGAGTTGTGTGAGTCTAGAGTGTGATGTCTTCCAGCTTGTGTTCTATGTATTGTGTCAATAGTGGCTAGTTTGCTTTTTGTAGTTAGTGTATTTTTTTGTACATTTGGTGTGGGTAGGATCTTGTAGCTGGTAAGTGATTTGAATTAGAAAGTGGTCAGAGGGTAGGTCATGTACAGTATTATGTCCCATGTTGCGAAATGCAGCCTCCCGTATGTTTAGGCTTGCAAGCGTGACTGTAGGTAGTATGAATGGCAGAGCAAATTAAATTGTGAAAGTACTTGAATGTAGAAGAGTGGATGTATGCTGCACCCAGGAAACCTGATGGGAGGGGTGTGGTGCCTAGTGGGTAGTTTAAATAAACAAGAGATACCAGATGTATTGGAAGCGGGATGAATCTTGAGAAGCGGAAGGTGGAGTAGGTGTCCTAGTACTGTATCCGAGGAGTGGGAGAAGAGTGTGATTGCAATAAAGAGAGTAAATGAAAGAATTATGAATATGATAGCGGCATATGCCCCACAGGTTGGCCTAAACAGAGAGCTGAAAGAGGACTTCTGGAACGACCTAATCAGTGTCGTTTTGGGCCTCTCGGAAAATTATATCACTGCAGTAGGTGAAAATCTCAAATGGCATGTGGGAGCATGTGCTGATGGGTACGAGGATGTGCATGGTGAAAAGGGCACAGAAAAAGAAATCTAGAAGGTGAATATTCTGGAGTTTAGTGTTGCACGCAACATATACATACACAAATTTTAAGATCGAATGTTACAGACAAAGTGCAGTTCTGGTCTCATGTCCTAATGGCGGCATTCCAGGCAGCCCTGTTCAGAACTCCTTCACTTGCCAGGTTCTTAGATTTGATCCCACGTCTTTCTTGGTGCAGCTCCATCCACGTTCATGGACTTGCATCTTTTCACCCAACTTAGTTCATCCATCCTCTTCACTTGTCCAAACCATCCAAGCCTGCTAGTACGCATCTCTTCACTGATACTCTTGATACCTAACCTTCTCCTCGGCTCTTCACTAGATATCCTGTCTTGCAACTTGGCACCACACATCCATCTCACCATTCTCATCTTGTTGCATTCCATTCTGTTGATATTATCCGCTTTGACAGGCCATATTTCTGAAGCATATGTCATTGCGATTTTAACGCATGAAGCGTACATCTTTCCCTTCAAGGGGAAAGGGAGTCTTCCCATGGTAAGTAGTGGCAACAGTTCTCTGAATTTCCCCAGCCGCATCTTATTCTGGCGATAGTGGCGGCCTCAACCCCACCACCGGCAGAGATGGTATCTCCCAACTTCCCAAGTAGCAGAACTTGTCCACTATCTCTAGTGCCTCATTGCCAAAGTTAACACTCTCAAACTGGTCATTGAACACAAGCTCACCTTTGCATACTATGCATAAACAATTCTTAACTTAAGACTTTTTCTTGGGTAGAGGTCCCTTCTAGTGCAGCACTTCTTCCAGTGATGTACCCAGCAGCGGCAGACGCTACACTGTATTGAGTTTGCGCCTACCCATTTTCTGCATACTGCGCATGGGTATGCACCACTTTTTGTCTACCTTTTCAAGCCCTAAGCTACTGTGTAAAACCTTGATTAAATTTATCTATCTATCTATCTATCTATATACTCAGGCCCAATCCCCACTTTTCCTATTTTTTTTTTTTGGGGGGGGCTCAAGACAGAGCCAGAATAGGGACAACACAACAGAAAACAATGAACACCCAAAAACAAAACACAAATTCACACACATCTAGGTCATCCAGAAGAAGACCCAGAGACCAGGGTCACCAAGGTCCCTCCAGCACTCCCCTGGCCCCCGACCACCCAGAGAGGTTCCGATCTCAGCAGGCAGACATGCAGCGTAGCCCTACCACCACAACCCCGCCTACCACACTTCCAGGCGCACCCTTCATATAAACCGTCTCCCCGGCCCAGGCGCCTGATGGACTATTATCTAGTCCAACTTGTGCCCGACGCCTTCCCCCAAATGACCTCATCTTCTGACCTGACTTCACTCATCTATTCACAAGCATTCTCCATTCATTCTTGTTTATTACACTCACTAACTTTTATTACACCATGGGAGTAAGCGCTGTAGTAGAATAAAGGGGCCCCTGCCGAAGGATAAGTCAGAAATAGAGAAATTTGAGTGCGTAGTGTGCAAAGGCGAGCTTGTGTTAAGTGACGATCCTGTGGCTGTGAATTTTGGAAATGAGTTTTTGGAGCTGGTGAACAACAGAACAAGTTTCGTTACCTAGGAGATACCATCTCTGCCGGTGATGGGGCCGAGGCTGCCACTGTTGCTAGAATTAGGTGTGGCTGGGGGAAGTTCAGAGAATTGATGCCAATCCTGACCATGAAAAGAATGCCTCTCCCCCTGAAGGGAAAGGTGTATGCCTCATGTGTTAGAAGTGCAATGACGTATGCCTCAGAAACATGGGCCGTTAAAGTAGAGGATGTCAACAGAATGGAGCGTAATGAGATGAGAATGGTGAGATAGATGGCCAGGCTACAGGATAGAATAACAAATGTTGAGCTGAGGAGACGTTTAGGTATAAAGAGTATTAGCGAGGTGATGCGTACAAGTAGACTGGGATGGTATGGACATGTAGAGAGAATGGATGAACAATATTGGGTGAAAAAATGCAGGTCTGTGATTGTGGAGGGAGCTGCACCAAGGGGTGGACCGAGGAAGACCTGGGATCGGACTCTACGCGCCGATCTCAAATCCAAGAACTTGACAAGTGAAGCAGCCCTAAACAGGGTTGCCTGGAACGCCGCCATTAGGACAAGAGACTGAAACTGCACTTATGTGTGGAACACTCAGTCTTAAAATGTTATGTACCGGTATGTATTTTATGTATGTACCTCTCTTACTTCACGCTTGTCTCTCATTCTCCTGTAACTTCTAACTCTTAGCTTTCCCTCCACCAGGTAATGATCCGACATACCCTCCGCCTCACCTCTCTTAATCCTTTACTTGCCATGCCCTCTCTCCCGCTTTTGAACTTTGCCTTGGCATCCTGTACACTATCTGTGATAAGTACTAAGTCATCTGTGTATAGCAGTTCTCAGGAGAGCCCAGCTCTGAATCACCAGATAGTGCCTCCAGAACCATAACAAAGAGGAGAGGGCTTAACACTGAGCTCTGGTGGATTCTAACGCGAACTGTAAACTCCTCACTCAGTACACCTTCGACCCTCAATGCCATTCGTGAGTCCTCGTACATCTGCAGGCCCGTAACTCCACCCCCCTTCAGGCCTCACCCACCCATACACCAAGCCCACTATCACCCACAACCACACTTAGCTCACCACATAACCCCTCGCAGCCCCAGCCACACCTACTGGGGTTGTCTACACCAGTGTGCAGATATTATCTGGAAAGAAGGTGCTACTTTGGTCAAAAGGGCGAATATAATGGGAATTCATGTAGATTTGCTCATCCCAAAATTTGCAACAACATAACCAGTCATGGAAAATGTAGATTTGGTGAAACCTGCAAATACCACCACCCATCCCTTTGCAAGACATCACTTGAGAACAATATCTGCTACAATATGAAATGCCCAGCTTTTCATATTAAAGGGACTTGGAGATATGCTAGACCTAACACGAATGGTAGCCCAAAAAACTCTCTAGCTATGCGAGGACGAGACAGAGCAAAAAGGCAAGGAGGAAAAGGGCAGATGAAGATGAAGAGACTGAGGGAGATGGAAGAGCACATAGAACACCTCGAGCACCTCCTGGCCTCCCAAGAGTGGCCAATACATCCCGAAGACTATTAGGTACACATAGTACTCCAAACAATCCCTCCCCAATCTTGTTTGCAAATATCCAAGGCCTAAAAAATAGAACCACGAACAAAGTATCATTTATTAGGGGCCTGCTAGAAGAAGGAAACGCTATATTTGCGTCTCTCACAGAAACTCACATTAAAGATCAGCAAGATAGTGAGGTATGGATTCCTGGTTACAACCTACATAGGGCGGACAGAACGCATAGATCACATGGAGGTGTAGCCTTGTACATACATGACTCACTGATATGTACTGAATTCCTAAATAACAGTAACAAAGTGGTGGAAATACTTGGAGTTAAAATAGAATCCCTAAATTTAGCAGTTATTGTTACATACAGGCCTCCAGACTCATCCCGAGAAGAATTCAAAACCCAGCTCAACAAAATAAAATCAGAAGTGGAAACCCTGGGGAACCCAACACCAAATATTATATGGCTAGGAGACTTTAACCTACCAAACATTAAATGGAGACAACTAGAAAACCAGTTAGTGGCAAATAACACCGGAGAAGCAAATACTAATACGAGAGAGCTTTTTTAACTGTGATTTTTTTTAGTCTTACCCAACATATTGCTGAACCCACACGGGAAAACAATATCTTAGACCTGGTCTTCACTAACAACGACTCTCTAGTACACAGCATTAACATATCGGACACAACATACTCAGATCATAAATTAATTGAGATCAAAACAACCTTAGAAAGTGTACAGACAACCTCAGAATCGAGAACAAAAACCGGCCCCTTCAGTAAATTTAACTTCAATAACAAAAACATTAGGTGGGAAGAGGTAAATCAAGAAATGGAGGAAATAGACTGGGAAGATTTAATGGATAACCTGACACCAGCAGAATGTCTAGTCTTAATAACAGAAACCATGACCCAAATCTGTAGCCACCATATACCTGCAAGACAAACAAAACGAAGAAGCAAACAAGATCGGGAAAGGAGGAGGCTGTACAGAAGAAATTACTCGCACAAAGACGCACACATCAAAATCTACAGGATAGGCAAAAGGTCGAAATAGATAGAGAAATTGTGGAAATTGAACAAAGGCTAAGAATATCATATGAACTACAACATATGGAAGAGGAGAGGAAAGCTATTGCAGGTATAAAGGAAAATTCCAAATACTTCTTTTCATACGCCAAACAAAAGGCTAAAACAACATCAAACATCGGCCCACTGAGCAAAGGGGACGGCTCTTTCACAGGGGACAAAAGGAAATGAGCGAACTCTTAAGCAGGCAGTATGAAATGGCATTCAGTGAGCCTGATGAAACAAAAGTCATCAGAGACCAAAATATATTTTTCATGGAAACCTCCCCCACGGAAACCCCTCAGATGCTGGATATTGATTTCGGTCCAAAAGACATAGAAGAAGCCATTTCCAACATGCCATCCCACTCGGCACCAGGCTCGGACTCATGGAATTCGATCCTAATGAAGAAATGTAAGGAAAACTTCTCAAAACCCCTGGCTATAATGTGGAGAAGGAGTCTAGACACTGGTGACATACCAGATAGCTTGAAAACGCAATAATTGCCCCACTGCATAAAGGAGGGAGTAAAGCACTACCAAAAAACTACCGCCCGGTAGCTCTAACCTCTCACATCATTAAAGTTTTCGAGCGAGTCCTGCGAAGCAAAATTTCAACATTCATGGAGACAAATGAACTACACAACACCGGTCAACATGGGTTCAGAGCGGGAAGATCATGTCTCTCACAACTTTTGGAACACTATGACAAAATTCTTAAAGCGCTAGAAGAAAAGAAAAACGTGGATGTCATTTACACCGATTTTGCTAAGGCATTCGATAAATGTGACCATGGTATAATAGCCCACAAACTGAAAGCAAAAGGTATAACTGGGAAAATCGGACGGTGGATATACAATTTCCTCGTAAACCGAAAACAATCAGTAGTAGTAAACCAAGTCACATTCTGAGCCTTCGGATGTCAAAAGCTCAGTGCCCCAAGGAACAGTGCTAGCGCCCCTTCTGTTCCTCATACTAATTTGCGACATAGATACCAACACCAGACACAGTACGGTGTCGTCTTTTGCTGATGACACAAAATTAAGCAAGATAGTAAACACACAAGAGGACACGGGCCGACTGCAGGAAGACATGAATGTAGTGTTCCAGTGGACCAGGGAAAACAACATGCAATTCAATGAGGAAAAATTCCAATTAATACGGTACGGAGATAATAATGGTGTTAAAGAAATTACAAATTACTTAACAGAATCTAACCACATAATAGAACGGAAAGACAGTGTGAAAGACCTTGGGGTATTAATGTCTGAAAATATGGGTTTCAAAGTACATAACCAGGTCAAAGTGGCGGCTGCGAAACGTCTAACGGGTTGGATTCTGCGTACTTTTAAAACACGCGGTGAATTGCCTATGATAACGCTCTTCAAATCTCTAGTGCTACCGCGGCTTGAATACTGTAGCGTATTAACATCCCCATACAAAGCAGGTGAAATAAATGACGTAGAGAGTGTACAAAGAAATTTCACTTCGCATATAAGTTCGATAAAACATCTACACTATTGGGAGCGTTTAAGAGCACTGAATCTGTACTCACTGGAACGTAGAAGAGAACGTTACCTAATAATATACACGTGGAAAATCGCAGAGGGTTTAGTACCAAACCTACATACTCCGATAGTCATGAAATTCAGTGATAGGAGAGGCTGGGAATGCGAAATCCCCCGGATGAATAACAGGGGTGCTATGGGCTCTCTGCGAGAGGGCTGGTTATCACACAGAGGCCCACGTCTCTTCAACAAACTCCCACGGCGAGTAAGAGACATGAGGGACATCTCGTTAGACAACTTCAAGAGAGCCCTAGATGTCGAACTGCAAAAAGTGCCAGACGAGCCCATCCTCGCAAGGGAGCGAGCTGTCGCTTCAAACAGTCTACTGCACCAAATCACCACCCATAACGAGGGGCGTCGCGCTCCTTGGTGCCGCTAGAAGAGTGGCAAACACATCGTAAGGTATCATAAGGTAAGGTATCTTTATTATCACACGCACCAGCCACTCCTCTTTGCCAAGTTTTCATATAGCCCACTGACCAACTTCTCTGAGTACCCTATCAAAGGCCTTCTCCAGGTCTACAAAGAAAAGATACAAATATCTATTTTTAAGTAGATATCTTTCCTGCAGCTGCCTGACTGTGAAGATAGCATCGATTGTACCACGTCCTGGCATGAAATCGAACTGCATATCGTCGATAGAAATGCTTTCCCTGATCATACCTTCAAAGACTCTCGCAGACTTTCATGACTTGGTCAAGCATTTTCAGGCCCCTATAATTTCCCCTATCCAATTAATCCCCCTTGCCCTTTTATATGTTTACTATTACACTTATATGCTATTCATTAGGGATTCTTTCCTCTAATGATGGAGTTTATTAGTTATGTGACCAAACTGACTCCTGTATCACCTTAGGCTTTAACCCAAGGGCTGAGACACAACTTCCGGAAGGTTTATTTATTAGTGGCCCCTCCATCATTGACGATTATGCCTATTACATAAGGCACCCTCTTCAAACACTCATCCGCCGTAGTTTGAATCTACCGCGCAGAGCATACAAAATTGAGGAGCCTTCATCATGAGCGCACGCAACCTCACTCATGGTTCAGTCATTATGAAATTGGGTTCTCACTACGAAAAAACTTCGTAACAAATAAAAAAGAAAAAGAAAATAAGAATAACTATTCATAAGCTTTCCATATAATCGTGGATGTACTTGTGTGGATCTTTGACCAGACGCTGACTCAGGCGTCATTCTTCCTTCTCTGCTCTGCGCTCAACCTACCCGGACGTGCCTCCCCACGCTCCGCTGGTTCCGCATTTGCTGCGTCCCTAGTGAGTTTTTTCTCATTTGTTTACTCCGGGATGTATCGAGTAAGGTTAGGATATGCGTAGCAGGAGTGTCCTGGGCGGGTTGCCCGCAGTGCAGTATATTTTGGGTCGTGTGTTTGGGACATCTATTTCGGGTGTACCCTCGTGGTCCCGTGGTGGACGCGTGAAACGTTTGCGCGGTTAGCTAGCTTTGTGATGTAGCCGGCTTTCACTACGCATTATTAGGCTTCTTCTTATCTTTCTGATGAAGTAGCTTTTTCTTTTCTCTGACGTTCCCAGCGTATTTTTCTTCACTTAGTGAATTTTGTTCTGGGTCCCGAGTCAGTTCTTCCCTTTGCCGGGAATTTTGTGCTACATTGGTGTGTTGACGGTGGTTCCTGTTGTGATATGATTCAGTGCTTTTTGTTTATATTACGACATGATTACATTTTATTTCCATCTGCTTAGGCCTAGCCAGCCTCTCGTAGCTTTGCCACATGTACAAGTGTTATTGATTTATGTTATAAATATGTACAGTACTACTGTGTCATGTGTGTCCTGGTTTAGTTGTGTATTGGCTAATTCCACGGACTATTTGTGTGTCCTGGATTAGTTGTGTATTGGCTAATACCACGGACTAATTGTGTGTCCTGGGTTAGTTGTGCTTTGGCTAATTCCACGGTCTATTTGGTGCGTTCAGATTGAATCTGGGCGGGGTGGGTTGCCTTTTCCGGCGGGTTTTCTCGGTTACACCGTGAAAACCCGGCTGGTTGCCGAGTTTTAATCACGCGTGGTTAAAAAAGGCTTGTTTTCCCCGGCGAGTGGTGGCTTGAGGCTCTCCAGGACTGCGTCTCTATGGTGGAGCCTGTGTTCAGGCTTACTGTATTTCCCGGCGGGATGGCTTTTCCCATTTAACTAAGTGTTCAAGCGGACACTTGTTGAGTTTAGTTTTTCCCGGTTTTGCAAAGCCAGTAAAACTAGGCTGTTTGTTGATTGGTCTTTCCTCCCCGGCGATCTTTTGCAAAGAAGTGGGGATAGGAACAATTGGGGTTAACGTTATAAACTTAAATTCACACCCGGCGGTTGCACCTTGGGAGGGTGGGATTAATGGATTTGCAATTCAGTATAGTTGACCAGACAATTGAGGGATACGTTAAAGTATCGCCGCCTTCGACATACGGCGATCTAGGACGCTTCGGGAGAAGTCAGATCTAGCATTTAAGACAGGCTTCCCAGTTTTTGATCTGCGAGATAATACGGGGGCCTGCGTCTTTTTATGGGTTTTCCAGTAAAACTTAACAAACACCACTGGGAAGACTGCGTCATTTATAAAAGCCATGCTGGTCTTTATATCATGTCGGAGGATATTCGTAAATCTTTTGGACAGGTTAAGATATTCTGAAATCTTTACTTATGAACCTCCCGCGTAGCGAGCTGTAATGGTTGTGTATTACGTCTCGTTACCCGGCGGGTTATTTAACACTTGTGTTCGAACGTGTTGGTGTAGCCTTATGAGCATTAATTCCTGGAAATGTTCTTTTTTCCAGGGCGGAGTTCCGGCGGGTCTATAGAGAACCTGGAGTACACCCGGGGGTGGGTTAGTTTTCCACCAGTCTCTGTCATGGCTGCCCTAGACCCTGTTTTTGCTTTGTGTGTTTCACCCTCCTGTTCAGGTATCCCTATATTTGCACACACTCTTTGCATTAGATGTGTTAAATGTTTAGATCGCTCAAGGGGTTTGTGGGTGACGCAGAACTGTACCTTCTGTACTCAATTGAGTAATAAAGTATTGCGAGACAATGATAGACCCGCGGCGGTCGCTTTGCGGGAGGTCAGGCAGCTGTTGTTGTTGTTGTTGTTGTTCCCTAAGCTGCCTGGCCGAACAGCCCCGAGTCCCTGAGGAAGGCCATGTCCACGATCGGGCTTTCCCACAGAGCTCTCATTGAGTGTAGATTATGTTGTTGGCGTCAGTGGTTGTGTGAAATGCAGTCTTCTATGATGTGTTTAATGGTATGGGGTGCTGTGTTACATCCCGGGCAGGCGTCGACAACGGAGTCATCCAGTCTCTTCTGATAGCTCAGGAGAGCTGGATGGTGTCCGCATCTCAGCCTGGCCAGGTGGACTCTGTCCTCGCGAGGGAGGGAGGATTCGGAAGGATGGATTTCGGGAGGTCGTGCATGCAGCTGCGTGTTGTCTGTGAGTGAGTGGATGGATTGGCGAGAGATATGAGTATGGATGTGCTTCTGGAAGTTGGTTCGGGTGGGCAGGGAGGGAGAGAGGACAATAATTGTGTGTGATACCGTGTGCTGGGTGTTGTTTTGATATTTCTTGGTGTCTGTGGGTGTGTTGCCATGTAGTTTAGTGGGTGGTCTTGGTTCGTGGAGGCTGCTGCCAGGAATTGAGTGCCTCTCATGTCCAGATGGTCTTTGACTTTGAGGATTTTGGTTTCTTGATGTAGGTGATCTGTGGGTGCAGTAGCTGTGCAGCCTGTAATGATCTTCAGGGCTTTGTTTTGAATAGTCTGTAAGGTCTTATGATGTGTTTCAGCTAGGTTAGAAGCCCAGGCTGGGCTTGCGTATTCCATCACTGATCTTATGTATTGTTTATATACTGTGGTGGTAGTTTCTTTGTTGTGTCCAAATTTTGTGTGAGCAAGTGACCTGAGGGCGTTAAGTCTGGGTGTCAGTTTCTTTTTAATGTTTGTGGTGTACTGTTTGAATGTCATATGAGTATCATATGTTACTCCTAGGATTTTGGGTGTGTGTGTATGTGTTAGGGGTGTGTTGTTTATGGTGAGTTGAGGGATGTATTCGTGTTCACCTGTCCAGCTTGTGAGCAGGGTTGCGGTGGATTTGGCTGAAGCTAGATTAAGTCTGTTTGTAGTGCACCAGCCATGTAGTGTGTTGAGATAGGGTTGAAGGAGATATGTTGCTCTTCTTGGGTCATGGTGTGTGCATGTGAGTGTTATGTCATCTGCATAGGAGGCTAAGTTTATTTGGGGCGTATTGGGTGTAGTTATATCGTGCATGTACAGATTGAAGAGTGCGGGCGATAGGACGGATCCTTGTGGGACTCCGTTTGGAAAGTTTCTGATTTTAGATGACTGACCGGCAAAAGATACGTGTGCACATCTGCCTGCTAGGAAGTTGGCCAGCCACCTTTTTGTGTTGTTGTGCATGTTTGTGTTGTAGATTTTGTTTGTTAGGTTGTGGCGGGGGATGGCATCGAAGGCTTTACTAATGTCGAGTGTGGCTAATAGTGATCTGTGTGGTGGTCTAGCTGAGTTGATGCCGTCAAAAGCTCTTTGTGTAAGGTCTGTGAGAAGAGTGTTTGTGGAGTGCAGTGGCCTAAAGCCATGTTGTGTTGGAGCCAGGGGTAGGTCGGGTGTAATTAGTTGTAATACTAGGCGTTCCATGACTTTGGAGGGGGAGCAAAGAAGTGTGATGGGGCGGTGCGAGGAGGGTAGCGTGGGGTCTTTGTTGGGTTTGGGGAATGTGATGATGATACCATGCTTCCAAATGTCTGGTATTGTGTTGTGTGAATAGCTGTAGTTTGATATGTTAGTGAGTGCTTGTATGCCTTGTGGTCCCAGGTGTCTGAGGTGTATGTTGCTTATGTTGTCTAGGCCACAGGCAGGTGAGTGCTTGAGATTGTTGATGATATGCTTTGTCTGGTGAAGGGTGTATAGTCAGGGTCTGTGGGGAATTGTCTCTTACGTCGGATGACACGTGGGTCGTCTTTGTGAGGTTTTAGGTCGCTGACATGTGAAAAGTGATTGATGAGAGTGTTTGCTTGTTGTTTACATGAAGGAGTAGAGTATGTTGTTGTGATTGCAGCATGTGATTGTGTTGTGTTGCTGTTGGAAAGTGTGATGCTGTTTAGTGTTTTGTAGAGTTTTTTGGGGTTTGTTTTGTGATCAAGTGTTTGTAGGAAGTTATTCCAATTTAGTTTTTGTTGTTCTTGTATTTTGTTGTTAGTTTGGGTGTTGAGTGCTTGAATTTGTTGTGGGATGTCTTGTGTGTGGGGTGCTGGGGAGTGTTTCAGTGTGTCGCGTTGTCTGATGAGGTTTTGAATTTCTGGTGTGAAGTTGGGGTTGTGTCTTTTTCTGTTACCTCTTGGAATGTGTTTCTTGTCAGCGTTTTGGATAGTTTTATTGAGTATGTGTACAGCATTGTTGATGTTAGTGATGGGTGTACTGTTTAGAGTTGTGAAGTGTTGTTCTGTCTCATTTGTAAATGCTTCCCAGTTAGCTCTTTTATAATTGGTGTATGTGTGTTTGTGGCTAGCTGGGGTGAGTCTGGTTTTGGTGGTGATAATGATCGGGAGGTGGTCAGAGCCTAAGGTTCTGACCACCCTCCAGGATGTTGTGGGGGCGAGTTCTGGGGAGCAAAAGGTGATGTCTGGAGATGATGGGTTATAGAGGGCTTGGTGAGGAATATGGGTATGTTGATGGATGTCGTTAAGGATGATGAGGTTATCTGTTTGGTTTTGTAGTACCAGCCCTCTGTCTGTGTCGGGGTTGTCGATAAACCAGGCCGACGTCTTGGCGTTGAAGTCACCACCCAGGATGATGTGTGGGGTGTTTGTGATGTGTTGTAAGTGTGGTCTGTATTCATTTGGTACTGTAGGGGATGTTTGGGGAGGGATGTATGTGTTTATGATGGTTATGTTGGATTTGTTGCCAGTGCGTATTTTAATTGATTGTATTTCTGTTGTGTAATCATTTGGGGGGAGGAGGGATTTGGTTTGTACACTGGTTACTATGTATGATATTTCATTGTGTACCAGGGTGATGAGTCCACCGCCCCCGCCGACAGCCCGGTCTTGTCTGATGGTGGTGAAATTATGAAATGTGGGTGTTTTTTGTGATGTGCAGAGTTTTGTTTCTTGTAAGATGGCAATGTGTATGTTGTGTTGTTTGATGAAGTGTGAGAGTTCGTGTTTCTTTGTGTTGATGCCATCTATGTTCAATTGGAGAATGTTAATGTTATGTGCACGATGTATGTTGGGTGCTGCTGCACGAGGATGGGGTGGGGGTGAGGGAGGGGCTGGAGGTTGGGATGGGTGAGGTGGGGGTGGGGATTGGGGAGCAGGTGATGGGGGTTGGAATGGATTAGGATGGGGTGTGGTATGTTGAGTTGAGGATGTGGATGGTATGGGGAGGTTAGGTGGGTTAGGGAGGAGAGGTGGACGGGTTTTAGGGGGGGGAGTGGATGATATGGAAAGGCTAGGTGGGTTGGGGAGGAGAGGTGGACGGGTTTTAGGCGAGGGATTTGACTGGGAGAGGGAGGGGCATGAGGAACAGGTCCAGGTGTTCGTGTAGTGTTTCTTGGAGGCAAGTGTTGTACAGGTGAAGTGGGTCCAGTTCCTGCATGCATTGCAGAGAACTGAACCCTTAGTGTGGCGACTCGAAGTGATGGGTTTTGAGCAAGTTGGACATATGTATGTGTACGTGGGTCCTGGGTTGCTCTCAATGTCTCCGGCTAGAAGAAGTCTTCGAGAAATGACAGCCGGAGAGTCATTTCTCGGTGTAGAAAAAACTGTGTGATGTGTGTGTGTGGTGTGAGAGGTGTGGAAATTCCCTGCGCGACCGAAGCCGCTCCAAGGACCCGTGCCCCCAGGGAGGGGGCAGGGGATAGTTGTGACGGTTTGGCTCCCGAAACTGCTCCCCGCGGCCGGCATCCGGTTGTCCTCCACTGGTCGATTGATCTTGTCTCCGGCCGTGGAGGGTCGGCAGCCATCCGCGGTTGGCAGCTCCGGGAGGTGGTCCCACGGCGTAGACGCCGCCACATCAGGTCCTCAGGCAGCTGTTGTCCACTTATGCTACCACAGTGGCTCATAAAGCCCTTCAATGTGATAACATAATTCTTTGGGATAAATTACTTATTGAGCACCCCCCTATTAAACGTACCCCTTCTAAATCTAGAGTAATTGTACGAAAGTCGGCAGATACTGGGCAGGGTACAGCACTTACTCCAGCCCCCGGCACATCTAAGAGACCTCGTGAACCTACGCCCCCGGTGACAGCCTCCACGTCACGGGCGCGGTCCAGGTCGCCCCTCAGACAACAGCCGCTTAGTCACTCTTCTTCACCGGAGAGGAAGAAGAGCAAAGAGGAGAAGTCCAAGAGCAGTTCTAGTGATAGATCTGAGAAGTCCAAGAGCAGTTCTAGTGATAGATCTAAGTCACACCGAAGCCACAAATCTTCCAGGAAAGATTCTCATGAACGAAAGGCCTCCCGGCGTTCGCCGGAGCCTCGTGCCTCACTTTCTGCCTCTACTGCCGACGTATCTAATGTCCAATCTGATGGGGCGGGAGTGGAGTCAGAGACTGTGGTGGGGGTGTTACTGGCGGACAGGTTACCAATGGATATTATAAACTTAGAATTAGAGAGTTCTGTGGGCAGTTATCGCCCTCTAGAAGGGTCTAGTGGGGGCTCAGTGGTTGATGGGGTAACCGACTCCCAAGGGAGTTCAGGCCAAGGCCTGGGTGTGTGGAGGTATTCCCAACCAGGGAATTAAGGCCCACGTCTGGTTCAGGAGACACAGGTAATGGCGGACGTCCACCGGGACGCTGCGATCCCATCATCCATTCCAGACTTAACATGGCAACACGAAGGGGTCCCGGCTTCGGCGGAATCATCTCACGACGGGCCAGATGACAAGGATGAGGTGTCTATAATCTCTGACATAGAGGTGCAGGAGTCGGGTTCAGTTTTAGACGACTCACAGGATAGGAATGATTCACCTCTTAGTTCTTCATCTGCTAAATTTGTCATGGCAGAGGAAATAGATGGGTTATTAGCTACTGCTCTAACAACAAAATTTGGCCAGCAGCCGGAGACTCCTACAGTGGACCTGGGAGCTTCCATGACAATTTCAAGTGTTCGGCCTCTGACTACAGTACTTCCATTGCTTTAACTCAGATTCCGCACCCTCCTTCTGTATCACCTACTATGGTCACTAGGCCTGCTTCGGCGGCACTGACTACTTCTAGTGTAAGGGTAGTAGCGGATGTGAATCCTCCCCCGTTAGATAAAGCACCGTTAAGAAAGGTACGGTAGCTATGCCCCTTTTATACGGTCCAGATGATTCATGGGTACAAATGGTCCCAACTAAGCCAGAGGTAGCACAGCCCACTTTGTCAGGGGAACTTCCAGTGCCACGAGAGTGGGTAATCCAAGGAAATCTAGAAAGTTACGAGCTTTAGATATTGTGGGTAATGTACTTGATGTTAATATTAAGGCCATTCCTAACTATTATCACCATGACTATTTTGTGTATACAGCTACAGCTGCACTACCCCCTGCATCAGCTTCAAAACTGTTTTCTGACTGGACCAAGCATGACGGTTTTAATTATATAAAAGCACTGTCAGCTCTCACTCCAGAATTAGATTTACAAACGGTCACAGACACAGCCGCTAATCCAGTTTTGAAGGTGGCGCAGTTGGGTCCAGGACCTTGGGTGGAATGGGAGGTAGAGGCTCAGAACTTTGCGACCACCTTCACCTCAAAATCTTCGCACCAAATTCCTCAGGACAGCCATTCTTGGTTCTCTCTGCCAGTCTTCTCTGTCGGCGGAGTTCCATCTGCTTTGTTTGCATTTTTAGCTGCCCCCAAAATCAATCTATGCGAACTTAAAGATCCTTTCACTACACCTTCCCCAGCTCACCTAGACCGGGAGTTTAGGCTACGGGGGAAGGCGTATAGACTTTTTTTCCCAATACATTGTTACGCACCAGGTGGCAAAGTCTATGCTAAGATCTACTCAGGCAATCGCGGATGCGGATGTCAGAAGATCAATTGAACTATCTCGACGTTTACTCCTTCAGACTTCTATTCAGTCATTGGGGGATATCCGTACAGCCTTGCTCGAGGCGGTGCGGGAGAGACAGGATCCTAGGATGTCCCTGGTGAGGAAACTTCCTGATAGAATTGCGAACCAGGTGGTCATGTCGCCGGTGCTAACTCCCTCTTTAATGTCCCCTGATGTGTGGAGAACTGTATTTAACATGGCTCAGGCCTTTAAGCACAGTCCTGCCCCTTCTAAGAAACCTGCTTTTAACTTTCCCAAACCCAAGCCGGTCGCAAAAGCTCAGCCAGGTGGGTCAAAGCCCTTTCATCTACTTAAGTCCTCTTCCCCCCAAGGTCAGTACAGGTATAAACAAGGAAAGTTTGCAGGTCATAAAGGACGAAGGTATAACAGACCGGGCCAGGGCCCGTCTTCTGCCAACGCCGGCCAGTCGGCTAAGCCTCCACCACCACCACCACCACCACCACCACCACCACCACCATAAAAATACTAAAGTCTCTCTCACTCCCAGGGCTGGTCTCACGGCGGGTGGATCAGAGGGTAGTACAGCCGGCGAACCCTTGTCTGCTAACTGGGTCGTTCCGGACGTGTTACCGCGCATGGCCATTAAATACTTGGGCGAGGATGGTGGCACGCAAAGGCATCACCTGGCAGTGGCTCCGGCGACCCCGTTTACGTCAGCCGACAAAGGCAAATTTAGTTTCATTAGAGGTGGAGTCACTGATCCGAGAAATGATCGCCAAGAATGTCATCATCCCGGTTCCTCAAAATTACCCAGTCTTTACATCCAAACTATTTCTAGTGCCCAAAAGGGACAGTGTTCAGATGAGACCAGCCGTAGACCTGTCTTATCTGAACCTCCATATTCACAACGTGTCCTTCTGGATGCTGACAGTGAATCAAATCAGGCTAACACTTCCGCCGGGAGGATGGATGTGTTCTTTAGACCTGACAGACGCGTATTGGCACGTCTCGGTAAACAAAAGATTTCAAAGATTTCTGGCCTTACGAATAATGCATCAGACTTATGTCTTTCAGAGGATGCCGTTTGGATTGAACCTAGCACCTCGCTTATTCACAAAATTAGTCCGGCAAGCCCTGATGCCCTTGTTAGAGCAAGGGATCAGGATTTTGTGGTATCTAGACGACTGGCTAGTGGTGGCAGAGACGGAACAATTATGCATCAATCATGTCAACATAACATTAAATCATGTCAAATCTCTAGGATTCAAGGTAAACCTGGTAAAGTCAAACCTTGTTCCCTCACGAGTAGTTCAGTGGATAGGGCTGGTTTGGGACACAGCTGCTCTCACTCTGAGTCAGAGTGTGGACAATCGAAACAGATTTCGCAGGAAATTGTTTCTGTTCATTCACAGTCTGACTACGACGCGGAGAATCTGGGAGTCTCTGGTCGGCTCTCTCAACTGGATTCAACTAACTGTAAAGTTGGGCCGGTTGAAAGTCAAACGTTTAATATTGGAAGGCAACAAATGTTTTCCACTATTGCCGGCGGAAAAATTATGGCCCATACCAAAATTAATCCACAACTTACTAGCGGTCTGGGCGAAGAGGGAAACATTGCACTCAGTAATGTCATGGACCTCTCCTCCGCCGACGGTATGGGTAGACACGGATGCGTAAGGAACGATAGGTTGGGGCTTTCAGTCAAACCAAGGGCACCAGGGTCAAGGGCTTTGGTCCCATTTAGAAATCTCCCACATCAATGTCAAAGAATTACTAGTCCCCTTATATTTCCTTCAGGCTCACGGCTCTACTTTACGGGGCAAGTCGGTGGCCTTCAGAATGGACAATCTGAATGCGGTTCACTGTATTCAGAAACAAGAGTCAACGAGATCTCGGAAGTTGCTAAACGTGTCAGAAAAGATTTTGATTCTAGCCAACAGGCTGGACATTCATCTTCACGTATCTTATCTCCCAGGCGTAGCAAACGTCTGGGCAGACGCTCTGTCTCGGAGACAGAGCACAACAGTAAAATGGGCGCTCAAGCAAACCATTTTCAACCAAATGATTGCGGAGCCTTACCATCCACAAGTGGATTTGTTTGCGTCAGAGGAGACTCACAAACTCCCAATGTACCTCACCCGCCGGACGATAAAGCCGGCGGGCGGGCCAGACGCACTGGTGACAGACTGGAACAGGTGGAGTTCCATTTATCTGTTTGCGCCGCCAGACGCATCTCTAATGTGCCACGTAGTAAACAGACTACAGGATTATCGGGGCGTAGTCTCGCTAATCGCGCCCCTGTGGCCGGCGCAGTTGTGGTACCAGCAATTGAAAACGTGGTGCCCGCACCCGGTGTCACTCCCGGTCGGGTTTTTCCACTTAGACACAATTGGCAACCTAGAGACCTCGCTGACTTTTGCATTATGGACATTCAGGAGGCCAAGTGGCTAGCACCATATGGTAGAGACGTGACCAATAAATTCATGAATCAATATACCCAGTCTACAAAGCGACAGTATCAATCGCATTGGCAAGCCTCTACTTCTTGGATTCTTAGAACAGAACAAACTGTGCCCTCGGTGGCTTTGGTTTTTAATTATTTAAATTATCTGTTCGAGCAGAAACGTTTATCTGTAGTAACGTTAAAAAATCACTTAACAGCAATTAGGATGCCATTTTGGACCTTACCGGTCTCACCATACCAGTTGCGGAGGAAACAGGTTTTATGAGGGCATGTTTTAAACACCGCCCACCTCCCCGTCAGCTCATGCCTACCTGGTCTCTGGACAAAGCATTGTCGTTACTTCATTCCCGTCTGTACCAACATACTGCAGATTTTACATTACTTTTAAAAAAGGCAGTATTCCTTATGGCTTTGGCTACTGGGAACAGAGTATCTGAGCTGGCGGCGATGAGCAACACACCTAATTGCTTCAGGTTTGGTAGGCTTAATGAGTGTATTCACATTGCACCTTCCCCAGGGTTCATAGCCAAGAATGAGCACAGTGAACACGTGTTTTCAGAGTTCACGGTGCCGGCGTTGAAAGGGGGAAAGGTGCACCATAATTTATGTCCAGTGTAAGCTCTAACCAAATATTTGAGAGTGGCACCTCTAAATCACCAGGGTGCTTTATGGGTAGCAAGTACGGGTGAACGCTTGATGAAACGTAAACTGGCTTCTCTCTTGGTCGAGGTCATTAAAGAGAGTAATCCCGGCATTGTGGGTAGGGCCCACGATTTACGCAAGTGGGCAGCCTCTTTACGTTTCCTTAAAAAAAATTCTGTTGACGATATTACGTCCACACAGTTGTGGGCCTCTAATCATACGTTTTTGACTCGATACCTTTCAGTAGCTCTAGACAAACCTGCCTTGCCATGTATAGCTTTAAGGCAGAGGGTCTAGGTGGCCCCTAAGTCACTTATTGTTTAATTTCAAGAAAAGGGTGGGGGGGTGCAGTCAGTGTAACATAGGACACCCTAGACCCCGCCGGAGTATGTGAGCTGTGATACTGTTTATGGGTGTTGTGATATGAAAATTTCTCTGTACTATTCATTACAGGAAATTGTGCTAGTACAAATGTAGTACAAACAACAGTGTTGTTGTAAGTAGTTTTTGGCTGTGAAGCAATCTAATTTTAAGCATTGGATATATTTTGCAAGATATATCCACTAGTTTTATGGGGTTTATACCGCGGGTTCTGCATTCGTTGCGTCCCTAGTGAGTTTTTTCTCATTTGTTTACTCCGGGATGTATCGAGTAAGGTTAGGATATGCGTAATAGGAGTGTCCTGGGCTGGTTGCCCGCAGTGCAGTGTATTTTGGGTCGTGTGTTTGGGGCATCTATTTCGGATGTACCCTCGTGGTCCTGTTGTGGAGAGGTGAACTTTTTCACAGTTAGCTAGCTTTGTGATGCAGGCGGCTTTCATTACACGTTATTGCTTCCTTTTATCTTTCTGATGAGGTAGCGTATTTTTGCTGTCGTTCCCAGCGTATTTTTCTTCACTTAGTGAAGTTTTTTCTGGGTCCCGAGTCAGTTCTTCCCTTTGCCAGAAGTGTTTGCTACAGTGGTGTGTTGGCGGTGGTTCCTGTTGTGATATAATTCAGTGCTTTTTGTTTATATTCCGACATGTTACTGTTATCCGTCTGCCTAGGCCTAGCCAGCCTCTCGTAGCTTTATCACATATACAAGTGTTATTGATTTATTTTCTAAATATGTACTACTGTGTCATGTGTATCCTGGTTTAGTTGTGTATTGGCTAATTCCATGGACTATTTATGTGTCCTGGGTTAGTTGTGTATTGGCTAATTCCACGGACTATGTTGGGCCCGGCGTTAGTTGTGTTTTAGCTACGCCTCGGTCCGGTGTTGCGTTCAGATGGTATCTGGACGGGGTGGGTTTTTTCCGGCGGGTTTTTCTCGGTTTCACCTTGATAACCCCGGCTGGTTGCCAAGTTTTGGCCACGCGTGGTTTAAAACAGGCTTGTTTCCCCGGCGAGTGGGTGTCTGTGGCTCCCCAGGTCTGCGTCTCTGGGGTGCCTGTTTCAGGCTCCTTCTGATTCCCGGCGGGTTGGCTGTACCCATCTAACAGTGTTCATACGGACACGTGTTGTTTGTAGCTTTTTCGGTTTTGCAAAGCCAATATAAAACTATGCTGTACTGTAGTTGTATTTCCTCCCCGGCGATCTGTTTCAAAGAAGTGGGGAGAGGAACAATTGGGGTTAACTTTTAAACTTTAAATCACCCGGTGGGTGCAACCTGGAAGGGTAGGATGACCGAATTTGCAAAATTCAGTTTAGTTGACCAGACAATTGAGGGATGCATTGTGTATCGCCTCCTTCAACATACGGCGCTTTATGGCACAATTGGGGTTAACGTTTTTTAAACTATTATTCACACCCGGCGGGTGCTTCTTGCACGGATGAGAATAACTAATTTACAATTCAGTTAGTTAACCAGACATTTGAGGGATACGTTTTGTATCGCCGCCTTCAACATACGGCGATCTAAAAAGATACATCGGCAGAAGTTAGATCTCGTATATTTGTCAGGCTTCCCAGTTTTTGATCTACGAGATAATTCGGGGGCCGGCGTCTTGTTTAGGTTTTTTTTTTCCAAAATTTAATCTGGAAACAAACACCACCGGAAAGACTTAATCACTTATAAACGCCATGATGGTCTTTATATTATGTCAGAGGGTATTCATAAATCTTTTGGACAAATTAAGATATTCTGAAATCCTTTATTTAGGAAACCCCACCGCGTAGCGAGCTGTGGTCGTTGAGTATTACGTCTCGTTACCCGGCGGGTTATTTATCACCTGTGTGCGAACATGAGTGGGTTAACCTTATGAGCATTAATTCCTGGAAATTTTATTTTTCCAGAGCTGGGTCCCGGCGGGTCTATGCAGAACCTGGAGTAAGTTTCCCTCCAGTCTCTGTCATGGCTACCTTTGCCCCGGTTTTTGCTTTATGCATTACGCCCTCCTGTTCAGGTATCCCTAATTTTGCGCACACCCTTTGTATAAAATGTGTTAAAATGTCTCGTTTGGTGGGGGTTACCTTTCCGGCGTTTTTCTCGTTGCTCCGAGAACACCGTTTTTGTTTACCGAGTTTTAGTCAGGATGGCTAAAATAGGTAAGTTACCCCGACGAGTTTGGTCGCTAAGGGCTCATCAGAAACTGCGTTTTCTGTGGTCGAGCCTGGGATCAGGCTTCCTGTGTTATTCATTGCTTTATGCATTACGCCCTCCTGTTATGTCTCGTTTGGTGTGGGTTACCTTTCCGGCGTTTTTTTCTCGTTGCTCCGAGAACACCGTTTTTGTTTACCGAGTTTTAGTCAGGATGGCTAAAATAGGTAAGTTACCCCGACGAGTTTGGTCGCTTGAGGGCTCATCAGAAACTGCGTTTTCTGTGGTCAAGCCTGGGATCAGGCTTCCTGTGTTATTCCCGGCGAGGGGGGCTCCACACAGTTATTTTGTTTGGTCTTTCCCTCCCGGCGACCTTTTTACAAAGAGGTCTGGGGCAGGTATAATTGGTTTGACATTGCATATAAAACCCGGCGGTTGTACCTTCGGGTGGTTATATTAACGGATTTGCGATTCGCGATAATTTGCCAAACAATTGATTGATACAATAGGGTATCACGGCCTTCAAGACGGCGATCTATGAGGGCTTCTGGCAGAAGCCGGATTAGAGATTAAGATAGGCTTAGACTTTTTATGGGATAAAAAGATGCTTGAATCTTACTAGTGTTTCAAGTGTAAAGGGATACTTGAAAGACTTCATCTTTAATAAAGATATGTTTCATCTTTATGAGGATTCAGAAGTTATGCTTAATTCTTTCGAACAGGTAAAAGATATGCTGAAATCCTTAATAAACAATTGAAACAATATTGTTTGTTTGTTTAGTCTTTCCCTCCCGGCGACCTTTTTACAAAAAAGGTCTGGGGCAGGTACAATTGGTTTGACATTGCATATAAAACCCGGCGGTTATACTTTCGGGTGGTTATATTAACTGATTAGCAATTCGCGATCATTTGCCAAACAATTGATTGATACAATAGGGTATCACGGCCTTCAAGACGGCGATCTATGAGGGCTTCTGGGAGAAGCCGGATTAGAGATTAGGATAGGCTTAGACTTTTTATGGGATAAAAAGATGCCGGAATCTTACTAATGTTTCAAGTGTAAAGGGATACTTGAAAGACTTCATCTTTAATAAAGATATACTTCATCTTTATGAGGATTCAGAAGATATGCTTAAAATCTTCTGGACAGGTAAATATATCCTGAAATCTTTAATATGAAACTAAAGGAAAACGAAAAGTAGTGGTGGAGTGCTACGGTTCGTTGACCGGCGGTCTTGTGACACATATTTTGTACCATTTTTTGGGTGTAACCCTATGAGCATTAATCCCCGGAAAATTCTCTTTCCAGGGCGGAGTACCGGTGTTGCACCAGGTGACCAGGTAGTTCCCGGGGGCGGGGTAGTTTTCCCCCAGTCTCTGTCATGTCGGCACTTGAACCTCTCATTGCTGTATGTTCAACGCCGTTAAGATCAGGTATCCCTATATTATTTTTATTTGTTAATGAAATAATTTAATCATAATATTAACCATATATATTTTCTATGATTATTAGGATAATATTGTGTTTATTTATAGTAATTTATTTTAATACAATTAAATATAAATTAAATTAATTAGTATACTTTATGATTTTGCTCACCAGCTCTGCTTTCAATGTGTTAATGAGCTATGGGAGCTTTTAATTATCATAAACCTTTACAGGGCTCTCTTTCAGAGAGTATACCGAGCTCGCAAGCGAGGGACAGCCACAGCCAAGGTGTATGGCGATACTCACAGTCCTGGCAGGACAGAACACATCCCTTTGTGACTCAACTAGTGCTGACGTCCACGGGATGCCGATGTACCATCTTCTACCCAGTTTTAACATGGCAACATGTGGAGGTCCCGGCTTCGGCGGGATCTTCCCATGATAAGCCAGACTTAACGGATGAAGAACAACGATCTCTGGTCTCAGAGATGGAGGTTGAAGAGTCCAGTCACCTTCTAGGCGACTCTCAGGGTACTGTCGAATCTCCACGGAGTTCGTCATCGGCTAGGTATGTACCGGCGGAAGAGATTGATGGACTACTATTGAATGCACTTAATAGGTTCTTTGGCCCTACGCCGGAAACTCCTTCTGATACGGGAGATCCCGCGATGTCGACGAATGTGCGACCTCTGGCTACATCCTTTGCTTTAGCTAAAATACCTAGCCATCCGCTTGTGTCAGACCCAATTTCCAATGTGCCAGGCACAGCAGCTCTCACTACTTCCACTGTGCGAGTCATATCAGACATATCTCCCCCTCCTTTAGACAAGGCGCCAGTCAAAAAACAGGAGCTATGCCTCTTTTTACGGGCCTGATGAGTCAGGGGTAGCAATGTTACGGAAATATTTTGGATGTTCATATTAAGGACATTCCAAGTTATTATAACCATGACTTATTCTTACCACCTAATCCCTCCAGAACGCCATTCTTGGTTCTCTCTTCCGGTTTTTGGTGCCGGCGGAGTCCCCTCTGCTTGGCTGCCATTAGCACGCCTTCCCCAGCTTACCTAGACCGCGAGTTTAGGTTAAGAGGAAAAGCGTTTAAACTGTTTTCGCAATATATGGTTCCCAGCAAGTAACAAAGTCTCTGTTACGCTCTTCTCAGGCAATAGAAGCCGCGGAAGTCAGGAAAGCCATTGAACTTTCCCGGCGCTTGCTTCTCCAGACTTCCATCCAAGTCTTTAGGAGATATTCGGATGGCCTTATTAGAGGCAGTTCGAGCAAGGCAGGATCTGAGGATGTTCTTAGTGAAGAAACTTCTTGACCGTATTGCAAGCCAAGTAGTTCTGTCTCCAGTTCTAATTCCTTCTTTGATTTCACCAGCAGTTTGGAAGACTGTTTTCAATTTGGCACAAGCATTCAAGCAAGGTCCCCGCAAGCCCTGATGCCCTTGTTAGAACAAGGGATCAGGGTCTGGTGGTATCTGGGCGACTAACTGGTGGTGGCAGAAACAGAAAAGTTACGCATCAGTCATGTCTACGTTACGTTAAACCATCTCATATCTCTAGGATTCAAGGTCAACTTAGTAAAAGTCAAACCCTTGTTCCCCCACGAGTATTTCAGGGGATAGGGCTGGTCGAGGACACAGCTTCTCTCACTCTGAGTCAGAGTGTGGACACTCGAAACAGATTTCGCAAAAACTGTTTTATGTTTCTCCACAGTCTGAATACGACACAGAAACTTTGGGAATCTCTAGTCGGTTCTCTCAACGGGGTTCAGCTAACTGTGAAGTTGGGCCGGTTGAAAGTCTAACGTTTAATCTTGGAGGGCAACAAATTTTTCCCACTATTACCGGCGGGGATAGTATGGCCTATCCCAACGTTATTACACAACTTACTAGCGGTTTGGGCGACGAGAGAAAGGTTGCACGCAGTCATGTCATGAACCTCTCCTCCGCCGTCGGTATGGGTGGACATGGATGCGTCAGGCATGATAGGTTGGGGCTTTTAGTCAAACCTCGGGCATCAGGGTCAAAGGTTTTGGTCCCATTTAGAAATCTTCCACATCAATGTCAAAGACTTACTAGTCCCCTTATCTGTCCTTCAGGCTCACGGCTCTGCTTTACGGGGCTAGTCGGTGGCCTTCAGAATGGACAATCTGAATGTGGTTCACTGTATTCAGAATCAAGGGTCAATAAGATCTCGGAAGTGGCTAAACGTGTCAGAAAAGATTTTTATACTAGCCAACAGGCTGAACATTCATCTTCACGCATCTTATCTCCCAGGCGTTGCAAACATCTGGGCAGACATCTTTGTCTCAGAGACAAAGCACTTCAGTGGAATGGGCGCTCTTGCGTGTGCGGAGCATTACCATCCACAAGTGGATTTGTTTGCGTCTGAGAAGACTTGCAAACTCCCACTGTACCTCACCCGCCGGACGATAAAAAAAACAAACTACAGGATTAGCGAGGCGTAGTCTCGCTAATCGCGCCCCTGTGGCCGTTGCAGTTTGGTACCAGCATTTGTACACGTGGTGCCCGCACCCAGTGTCACTCCCGGTCGGGTTGTTCCACTTAGAACACAATTGGCAACCTAGAAACCTCGCGGACTTGTTCATTATGGACATTCAGGAGGCCAAGTGGCTAGCACCATATGGTAGCGACGTGACCAAGATATTCACGAATCAATATACCCAGTCTACAAAGCGACAGTTTCAATCGCATTGGCAAGCTTTTATGTCTTGGATTCTTAGAACAAACCAAACTGTGCCCTCGGTGGCGTTGGTTGTTAATTATTTAATGTACTGTTCATGCAGAAACATTTATCTGAAATTGATTTATGAGGGCAGGTTTTAAACTCCGCCCACCTCCCCGTCAGCTCAGGCCTACATGGTCTCTGGACAAAGCATCGTAGTTATTCTCGTTCCCGTATGTACCAAAGACTGCAGATTTTACAAAAGGGCAGTATTCCTTATGGCTTTGGCTACCGGGAACAGAGTATCTGAGCTGGCGGCGATGAGCAACACACCTATTTGCCTCAGGTTTGATAGGCTTCATGAGTGTATTCACATTGCACCTTCCCCAGGATTCTTAGCCAAGAATGAGCACAGTGAACACGTGTTTTCAGAGTTCACGGTGCCGGCGTTAAAAAGGGGAAAGGTGCACCATCTTTTTTTGCCCAGTGCAAGCTCTAACCAAATATTTAAGAGTGGCACCTCTAAATCACCAGGGTGCTTTATGGGTCGCAAGTCCGGGTGAACGCTTGATGGAGCGTACACTGGCTTCTCTCTTGGTCAAGGACTTTAAAGAGAACAATCCCGGCGTTGTGGGTAAGACCCACGATTTACGCAAGGGGACAGCCTCTTTACGTTTCCTTAATAATCTTTCGGTGGAAGTTATTAAGTCCACACAGTTGTGGGCCTCTAATCAGGAGTTTTTGACGCGATACCTTTCAGTAGCTCTGGACAAACCTTCCTTGCCATGTATAGCTTTACGGCAGAGGGTCTAGGTGGCCCTTTTAGTCACGTTTTGTTTAATTTCAAGAAAAAGGGGGGGGAGGGTGCAGTCAGTGTGACATAGGACACCCTAGACCCCTCCGGAGTATGTGTTCGGAACATACGAGCTGGGATACTGTTTGTAGGCATTGTTTTATAAAATTTCTCTGTAGTATTTATTGCAGGAAATTGTGCTAAAGGCCAATAGTAGTGTTACAACAATTCTTGTTGTAAGTAGCTTTGGCTGTGAAGCAATAGATTTTTGAGAAATCTCGGTAGTTGCAACTACGACTTTTACTTTTGAAGTAATTACTTCTCCATAAGTACACGAGTTCAGTACTTCTATGAATGTACAAGAATTCATTTATGTTTGGTTATACTGTATTTTTAGGAATATATCCACTAGTTAATGGGGTTTATATGTGCACATGTAAACTTATAAGTTTTTAGTTTTCACCACTTACTTTAACCCTCAGCCCCGGCTATGTATATATATTCCTCGAAACCGGGTGTTTTGGCCGAGGCTCTTCTTTCGTTAATCAGACTGCTTCCCGCATTCCGCGCATCCCCAAGCGTAGCTGTGTTATTTACCTGTAGAATGGCATTAAGTAGAGCTCTAAGTCAACTGGTTGAGCTGTGATGATGATTTCATTGGAGATAACTTTATGGCCAAAACAGCCACTTTACACCACTTTTCGATACTTAACAACAACATCAGGCACACACGAAAGACGCTCTCCTTCTTGTGGCCGGAGATGCGGGGCGACGGTCCAGCCGGCTGTTGTTTACATGCGTCGGACCGACGCCTCGCACACGAAGCTCACAGGCTTTCAACCACTGGGCGTTCAAGAGACCATCCGGGTACCTGTTATATGCTTTTTTATGGGCGTTCAAGAGCCCTTCCGTGGTGAGAGAGTTAAGTGGGGTGCCTTCTTAACTAGCAGATCTGTGTACAGAGTCTCAGAGTTAACCCTTTTTCAAGCAGGCTTCTTTGAAGCACGCTCCTGCTTGTACCCCTTTTGAAGATTTAGGCTGTATAAAGTTTATGCACCCGAATATCTCTTTTTTACAAGAGTAAGTGTGTGGGGAAATGTTGAGGTATGGTGGTGAGATAGTGATAGAATGGGTATGGAAAATGTGCAAACTAGCATGGGAGAAGGGGAGTGCACCCGATGACTGGAAGACTGGCATAATAGTCCCCCTATATAAGGGCAAAGGGGAAAGAGGAGTGTGTGGTAACCACCGAGGAATATGTCTTCTAAGCGTAGTAGGGAAGGTATACAGTAGGGTAGTGATTGAGAGAGTGAGAGTGAGAACGGAGAAATGGATAGGCGACGAGCAGGGAGGTTTTAGGAAGGGAAGAGGATGTGTAGATCAGATTTTTACCCTGAATTGTGTTGTGGAGAAGTATCTGGAGAAGAAACAAAAGTGGTATGTTGCCTTTATGGACTTGGAGAAGGCCTATGACAGAGTGGATAGAGAAGGTTTGTGGAAAGTACTTAGAATATACGGAGTAGAGGGCAAGTTGCTGAAAGCAGTGAAGAGCATGTATGAGGGTGCAAAGGCGGCAGTACGTGTGGAGAGTGAGCAGAGCGAGTTCTTTGACCTGAATGTTGGTTTGAAACAGGGGTGTGGATGTCCCCGTGGTTGTTTACTGTATATATGGATGGAGTTATGAAAGAAATACTATCAAGAGCAGTGGATGTTGGTGTATCGCTGAAAAGGGAGGGAATTGAGTGGAAGCTACCTATACTGCTGTTTGCGGATGATACAGTTCTGATGAGTGATAATGAATGGGAGTTGCAGGGTCTGGTAAATGAGTTTGGAACAGTGTGCGAAAAACGGAATTTGAAGGTAAATACGGGGAAGAGCAAGGTTATGGTCTTCGAAAGGGGTGAAGTCACAGAGTGTGAGGTGAAGCTGAACGGTCAGGCTATGGAGATCGTCAACTCTTTTAAGTATCTGGGCAGTGTGTTGAGTAAAGATGGGACTATGGATGAAGAAGTGCGGGAGAGGGTACAACAGGGGAAGAGGGTTGTAGGAACGCTAAAAGCAGTAACAAGAAATAGGGTGGTCAGTATGGAAGTGAAGAAGTCCTTGCATGACAGTGTGGTAATCCCGACACTGACTTACGGAAGCGAAGCATGGACGTTGGTTGAGAGACTCAGACCAAGAGTGAGAGCAGTGGAAATGAATTACTTAAGGAGTGCGTGCGGAGTTACATGGAGGGATAGACAGACTAATGAGGAAGTAAGAAGGAGGTGTGGTGTGGAGGTAGATGTGCTGGAAAGTGTGAAAAGGAACAACTTGAGATGGTTCGGCCATATGGAACGTATGGAAAGCGAGAGAATGACTAAGAGGGTGTACGAGAGCGAGGTGGAGGGACAGAGGGGGAGAGGTAGACCGAATATGAGGTGGAAGGATGGAGTGAGGAACTACATGAACGAGGGCGGTGCTGGTTGGGGGGAGGGGCGTCGACTGACTGGGGACAGAGGTGCATGGGGGCGGTTCGTTCGTGGCCACCCCTTCGGGGATCACGGCGTCAGGCAATAGATAGATAGATAGAAGAATACTATGTGGCTGTTTGATTATCTGCTTTTCTAGAGTTATGATATGATTACGAATGTCCCCCTCCAGTCTTAGAAATCAGGCATGTTCGTCAATGATGGAGGGGCCACTAATAAATTATAGGTTTGACTCCTGTAAGGAGATAAAGAAAACCTAATATTTAGTAGTGGCCCCGTAATCATTGACGACTGGGGCCCTCCCGACCATCCCCTTCCCATTCGTTGATGTATTCAGGATTTTGGTTTACTTGATATGTCAGTGAAGGAAGAATGACGCCTGCAGTAGCGTCTGGTCAAAGATCCACACAAGTACATCCACGATATGATGGAAAGCTTATTAGATAGTTATTCTTATTTTGTTTTTGTTTTTATTTTTTACGAAGTTTTTTCGTAGTGAGAACCCAATTCATAATGACTGAAGCCATGAGTGAGGTCGCGTGCGCTCATGATGAAGGCTCCTCAGTTTTTAAATGCTCTGCGCGGTAGATTCAAACTACGGCGGATTAGTGTTTGAAGAGGATGCCTTATGTAATAGGCATGTTCGTCAATGATTACGGGGCCACTACTAAATATTAGGTTTTCTTTATCTCCTTACAGGAGTCAAACCTATAATATGTGCACATGTAAACTTATAAGTTTTTATTTTTTCACCACTTATTTTAAGTGGGGTGCCTTATTAACTGGCGAATCTGTACTCAGAATCTCAGAGTTAACCCTTTTTTATCAAGCAGGCTTCTTTGAAGCACGCTCCTGCTTGTACCCCCTTTTTGTATAAATGTGCTGCGCCAAAATATATATCTTTTCGAAGTAAGAATACTATGTGGTTGTTTGATTATCTGCTTTTGCTAGAGTTATGATATGATTACGAATGTCCCCCTCCAGTCTTCGATATCAGGCATATTCGTCAATGATGGAGGGGCCACTAATAAATTATAGGTTTGACTCCTGTAAGGAGATAAAGAAAACCTAATATTTAATAGTGGCCCCGTAATCATTGACGACTGGGGCCCTCCCGCCCTTCTCCTTCCCATTCGTTGATGTATTAAGGATTTTGGTTTACGTGATATGTCAGTGAAGGAAGAATGACGCCTGAGTCAGCGTCTGGTCAAAGATCCACACAAGTACATCCACGATTATATGGAAAGCTTATGAATAGTTTCTTATTTTTCGTTTTGTTTTTATTTGTTACGAAGTTTTTTCGTAGTGAGAACCCAATTTCATAATGACTGAACCATGAGTGAGGTTGCGTGTGCTCATGATGAAGGCTCCTCAATTTTTTATGCTCTGCGCGGTAGATTCAAACTACGGCGGATGAGTGTTTGAAGAGGGTGCCTTATGTAATAGGCATAATCGTCAATGATTACGGGGCCACTCCTAAATATTAGGTTTTCTTTATCTCCTTACAGGAGTCAAACCTATATTCTGTGTGAATTCGACACTCCTTCCGGTGAAATGGAAGCAATATTTTGTGATTAGGTGTTATGTCTCCTTACCACCACCTCCTGTCCTCCTCTTACATGTGTCTCCCCCCCCCCCCCCCCACACACACACATGAAACAAATAATAATGGCAATAATAAGACCCAGGATGGATTATGCATCTGTAGTGTGGTCCCCTCACATGAAGAAACATATTCACAAAATTGAGAGGGTACAGAGAGCAGCTACGAGGATGATCCCAGGTTTGGAAAATTTGGAGTACCAAGAGAGGCTCGAGAGATTGAATCTACCTACACTGGAACAGAGAAGGAAACGAGGACAGCAAATTCAGATTATAGGTTTGACTCCTGTAAGGAGATAAAGAAAACATAATATTTAGTAGTGGCCCCGTAATCATTGACGAACATGCCTATTACATAAGGCATCCTCTTCAAACACTAATCCGCCGTAGTTTGAATCTACCGCGCAGAGCATTTAAAAACTGAGGAGCCTTCATCATGAGCGCACGCGACCTCACTCATGGCTTCAGTCATTATGAATTGGGTTCTCACTACGAAAAAACTTCGTAAAAAATAAAAACAAAAAGAAAATAAGAATAACTATCCAATAAGCTTTCCATCATATCGTGGATGTACTTGTGTGGATTTCTGACCAGACGCTGAATCAGGCGTCATTCCTCCTTCACTGACCTATCAAGTAAACCAAAATCCTTAATACATCAACGAATGGGAAGGGGACGGTCGGGAGGGCCCCAGTCGTCAATGATTACGGGGCCACTACTAAATATTAGGTTTTCTTTATCTCCTTACAGGAGTCAAACCTATAATTTATTAGTGGCCCCTCCATCATTGACGAACATGCCTGATATCTAAGACTGGAGGGGGACATTCGTAATCATATCATAACTCTAGAAAAGCAGATAATAAAAACAACCACATAGTATTCTTACTTTTTGAAAAATGTATTTAATACGGCGTAGGCCGGAAATATACAAGAAAAAGGGGTTCAGGCAGGTGCGTGCTTCAAAGAAGCCTGCCCGACAAAAATAGGTAACCCTGAAGATTCTGAACACAGATCTGTAGTTACAAAAGGCACCCCACTCAACGAGTGGTGACAAAAATAATAAGTTATAAGTTTATATGTGCACATCATAAACCCCAAAATACATGTGGAGATCAATTGCTAATGAACTCCATTGAACTAATGTTACATTGCTTTCGCAGCTAAAACTACTATAACAACACCGTTGTTTTGTACTAAACTTTGTACTAGCACAAATTCTCGCAGAGAAATTTTCATATCACATTTTAACCTTAAATTGTATCACAGCTCTTATACTCCGGCGGGGTCTAGGGTGTCCTATGTCAACTGACTGCACCCCCCCCCCCCCCCTTCCTTGAAAATAAACATAAGTGACTGCAGGGCCACCTAGACCCTCTGCCTTAAAGCTATACATGGTAAGGAAGGTTTGTCTAGAGCAACTGACAAGTATCTAGAGAGAAACGTATGATTAGACGCCCACAACTGTGTGGACGCAATATCTTCAACTGAAAAGTTTTTCAGGAAACGTAAAGAGGCCGCCCACTTGCGTAAATCGTGGGCCCTACCCACAACGCCGGGATTACTCTCTTTAATGACTTCTACCAGAAGAGAGGCTAATCGCCGTTTAAGTAAGCGTTTACCCGTACTCGCTACCCATAAAGCACCTTGGGGGTTATGAGGAGCTATTCTCAAATATTTGGTTAGAGCTTGCACTGGACATAAATTATGATACACCTTTCCCCTTTTTAAGCCGGCACCGTGAACTCAGAAAACACGTGTGCACTATGCTCATTCTTGGCTACAAACGCCGGGGAGGGTGCAATGGAAATTGAATCATTAAGTCTACCAAACCTAAGACAATTAGGTGTGTTGCTCATCGCCGCCAGCTCAGACACTCTGTTTCCGGTGGCCAAAGCCAAAAGGAAAACTGCCTTCTTTAAGATTAAAGCAAAGTCTGCAGTATTTTGATACAGACGAGAATGAAGTAAAGACAAAGCTTTGTCCAGAGACCAAGTAGGCATGAGCTGACGGGGAGGTGGGCGGAGTTTAAAACACGCTCTCATAAATCCTGTTTCCTCCGCCACCGGTATGGATAGACCTGTAAGGTCGAAAAAGGGCACTCTAATCGCAGTTAAGTGATTCTTCAAAGTAACCACAGATAAACGTTTCTGCTCAAACAGATAGTTCAAGTAATTAAAAACCAATGCCACTGAGGGTACAGTTTGTTCCGTTCTAACAATCCAAGGAGTAAAAGCTTTCCAATGAGATTGATATTGTCGCTTAGTAGACTGAGTATATTGATTGAGCAATTTATTGGTCACATCCCTACCGTATGGTGCTAGCCACTTGGCCTCCTGAATGTCCATAATGCAAAAGTCAGCGAGGTCTCTAGGTTGCCAATCGTGTCTAAGTGGAAGTACCCGACCGGGAGCGATACCGGTCCGGGCACCACATTATTAACTGCTGGTACCACACCTGCGCCGGCCACAGGGGCGCGATTAGCGAGACTAAGCCTCGATAAACTCGTAGTTTGTTCACTACGTGGCACATTAGTGACGCATCTGGCGGCGGAAACAGATAGATGGAGCTCCATCTGTTCCAGTCTGTCACTAGGGCGTCTGGCCCCCCTGCCGGCGTTATCGCCCGGCGGGTGAGGTATAGAGGGAGCTTGTGAGTCTCCTCGGACGCAAAAAGATCCACTTGTGGATGGGAGAGCTCCGCAATCATTAGGTCGAAAATGGGTTGCTTGAGCTCCCATTCTACTGTCGTGCTCTGTCTCCGGGACAGAGCGTCTGCCCAGACGTTCGCTACGCCTGGGAGATAAGATGCGTGAAGATAAATATCTAGACTGGTGGCTAGAACAAAAATCTCTTCCGACACGAGTAGCAACTTCCTTGACCTCGTTGACCCTTGTTTCTGAATACAGTGAACTGCATTCAGATTGTCCATTCTGAAGGCCACTGACTTTCCCCGTAACGCCGGGCCGTGAGCCTGAAGGAAATACAAGGGGACTAGTAACTCTTTGACATTTATGTGAGAGATTTCTAAGTGGGACCAAAGTCCCTGACCCTGGTGCCCCTGATTTGACTGAAATCCCCACCCTATGGTGCCTGACGCATCCGTGTCTACCCATACCGTTGGAGGAGGAGAGGTCCATGACATGATTGAGTGCAATGTTTCCCTCTTCGCCCAGACCGCTAGTAAGGTGTGGATTAATTTTGGTATGGGCCATAATTTTCCCGCCGGTAAGAGTGGGAAATATTTGTTGCCTTCCAATATTAATCGTTTTACTTTCAACCGGCCCAACTTGACAGTTAGCTGAATCCAGTTGAGAGAGCCGACCAGAGACTCCCAGACTCTTCGTGTCGTAGTCAGACTGTGAAGAAACCTGAACAGTTTCCTGCGAAACCTGTTGCGATTGTCCACACTCTGACTCAGAGTGAGAGCGGCGGTGTCCCAGACCAGCCCTATCCACTGAATTACTCTTGAGGGAACAAGGTTTGACTTTACCAGATTTACCTTGAAGCCTAGAGTTTTGACATGATTTAAAATGATATTGACATGTTTTATGCATAATTGTTGTGTCTCTGCCACCACCAGCCAGTCGTCTAGATACCACAACACTCTGATTCCCTGTTTTAACAACGGCATCAGGGCTTGCCGGACTAGTTTCGTGAATAATCGAGGTGCTAGGTTCAAACCGAACGGCATCCTCTGAAAAACAAAATTTTGGTGCCTGATCCTCAAGGCCAGAAACCTTTGAAATCTTTTGTTGACCGACACGTGCCAATAGGCGTCTGTCAGGTCTAGGGAACACATCCAGCCTCCCGGCGGAAGTGTTAGCCTGATTTGATGAACTGTTAACATTCTGAAAGACTCGTTGTAAATGTGAAGATTCAGATAAGACAGGTCTACGACCGGCCTCATCTGAACACTGTCCCGTTTGGGAACCAAAAACAGTTTTGACGTGAATACAGGGTAATCTGGAGGGACCGGGATGATGACATTCTTGGCAATCATCTCCTGGACCAGCAACTCCACCTCTAATGAAACACAATTTGCCGTTGTCGGCTGACGTAAGCGAGGTCGCCAGAGCCACTGCCAAGTGATGCCTTTGCGTGCCACCATCCGTGCCCAGGTTTTTAACGGCCATGCTTGGTGACACGTTCGGAACGACCCAGTTAGCAGACAAGGGTTCGCCGGCTGTACTTCCCTCGGTTCCTCCGGCTCTAAGATAGGCACTGGGAGTGAGAAAGACTTTAGTTTTTTGATGGTGGGTTTGGTGGTGTTGGACGCTTCGCCGGCTGGCTGGTGTGGGCCGAAGACTGGCCCTGCCCCGGCTTATACTGGCCGCGTCCCCTCTGTCCTGAAAACCCTCTCTGTCTATGCCTGAACTGACCCAGGGGGGATTGGGAGGACTTAGGCGGAAGAAACGGCTTAGAACCCCCTGGCTGAGCTTTAGTAGGAGGCTTAGGTTTGGGGAAGTTAAATGCGGGTTTCTTAGCCTGTGCGGGACTGTGCTTCACGGCCTGTGCCATGTTAAACACTGTTCGCCATACATCAGGGGACATTAAAGAAGGTGTAAGTACTGGGGACATTACCACCTGGTTAGCAATGCGATCAGGCAGCTTGCGAACTAATGACATCCTAAGATCCTGTCGTGCTCGCACCGCCTCAAGTAAGGCTGTGCGTATGTCACCTAAGGATTGAATCGACGACTGAAGAATCAGACGCCGGGATAACTCAACTGATCTTCGAGCATCCGCGTCTGCGATTGCCTGAGTAGACCTGAGTAAAGACTTAGCCACCTGTTGAGAAACTATGTACTGTGAAAACAGGCGGAAAGCTTTTCCCCTTAGCCTAAATTCTCTGTCTAGGTGAGAAGGGGTAGGGGTAGTGAATGGTTCCTTTAGTTCACAAAGATTAATCTTAGGGGCAGCTAAAAAAGAAAATAAAGCTGACAGAACTCCGCCGGCAGAACCTACCGGCATGGAGAACCATGAATGTGTATCCTGAGGGATCTGGTGGGAAGATTTAGAAGTGAAAGTGGTTGCAAAGTTTTGAGCCTCTACCTCCCAATCCACCCAAGGTCCTGGTCCCAACTGTCCCACCTTCAACACTGGATTAGCTGTCTCGTCTGTGACGGTCTGTAAATCTAGTTCAGGAGTAAGAGCCGACAGAGCCTTAATATCATTAAACCCATCCAGCTTAGACCAGTCTGAAAAAAGTTTTGAAGCTGAGGCAGGGGGTAAAGCAGGCTTAGATGCATAAACAAAATAATCCTGATGATAATAACTAGGTATAGCCTTGATATTTACGTCCAAAACATTACCCAAGGCATCCAATGCCCTTAATTTCTTAGACTTATTTCCCTGGATAAACCACTCACGTGGTACCGGGAGTTCCCCTGACAAGGTAGGCTGGGCAAGCTCTGGCTTAGAGGGGTTCAAAGGGACCCATGACTCGTCTGGCCCATAAAGCAGGGGCATAGCTACCTTTCTAAGAGGCGCTTTGTCTAGAGGGGGTGGATTAACATCCGTAATGACCCTGACATTTGACGTAGTGAATGCCGCCGTAGCTGGCTTAGAGCTCCCTGCCGGTGACAGAGTAGGAGGGTTAGGAATCTTAGATAAATCGATTGACGTTATCAGAGGCCGTACCGCAGAACTTGTCAAGGGAGCCCCCAAGTCCATTGTGGGGTTTTCTCGTTGTTGATTAAAGAATTTTGATAGAGCATGAGTAAGTAACCCATCAATTTCTTGTGCTGTAACAAACTGGTTAGATGCAGAACTTTCAGGTGAATCAGTATTATCATGGGCGGCGTCCAGGCCTGAGCCTGACCCTTGTCCCTCCCTATCTGAAATTAATGACACTTCATCTTGTTCCTCCCGATCCTCCTGAGAAGACCCCGCCGAGGCAGGGGCACCTTGTTTCCAAGATAAATCAGGGATAGAGGATGGGGTCGCCGCGTCCCTGTGGACATCGGCTACTGTGTGACTCGTATGAGTCGGACGTGGATGGTCAGACCCTGGCTGAGCAAACCGCCAAACACCGAGGCTCTGGCCTACGCTCTCTTGAGAGTCTGAAACATTCTCAATTATTGAATTTCCTGAACTTTCCGTTTCTAGGGTTAAAATATCAATAGGTAAATCTTGTTTAGGGACAGGCGCTTCACTATACTCTGAGGCTGTAACAGAAACATTTTCAGGTGTAGAGGTACGATGAGATGCACTAGACTTAGTAGAATGTCGAGAGGACTTCTTATGGGAATCCTTTTTGGAGGATTTGTGGCTACGGTGTGACCGCGAACTAGACCTAGGTTTGGAAGAATCACCACCATGGCCACTGGGGGAAGCTTCAGTCTTACACTTCTTACTAGCCGGGGAAGAGGCCCGACTTGAAGACCGCTGTCTGAGGGGTGACCTTGACCTCGATCTCGCCTGCGACGAGGAGGTGGCTGCCGGGGGAGTAGGCTCTCTCGGGCGTTTAAACGTATCCACAGACGATACAGAACCCTGGCTAGTCTCTGTCGGCTTAAAACCCGTTACTCTAGAGGTACGTTTAGGGGGAGGGTGCTCTGACAGCAACTTATTCCAAAGTGGGACGTTGTCACATTGAAGTGACTTATGTGCGACAATGGTAGTATAGGCCGACATTTGTTGTCTGACCTCTCTCAACGCTACCGCCGCGGTCTTGTCATTGTCACACAGGACTTTATTGGCTAATTGGGAGCAAAATGAACAATTAAGTGTAACCCAGAGACCCCTTGAACGGTCTAGACATCTAACACACCTTATGCAAAGGGTATGCGCAAAAATTGGGATACCCGCGCAAGTAGGGGTAATGCACAGGGCAAAAACTGGGGCCACATTAGCCATGACAGAGACTGGTGTGAGGAAACTACCGCCGGGTCTGTATTGGTCCGCCGGAGCTCAGCTCTGGAAAAATAAAGAAAAATTTCCAGGAATTAATGCTCATAAGGTTAACCCACGTGTACGCATACCAGTGTTAATAACCCGCCGGGTAACGGGATGCAAAGACACAGCTAACACATCCCGCTACGCGGCTGGGTGTAAAGAGGCTAAACAAATCTTCTTAGCTAAAGAACATGAAGAATACCCTCTGATATAATGGTCCAGTATGGCACTTATAGTCTGTAGGAGGTGGTGACTGTCTCAAGATTCAATTTTGTAACAAAGCCCCCCCCTCATAAAGACGCCGGCCCTTGAAATATTTTAGTAGAATAGCCCAGGGCAGGAATATACGAGATCTGATTTTTTAACGAATTGTCCCAAACGATCGTCGTAAAAATAGAAGGCGGCGATACTGAAAGTATCACCCAATTAAGGTTAATCGAAATTGAATTTGTTTATAAATTCCCTAGTTCCTCCACTTAGGGGCACCCGCCGGGTGTGGGAATCGATTTGGTTAAACCTCACTGATCCTTCAATTGCCGTAAGAGTAAAGGCAGCGATACACAGAGTATCACTCAAATGGATTGGTTAACTATATGAGACCTAAGTCGTTTTATCCCACCCTGCTCAGGTGCACCCGCCGGGTGAGAAGTCTAAAAGTTAACCCCACAAGTTCCTGACCCCACTTCTTTGTAAAAGATCGCCGGGGAGGAACGCCTAAACAACAGCTAGGTTTTCCATGTGGTTGTCGTAAACCAGGTAGAAAAACCTATAAAAAACGAGTGTTCTCAAGAACGTCGTTTCTTTATATATATCTAAATATATATGTAAGGATGGGTACAGCCATCCCGCCGGGAATTTAAAGGAGGCCTGAAACCAGGCACCCACAGAGACGCAGTCCTGGAGAGCCACAGACACCTCCCCACGCCGGGGAACCAGCCAGAGTTAAAAACCACGTGTGGCCCAACACTGCTCATCGGTCAGGATTTTTCATGGTGAAACCGAGAAAAACCCGCCGGAAGGCAAACCCCACCCTGAACAGACACCATCTGAACAATACGACACGAGGAGAGACACGCACGACTAACCAAGGTCACAACATAATCCGTGGAATTAGCCAATACACAACTAAACCAGGAAACAAATATAGTCCGAGGAATTAGCCAATACACAACTAAAACCCGGATACACATGACACAGTAGGGCATATTTATAAAATAAATAATAACACTAGACATGTGGCAAAGCTACGAGCGGCTGGCTAGGCCTAGGTAGACGGCATGAAAATAGTTGAAATATAAACACACACTGGAATATCACAACAGGAACCACCGCCAACACACCACCGAAGCGATAACTTCCACCCCGGGAAGCCTGACACGGACCCAGAAAAAACTTCACTAAGTGAAGAAAAATACGCTGGGAACGTCAGCAAACACACAGCTTACCTCATCAGAAGGATAAAAGGCAGCAATAATTAACGCGTAATGAAAGCCGCCTGCATCACCAACTAACACAACTGTGAAAAGTTCACGTGTCCACAACAGGACCACGAGGGTACATCCGAAATAGATGCCCCAAACATACGACCCAAAATACACTGCACTGCGGGCAACCAGCCCAGGACACTCCTGCTACGCCTATCCTAACCTTACTCGATACATCCTAGAGTAAACAAATGAGAAAAAACTCACTAGGGACGCAACGAATGCGGAACCAGCGGAGCCTGAAAGGTACGTCCGGGCAGGCTGAGCGCAGAGCAAAGAAGGAGGAATGACGCCTGATTCAGCGTCTGGTCAGAAATCCACACAAGTACATCCACGATATGATGGAAAGCTTATTGGATAGTTATTCTTATTTTCTTTTTGTTTTTATTTTTTACGAAGTTTTTTCGTAGTGAGAACCCAATTCATAATGACTGAAGCCATGAGTGAGGTCGCGTGCGCTCATGATGAAGGCTCCTCAGTTTTTAAATGCTCTGCGCGGTAGATTCAAACTACGGCGGATTAGTGTTTGAAGAGGATGCCTTGTGTAATAGGCATGTTCGTCAATGATGGAGGGCCACTAATAAATATTCTTCTGACTGATGTGAACTTTCTCTACTACCTTACCTTCTTATCTCCTCTTTTCCCTGCCTTTTTTAACTTCCATGGTCCCGTTGGTGCAGAGCTAGTCAGCCAACGTATTATCGCTTGAGTTCTCACGAGATACTTGCCTATTAGATAGCCTATTTTGGAAGGGTTAACTTAGAATAGGATTGATTTATATAGGATTGATAGGATGACCCACTCACGCGGTACCGGGAGTTCCCCTGACAAGGTAGGTTGGGCGAGCTCTGGGTTAGTGGGGGTCAAAAGGACCCATTACTCGTCTGGTCCATAAAGCAAGGGCATAGCCACCTTTCTGAGAGGCGCCTTGTCTAGAGGGGGTGGATTGACATCCGTGATGACCCTGACATTTGAAGTTGTCAATGCCGCCGTAGCAGGCTTAGTAACCACTGATGGTGACAGAGTGGGTGGGTTAGGGATCTTAGATAAAGCAATCGAAGTCATCAGAGGCCGTACCGTAGAACTTGTCGTGGGAGCCCCCAAGTCCATTGTGGGGTTTTCCTGTTGTTGGCCAAAAAATTTAGATAAAGCATCAGTAAGTAGCCCATTAATTTCTTGCGCAGTAACAAATTGGTTAGATGATGAACTTACAGGTGAATCATTAATATCCTGCGCGGCGTCTAAGCCTGAGCCTGACTCTTGCCCTTCCATCTCCGAAATTATTGAAACCTCGTCTTTCTCCTCCTGATCCTCCTGAGAAGACCCCGCCGAAGCTTGTTGCCAAGATAAGTCAGGAATAGAGGATGGGATCGCCGCGTCCCTGTGGACATCAGCTACTGTGTGACTCGTTTGAGTCGGACGTGGGTGGTCAGACCCTGGCTGAGCAAACCGCCAAACACCGAGGCCCTGGCCTACACTCTCTTGGGAGTCTGAAACATTCTCAATTATTGAACCCCCTGAACTTTCCAATTCCAGGGCTAAAATATTAATAGGTAAATCCTCTTTAGGGACAGGCACCGCACTGGACCCTTGAGACCTAACACAAACTTTGTCTGGGGTAGAGGTACGATGAGAGGCACTAGAAGCTGGTGAATGTAGGGAAGACTTTCGTTTCTGGGAATCTTTTTTGGAGGATTTATAGCTACGGTGTGACCGAGAACTACTCCTAGATTTGGAGGATTCATCGCCGTGACCACTGGTGGAACTTTCCGTCCTACTCTTCTTACTCGCTGGTGAAGAGGCAAGACTAGAAGACTGGCGTCTGAGAGGTGACCTAGACCGAGATCTCGCCCGAGACGAGGAGGCGGACGCCGGGGGTGTAGGCTCTCTTGGACGTTTTGGTGTAGTAGCAGAAGATACAGAACCCTGACCAGTCTCCGCCGGCTTATGACTCGTGACTCTAGACCGTACGGAGCCTAGAGGAACGTTTAGGGGGAGGGTGTTCAAATAGCAATCTATCCCAAAGAGGGACGTTGTCACATTGAAGTGATTTATGCGCAACAATCGTAGTGTAGGCTGCCATCTGTTGCCGTACTTCTCTTAAAGCTACTGCCGCGGTCTTATCATTGTCACAAAGGACCTTGACAGCTAATTGGGAGCAAAAAGAACAATTACGCATTACCCAGAGACCCCTTGAACGGTCTAGACATTTAACACACCTTATGCAAAGGGTATGTGCAAAAATAGGGATACCGGCACAAGCAGGGTAGTGCATAAAGCAAAGACTGGGGCTGAGGTAGCCATGACAGAGACTGGTGGGGAAAACTACCGCCGGGTCTGTATTGGTCCGCCGGAGCCCAGCTCTGGAAAAAATAAAATTTCCAGGAATTAATGCTCATAAGGTTAACCCAACATGTTCGCATACAAGTGTTAATAACCCACCGGATAACGAGATGTAATGACACAACGATCACAGCTCACTACGCGGCGGGGTTCAGAATATCTAAACAAATCTTTTTGACGAAAGTGAAGAATACCCTCTGACATAATATAATTGTCCAGCATGGCGATTATAGTCTTTCTGGTGGTGACTGTCTTAAGATTCAATTTTTGGAACAAAAACAACCCCCCATAAAGACGCCGGCCCTTGAAATATTTTAGTAGAATAACACAGGGCAGGCTGACACGAGATCTGATTTCTAACGAATTGTCACAAAAAGATCGCCGTAAGGTTGAAGGCGGCGATACCTAATTGTATCACTAAATTAAGTGGTTAAATTGAAATTGAATTTGTAAATTCCTTATTTCCTCCACCTAGGAGCACCCCCCGGGTGTGAAAAAACGATGTTAACCCTAATTGAACATTCAATCGCCGTAAGTATAAAGGCGGCGATACATATAGCATCACTTAAAATGGATTGGTTAATGAACTAAATGACTTAGTTGTTCATCCCACCCTACCAAGGTACACCCGCCGGGTGAGATGTCAAAAAGTTAACCCCATAAGTTCCTGTCCCCACTTCTTTGTAAAAGATCGCCGGGGAGGAAAGCCCTTAACAACAGCTAGGTTTTTCATGTGGTTTTGTAAAACCTGGTAGAAAAACGACATAACGTATGTTCGCATGAACAACGTTTTATAGATGGGTACAGCCATTTCCGCCGGGAATCAAAGGGTGCCTGAAACCAGGTACGAACAGAGACGCAGTCCTGGAGAGCCACAGACACCTCATCGCCGGGGACACCAGCCTGTGTTAAAACCACGTGTGGCCCAACACGGCTCTCGGCCGGGTTTTTTTCATGGTGAAACCGAGAAAAAACCCGCCGGAAGGAAACCCACCCCGATCAGACACCATCTGAACGTACAACGGACACGAAGGAAGCCACGCACGACTAACCTAAGTCCACACAATAATCCGTGGAATTAGCCAATACACAACTAAACCAGGAAACAAACATAGTCCGAGGAATTAGCCAATACACAACTAAAACCCGGATACACATGACACAGTATGGCATATTTATAAATAATAAACAATAACACTTGTACATGTGGCAAAGCTACGAGCGGCTGGCTAGGCCTAAGTAGACGGCATAATAAAAGTTGAAATATACACAAACACTAGAAATATCACAACAGGAACCACCGCCAACACACCACTGTAGCAAATACTTCCGGCAAAGGGAAGACTGACACGGGACCCAGAAAAAACTTCACTAAGTGAAGAAAAATACAAAGGGAACGTCAGTAAGCAAAGCATACCTCATCAGAAAGATAAAAGGCAGCAATAACTAACGCGTAATGAAAGCCGCCTGCAACACAAGCTAACTAACTGTGAAAAAGTTCACATGTCCACAACAGGACCACGAGGGAACATCCGAAATAGATGCCCCAAACACACGACCCAAAATACACTGCACTGCGGGCAACCAGCCCAGGACACTCCTGCTACACATATCCTAACCTTACTCGATACATCCCGGAGTAAACAAATGAGAAAAAACTCACTAGGGACGCAGCAAATGCGGAATCAGCGGAGCGTGGGGAGACACGTCCGGGCAGGCTGAGCGCAGAGCAGAGAAGGAGGAATGACGCCTGAATCAGCGTCTGGTCAGAAATCCACACAAGTACATCCACGATATGATGGAAAGCTTATTAGATAGTTATTCTTATTTTCTTTTTCTTTTTATTTTTACGAAGTTTTTTCGTAGTGAGAACCCAATTCATAATGACTGAAGCCATGAGTGAGGTCGCGTGCGCTCATGATGAAGGCTCCTCAGTTTTTAAATGCTCTGCGCGGTAGATTCAAACTACGGCGGATTAGTGTTTGAAGAGGATGCCTTATGTAATAGGCATGTTCGTCAATGATGGAGGGGCCACTAATAAATATACAAATGTGTTAGAGGTATTGACAAAATCAACCAAGAAAACTTCATAGAGAGGGATGGAGGTGAGAGAACAAGAGGTCACAGCTACAAACTGAAAGTGCCTAATAGTAAATCTGATCTGAAAAGTAAAAGATTTCCTACCAACTCGATTAGTGGGTGGAGCAAATTGCCAGCCGAAGTAGTGTCTGCACCATCAGTGCATAGTTTCAAAGCACGGTATGACAAACATATCTTAGGAGGCGGGAATTAACGAGCATGCTCACTCCCGCAAATACAACTAGTGTAAGTACAACTACAGTAAAAGTCCTTTAATCCGACGACCGATGATCCGAATCTCCCAATAGTCCGAATTTTTCAATTTGAGGCCAAATCCGAATTCACCCGATGGTCCGAATTTCAAGAAGTCCCAAAGTCCCCTTTTTGAGGCATTAGTCCACTCAAATGACACATAATGGAGCACACACATATCATATGTTCATGAATTCACTTTAAAAGTTTACCATTGTCATTGTAGCCTATTACCTACTTCAAAACATTCAGATTAATGGTCAAAGGAAGCTACTGATATAAACGTAAACACCACATCGTCTGCTAGGGCGTTTTGTTTGCTCTTGAACGCATTCTTGGGACGCTCCGATGCGCTACTGGCTTGCACCGCATCGTCTGCAAGCGCATTCAGTCTTGCGCTTGAAAACGCACCTTTGGACGCTCCGATACGCTACTATTTATAGTGATCGGAGCGTCCCAAGGGTGCTTTCAAGAGCAAGACAAACTCGCTAGTAGACGATGCGGACATGTGAAAATAAGAAGAAGAAGGTGTTTACGTTTATATCATCAGATTCCTTTGACCATTAATCTGAATGTTTTGAAGTAGGTAATAGGCTACAATGACAATGGTAAACTTTTGAAGTTATTTCATGAACATATGATATGTGTGCACCATTGTGTCATTTGGGTGGCCTAATGCCTCAATGTTTTCGTCAGGCCACAGGTTCATAGGGGTAAAGTCCGATAATCCGAAAAATCAACTAATCCGAACGAGGGCCGGTCCGCTGCCCTTCGGATTAACGGAAGTTTACTGTAGTGTAAGTACACACACCCTCCCTCTTTCTCCCTCCACTTCACCCCTCCTCATTCATTCTAAATTTTTCCTCCACCACTCTCTATAAATCATCCCACCCACCTTAAATATGTTTAGTCTCCCTCCTCTACACTCCCTCTACCACCCTCCTCCCTCATGCATGCACAAGACCAGCCCAGACTCTCCAGTATCTCTCGAGATGGCCGAGAGAGTGGACCTATGTCGCGCTCCCTCCCACCACTCCTGTCACAAATATACGGCAATTCACTGGATCCTCTTTAGCCTACACCTATTTTCTAATTTTTCAATGTTCACATATTCATTATACAAGTAAAACATGCACATATGGATCAGTATTTTCGTCAGAATTGAAGCTAAATCTTTCGCACTGGTGGTCAATTAAATAACATATCTGTCACAGCTGCCCACTTAATCAGCTGCAATGCCAGAGCACCCTGCAGCTTTTCCGTCCTTCATTTGATTTATTGCACTGCTTACAACAGCTGGCGCTATCAAAGGGAGGGGGGGGGCGAGTATTGGCTTATTGTTACTAAGCTGCTCTCTATTCCACTCAATTCCACGTTGAGGTATCGTTCGTAGTGTATCTTCCAAGCATCTTTAATTCTTTGTCAGCGTAAACAATTGTCCCATTATCATTCCTAACACACTCTTCTCGTACACCATCTATACTGTCATCCTTAAGTCGCCTACTGTAGATAAATTGAAGATCCCATTGGGATTTTCTGCATTACTCACTTGGTTTATGGCCAGGTCCTGTATGATTTCTTTGCCTTGTATATCTCATTTTTTGGAGTTCACTTAGCTGCCAGATTCCTCCCTGCTGCCTCCTTTTTTCATGCTTTGAAATATCTTTTTTCCTTTATTGTATTTTTAACCTCGTCATCCACACAATCTTATGCCTGGGGGGACCCTTAGTTTGCCCCAGACTTGTCAAGCGGCTCGCTTGGTGTAGTGACTAGCGTCTCGGACTTCCACCCAGAAGGCCCGGGTTCGCGCCCACGCTCGGCGCATTAAAGATTTTTCACAAGCACTGAGTCGTTACCATCCCTCATGAGCAAAGGGATGGGGTAGTAGTACAGGACCCCAATGGAAATACGCCTAATCGGCCTTATTGAGCTATCCTTAGCTAGCTTAGCATGCGCTAGCTTTAAGAACTATTATTATTATTATTATTATTAAGAAGGCTACGTTCAAGGAAGTTCCATTTGCTATTTACATAATTTGGCTTAGCGCCCCTATTCCTATCCATTTCCTCCAGTTCGCTTCAAAACCTATCCTTGTATTCAGATTTATTCAGCAGCCATACTTCTCCTTTTTGGCATGTACAGTATACCTTCTTTTGCACAGGATCTCGCTTGAAGCTCATGTCACAGACTAGGAGCTTATGTTGGGAGATACATTCTTCGCTCAGGATGACCTTTGCATCCCGAAAAAACTTCCAGTCTTTCCTGTTCACTAAGAAGTAATCTATCTGGCTACTGGTGCCCCCAGAACTATATATGATCAGATGACTCAACCTTTTCTTGAACTTAGTGTTACACACAAACATGTTCAGTGCAACACAGGACTCTAGTATAATTTTGCCTTCTACTGTAGATTCTTTCTTCCATACCCTTTTCCACCATGCACACCCTTGTACCCATCAGCACATACTTACTCATTCAGGTCTCCACCTACGACTGTAGTATCATACTCCGAGAGGCCCGAAACGACACTAATAATGTCGTTCCATTAGGCCTCTTTCCGCTCTCTGTTGGCATAAACTGCATTGAAAAGAGTTGAAAATAGGGACTTTGTGGAGGGGATGTATTATAGAGAACAATCTAGGGATATTAAGCGCCGCATATACCCTAATGCTGGATGTAAACAATACGTGCAGTGACTTGTATTCGTCTTGTTAGTTTCCGAAGTGACTTTAATTTTTCCCAAGCCATCCAGACTAGTTTGGTTGCCTGAAACATGAGTGGATCGAAATGCCTGTCCAAATCTCTTGAGTTCCCGGATCTGAGAACACCGGATGGGCGGGGTTCTACTGTAGGCAGAGAGTGCCACTGTACCATCTGGTTCCCTTTGGCCAGGTCGGCCCCAAGGCGCCAGATCTAAGGAGGGGGGGGTTACACTAATCATTTGTAGTGTACCTTCCAAGCTTCTTTGAATTCTTCATCAGCATAATTTATTACCCCATTTTCATTCCTGACACACTGTTCTACACGTCTCTACTGTCATCCTTAACTCGCCTAGCTAAGTTGGAGATCTATCTATCTATGTATTGCCTGACGCCGTGATCCCCAAAGGGGTGGCCATGAACGAACCGCCTCCATGCACCTCTGTCCCCAGTCAGTGGACTCCCCCTCCTCCCAACCAGCACCTCCTTCATTCATATATTGCCTCATTCCATCCTTCCACCTCTCTTTCGGTTTACCTCTCCCTCTCTGTCCTTCCTCCTCGCTCTCGTACACCCTCTTAGTCATTCTCTCGTTTCCCATACGTTCCATATGGCCGAACCATCTCAAGGTGTTCCTCTTCACACTTTCCAGCACATCTACCTCCACACCACACCTCCTTCTTACTTCATCATTCATCTGTCTATCCCTCCATGTAACTCCACACGCACTTCTTAAGTAACTCATTTTGACCCCTCTCACTCTTGGTCTGAGTCTCTCCACCAACGTCCATGCTTCGCTTCCGTAAGTCAGTGTCGGGATTACCACACTGTCATGCAAGGACTTCTTCACTTCCATACTGACCACCCTATTTCTTGTTACTGCTTTCAGCGTTCCTACAACCCTCTTCCCCTGTTGCACCCTCTCCCGCACTTCTTCATCCATAGTCCCATCTTTGCTCAACACACTGCCCAGTTGGAGATCCCATTGGGATTTTCTACATTACACACTTTGTCAATGACCAAATCCTATATACTGTACTGTATTTTTCTTTGCCTTGTAATAGTGTAAACATTTAGATAGTTAATACTGCTCTTCATTAATCTTCACCTCTATCACATTTTTAGTCATTCAAAATTAATTTGTATTCTTAATTTTCTTTTCAGATTTTTTCCATCAGTATGCGGAGAGTGTTCCTGGAGAGAGCACGGAGCCCCTGGGTGACGCAGCTAAAAAGTTCGGAATATTTGTAGTGGGTGGGTCGGTGCCGGAGCGTGATGGGGACAAACTTTACAACACCTGCACTGTCTGGGGGCCACAGGGAAACTTGATCGCCAAACACAGAAAGGTCAGCTCTAGGAAGACCGGTACTAAGTTTATATGGTCTATCTATCTATCTATTGCCGGACGCCGTGATCCCCGAAGGGGTATTATAGTTTGACCATTAGACCATTATTAACCCTTCGAACTCGAATGGCCTCTTAAGCGCCACACCAAACTTTCAACACGGAATTCGGGTGGCTAAATAGAGTTTTCATAGTAAACAGTTAAACACATTTTGTTTTGAGTTTGGGGGTGGTCGTAGCGCCCCCACTAGGTGGTAGTATCAGGCCTTATCTTGTCGCCATCATGGAAGGACAGCTGAAATCTAAAAATGCTGTGTCTGAATCGACGCCTACCTCTGCCGACCTGTACGCCTAAGAAAAAAGTACCGTAAACTGCGGTAACTTCGGACATTTTTCGAGGTTTTTTAACAATTTCTCCTGACTGTAAACACATTATAGATTTAACTAGGTCAAGTGATGTGTGGTGGTAATGCGCCATAAACCAGGAAGCCTCCTAAAATTATCCCCCATAATAAGAGAGCTATCCTTATCCTAAATGATGTCCGAAGTATTCTTGAAAAGTACTTGAAAAGTAGACAGAATGGATAAAAAACACCATCTGAGGAAGAGCACTTTATTGACAACGTTTCCGCAGATAGCTTCATCAGGTCACTAACAAATGCTGGTACATAGGAGGCCTTAAATATCCGTCCAGACAGGTGGCGGGGGAGGAGAGGGAGGTGGGGGTTGGGAGGGAGGAAGGAGGCAGGACAGGGAGGGGGCAGAAGCATGGGGGGAGGGGAGGTGGAGCCTATATATGGGTCAAATACATCAGTAAGAACTAGCAAAAACAGACATACAAACATGCGTACAGGGTAACAACTCTACTAGTACAAAGAAAAAATAACTATAACAATAATAATAATAATACAAAAATAATAACAATAATAATAAAAATAATAATAATAAAAATAACATTAATATAATAATACAGATGTCTGGACGGATATTTAAGGGCCTCCTATGTACCAGAATTTGTTAGTGACCTGATGAAGCTATCTGCGAAACGTTGTCAATAAAGTGCTCTTCCTCAGATGGTGTTTTTTATCTATTCTTGAAAAGTTGAAAACTTCGGACTTGTATGGAAAACTTCGGACATACAGTACAGTGAACCCTCAAATTACGCGCAATTTATCTACGCGTAATCAAAACTACGCTTGAACCACAATTGAGGCAACCAATCTAAAAGTACGCTCAATTATTCGAATGTACGCGCCGAACGTACGAGCGGGAGTCGATTCGTATCTGTTGGAGAGTTTCGGGCGGCCATATTGACGTGACGCCAAGCCCTCCAACGTCGTCACTGTTGACTGTGGAGAGAGACACATCTCGCGTACCAAACTATTATGTATCTATAAAGCACAACAGTATATTATGAATCTATTAAAAGACTGTTCTTCGTTTTACATTGCATGTATCATTTATTGAGCTAACGAAATCGGAAATGGAAAATCTGTTTCTGTTCGGTAGTTGGAGGCGAGATTGTTTACACTTCTTTCGAAAGTCGCTTCAAAGCCCACTGCTCTCCCCTGGCTAAATTATGTGAAGCCAATTCTTTAATATGTATATGAGCTATTGAACTATCTCACTTGACACTATGTAGGCTATATGAAACTATAGGCTATACAGGGTGTATTACTTTTCAACTCAAAACTTTACCAGTAAGCCTAGGCGGCTAGGCCTATTATTTCGGTCGATCCGTTTCGGGCGCAGTGCTATCGATCGATGGCGCAGATCCGGCATTGCTCAACCACTACCAATGTGAGTTAATTTACGTTTGTGTCTTATTTGTATAGATTAAATGTATTTTGTGTGGTAGATTAGGTTATGAAAACATATTTGTACAGTAATATGTTATATATTTGTGGATTTTAGGTGATGAAAGGTAGAAATAGTACAACTTTCGGTCGGACCCAGACCAATACCTATTTTCCCCATTTATATTCAACTCCCATGTACGCGCAAACGAACGTACGCCCCGACAGCACAGTACACATCCCATGCGTAGTTTGAGGGTTCATTGTACAGTGATTTCTTATGGAAAATGATTACCAAGAAAGCTGCAATAACTCCGGACAAACGGAGGAGAACTTCGGATGTACGTTCGTGGCTTTATTTCATTAATTTTTCGGCTCCTACTATTTTATATGAATATTTTATTATTGCTGCTTATTCCTGTCTGATGTTTTAGTGGAAAATGCACAGTCAATACTTTTAGGCCTGTATAGTCAGTATAAGAGGGGGTTATATACGATGTTTAACAGATATATTCTTTTTGGATCTCGTTAGGCATTGAACTCACTCTTAGAAAATATTGAGCAGGAAAAATAACCAATGCTGTCAAATCAATAACTCGAAAATTAACTAGGCCTAGTGAAAATATATACTGTAGGTACAGTATGTATACTCTATCACTGCATAGGCCTATACATTTTTATGAATTTGAGTATTTTTATAGGTACTGTATAACATATTTGTTGGTGTTTCTTTCGGCAGATAAAAAGAAATTCGGACAAGAAATATGCCTCTCCTAATTTATATATATTATATATCCAGAATGATCTGAAATACATAAATCGGTTAGCATATCATATTTTTATGGGTTTTTGGACTCAGAGAATGATTATTTGATCTTTAACCACCATTTTAATGATGGACAAGTATTATGAATTATTTTCATAGGGCAAATAATAACAAACGATCATTTTGTATCATGTCCGAAGTTTACATGTTTTTTTTTTTAAACAATAGGTTAAATGATCGTGTTCTAGCTAGAGCGTTATACAAGTGTAACAAATTTCCTTCGGTGGATGTTGTCTCTGATAATTTTACTACAACATTATATCAGTCACAACATCATTCATACAAACAAATTTCTTCAGGGTGATAGAATTTTGGCAGGGTAGCGAAAAATTTAAAATTTGTCGTCATATATACAGTATAATATTTTTTTCGTGTACATAATATTATACAGTACTCATGTCAGTTCCCTAGGACTTTTACATGCTCTTCCTTTGCCATTTCTCTAAACGGACCCCACAAAAAAAACAATAAAAAGCGTTTCCATTATGACAATGGCTAATTACTTATTATCGCCGATGTCCGAAGTTATGACAGCAGTCCGAAATTACCCCAGTTTACGGTAACCAACGAAAGATGTTTAAAGTCCTGATGCTTTTTTGAGAGTGCTAACTGAGTTAGAAAGCAAGGAAATGTTCAACTTAGATGAGCTTGAGAGTGACACAAAAGAAAAGATACCGAGTGAGAATTAGAAAGAAGTTGGAGAAGGCAAAGAATTTTATGGTTTTGCAAGTGTTGCTGACGATGACGATGAAGAGCAGTGTAGTGCCAGAGAGAGTGGAAAATGTGACAATGAGTGTGAAAAAGTCCTGTGAGTGAGCTGGGAAGTGACTTAGTGTGTATTAGCCAGGGCCGCGGCGACAAGTCCAAACGCGGCCTGAATCTCCTACCCAAACACTCCATCTTTGCAATCTCACAACACAACAACCAGGCCGATATAGCAATGTTCAGTCAACGCCAGGTTCAAGACAACAGTAAGTACTCCATTTTCCCATTGAGCTGATCTTTGTACCTACAGTATTACCATTGCTTAGCTATTAACCCTTTCACTCACATGTGGACGCAGGGGTTGCCGATTAGCAATAAGAAATAGAGTTCTCTCAATCTTATAATTACCTCTCCAAAATTAGTTTTCTGCCCACAACTAACTCAAAGACAACTGCAGAGGTTGAAGTAACTAAACTAAAGGTTCCTAACACCCCTGATGGTCACAATGTCTTTAATGTATCCAAGACTAGGCTCAAATCGCGTTCTGTGCGTGATAGGGTTAAGGTGTACAGATTAAGTGATATCGCCATAAGGCCCGAGTCGGGGGGTATGGAGCGTAAGATGCCAGCCCGAAGCGGAGGGGTTAAAAGGACTAGTTTTGTTCAACATTGTTATTACAGTAAAACCACTCTCTTTCGGAATACCGGCGCTTCCAGAAGGGATTTTGGTTCGGACTCAATTCCCTCTCTTTCCCTTTTTTCTGGAAAAAATACAGAATAGAGGAAATTTAATTGGACCGCAGAGGATTCTGGGTCCCATCATGCACCAACAAGAAGGCTGTGACGCATAGTAGGCCTACCTAGTGTTCACTCATTGTGTCCGCCGGAGCCGAAATCATAAACAAATTGGAAGATGAACCCCTTTTATGCTCAATCTAAATCAATGTTTGTGTATTTTATGACTGCCTAATCCTTAATATACACATACATCTATGATATATCATACAGCTGGCCAATAAAACACATAACGTAACCTTTAATTAGACAAAAAGAAGCCCACTGGTGATCCACTCACTCACGTGTTGTTATATCTTACAGTTTCTTACAGTAGATCCTCTGGAAAAAGGCAAACTAGGCCTGTGTATCCAGCTCAGTGCCAGTACTTGCACTACTGCGGTCGTTCACGGTGTTGGCGGCGGCGGCAGCAGACGCAAAATTTTTACTATTCTGTATTTTTGCTTTATAATCAAACTTCAAATCTTGTCTTCCCCATGCTTTATCAAGATTACTTTCAAACTTCCTTATTGATTCGGAATCGACTATATACTGGGGCAGCGCGTTCCACTCATTTACCACTCTATCACAAAATGAGTTCTTTGCCTTTTCAAGCCTATTTCTTTCTTTGTAAATTTTCTTAGAGTGTTCTCTCGTTCCCTCCCGCATCAAGAAGATACCTTCACACACATCCTCATCATACTTTCCTGACACTATCTTAAAAGTCTCTATCATATCCCCTCTCTTTCTCCTAAATGCCAGTGTCGGAAGTCCCAGTGTCCTCAACCTCTGCTCATAGCCCGCATTCTTCAACGTTGGTACTAGCTTGCTAGCTCTCCTCTGCACTTTCTCCACTGCTTCTATATCCTTTACCATATATGGAGCCCACACCTGGTTCGCATATTCCAGGTGCGGCCTAACCAGCGCTGTATAGAGATTCCTGAATATTTCTTCGTCAAGTGACACAAATGTCCTCCTTATCAGCCCTACAATTCTATTGGCTTTGTTTATCTTTTCCGCTAAATGTTCTGAGAAATTTAACTTATTGTCTATCACTACTATATCCTTTTCTGCATTCACTTCCTCCATCGCTTCATACATGCTGTATCCTACCTTGTCTATCTTGCTAGTCCCAATCTGCATGTACTTGCATTTTTTTGGATGAAAAGGCATTAACCAATGTTCAGACCATCCCTTCATGCCCTCCACATCTCCTTGTAGCAAACCCACATCTTCCTTACTCCTCACTCTTCTATACAGCTTAGTGTCATCCGCATACAGGTATATCTCACTTCCATTGGTTATAACTTCAGGTAAGTCGTTGATAAATATAACGAACAGTAGTGGTCCCAACACAGATCCCTGAGGTACCCCACTTGTAATTTCCCTCCACCCCGAGCCTATTTCATTCACCAGTACCCTCTGTCTCCGATCTTTCAGGAAGGCTTCTATCCATTTCACACATTTCTCCCCTATACTATAGCTTCTAACTTTCTCTATTAACCTTTTATGTGGGATCTTATCGAAGGCCTTCATAAAATCGCAATATACCACGTCTATTACATCACCATCCTCCAGAGTTTGCATCCAATCATCTACCACCTTAATTAGCTGTAGTACCGTCGACCTCCCCGGCAAGAATCCGAACTGTCTCCCACTGAAAAGTTGGTTTGATTTCATATGCTCCATTATTCCTTCTCTAATTACTGTTTCCATTAGTTTACAAACAACACTTGTCAAACTGACTGGTCTATAATTTCCTGGGTCACTTCTCTTTCCCTTCTTAAATATAGCTGTTATGTTCGCCTCTCTCCAGTCCGTCGGGATTTGTCCTGTATTAAAAGATACCTCAAATAAAAAATGTAATGGCTCTACTAACATCTCACCTCCTTCCTTTATGATTCTTGGATGTATCCCATCCGGTCCCGGGACTTACTTCTGTTCATTTTTTCTATAGCCCTCCTTATTCTAGCATGGGAAAACTCTATTAGTTCTAGTGCTGGTGCCAGTTTGATGGGAATAGTAGGCACTGCATCAACCGACTCCACTGTTAGTATCTCCCCAAAGTATTTCCCCAGCACCTCTGCTTTCTCCTTATCAGTTTCTGCTCTATTCCCATCAGCCAAGTCTCATATCAGTTCTGGGATACCTACTCTTCTTGTTAACTTTTCCTGATGTGGCGGCGTCTACGCCGTGGGGCCACCTCCCGAGGCTGCCAACCGCGGATGGCTGCCGACCCTCCACAGCCGAAGACAAAATCAACGACCAGTGGAGGAAAACCGGATGCCGGCCGCGGGGAGCAGTTTCGGGAGCCAAACCGTCACAACCATCCCCTGCCCCCTCCCTGGGGGCACGGGTCCTTGGAGCGGCTTCGGTCGCGCCGGGAATCTCCACACCTCTCACACCACAGTTTTTCCTACACCGAGAAATGACTCTCCGGCTGTCATTTCTCGAAGACTTCTTCTAGCCGGAGACATTGAGAGCAACCCAGGACCCACGTTCACATACATATGTCCAACTTGCTCAAAACCCATCACTTCGAGTCGCCATACTAAGGGTTCAGTTCTCTGCAATTCATGCGGGAACTGGACCCACTTCACCTGCACAAACACTTGCCTCCAAGAAACACTACACAAACACCTGGACTTGTTCCTCATGCCCCTCCCTCTCCCAGTCAAATCCCTCACCTAAAACCCGTCCACCTCCTCCCCAACCCACCTAACCTTCCCATATCATGCACTCCCCCCCCTGAAACCGGACCAGCTCTCCTCCCTAGCCCACCTACCCTTCCCATACCATCCACATCCCTCAACTCAACACACCACACCCCAATCCATTCCAAACCCCCCATCTCCTGCTCCCCAATCCCCACCCCCCACCTCACCCATCCCAACCCCCAGCCCCTCCCTCACCCCCACCCCCACCCCCATCACCCACCCCCACCCCATCCTCGTGCAGCAGCACCCAAACATACATCGTGCACATAACATTAACATTCTTCAACTGAACATAGATGGCATCAACACAAAGAAACACGAACTCTCACACTTCATCAAACAACACAACATACACATTGCCATCTTACAAGAAACAAAACTCCGCACAACACAAAAAACACCCACATTTCATAATTTCACCACCATCAGACAAGACCGGGCTGTCGGCGGGGGCGGTGGGCTCATCACCCTGGTACACAAAGAAATATCATACATAGTAACCAGTGTACAAACCAAATCACTCCTCCCCCCAAATGATAACACAACAGAAATACAGTCAATTAAAATACGCACTGGCAACAACTCCAACATAACCATCATAAACACATACATCCCTCCCCAAACATCCCCTACAGTACCAAATGAATACAGACCACACTTACAACACATCACAAACACCCCACACACCCCACACATCATCCTGGGTGGTGACTTCAACGCCAAGACGTCGGCCTGGTTTGTCGACAACCCCGACACAGACAGAGGGCTGGTACTACAAAAACCAAACCGATAACCTCATCATCCTTAACGACATCCATCAACATACCCATATTCCTCACCAAGCCCTCTATAACCCATCATCTCCAGACATCACCTTTTGCTCCCCAGAACTCGCCCCCACAACATCCTGGAGGGTGGTCAGAACCTTAGGCTCTGACCACCTCCCGATCATTATCACCACCAAAACCAGACTCACCCCAGCTAGCCACAAACACACATACACCAATTATAAAAGAGCTAACTGGGAAGCATTCACAAATGAGACAGAACAACACTTCACAACTCTAAACAGTACACCCATCACTAACATCAACAATGCTGTACACATACTCAATAAAACTATCCAAAATGCTGACAAGAAACACATTCCAAGAGGTAACAGAAAAAGACACAACCCCAACTTCACACCAGAAATTCAAAAACCTCATCAGACAACGCGACATACTGAAACACTCCCCAGCACCCCACACACAAGACATCACACAACAAATTCAAGCACGCAACACCCAAACTAACAACAAAATACAAGAGCAACAAAACTAAATTGGAATAACTTCCTACAAACACTTGATCACAAAACAAACTCCAAAAAACTATACAAAACACTAAACAGCATCACACTTTCCAACAGCAACACAACACAATCACATGCTGCAATCACAACAACAGACTCTACTCCTTCATGTAAACAACAAGCAAACACTCTCATCAATCACTTTTCACATGTCAGCCACCTAAAACCTCACAAAGACGACCGACGTGTCATCCGACGTAAGAGACAATTCCCCACAGACCCTGACTATACACCCTTCACCAATCACCAGACAAAGCATATCATCAACAATCTCAAGCACTCACCGCCTGTGCCCTAGACAACATAAGCTGCATACACCTCAGACACCTGGGACCACAAGGCATACAAGCACTCACTAACATATCAAACTACAGCTATTCACACAACACAATACCAGACATTTGGAAGCATGGTATCATCATCACATTCCCCAAACCCAACAAAGACCCCACGCTACCATCCTCGCACCGCCCCATCACACTCCTTTGCTCCTCCTTCAAAGTCATGGAACGCCTAGTATTACAACTAATTACACCGGACCTACCCCTAGCTCCAACACAACATGGCTTTAGGCCACTGCACTCCACAAACACTCTTCTCACAGACCTTACACAAAGAGCTTTCGACGGCATCAATTCAGCTAGACCACCACACAGATCACTATTAGCCACACTCGACATTAGTAAAGCCTTCGATGCCATCCCCCGCCACAACCTAACAAACAAAATCTACAACACAAACATGCACAACAACACAAAACGGTGGCTGGCCAACTTCCTAGCAGGCAGATGTGCACACGTATCTTTTGCCGGTCAGTCATCTAAAATCAGAAACTTTCCAAACGGAGTCCCACAAGGATCCGTCCTATCGCCCGCACTCTTCAATCTGTACATGCACGATATAACTACACCCAATACGCCCCAAATAAACTTAGCCTCCTATGCAGATGACATAACACTCACATGCACACACCATGACCCAAAAAAGAGCAACAGATCTCCTTCAACCCTATCTCAACACACTACATGGCTGGTGCACTACAAACAGACTTAATCTAGCCCCAGCCAAATCCACCGCAACCCTGCTCACAAGTTGGACAGGGACAGGAGAACACGAATACATCCCTCAACTCACCATAAACAACACACCCCTAACACATACACACACACCCAAAATCCTAGGAGTAACATATGATACTCATATGACATTCAAACAGCACACCACAAACATTAAAAAGAAACTGACACCCAGACTTAACGCCCTCAGGTCACTTGCTCACACAAAATTTGGACACAACAAAGAAACTACCACCACAGTATATAAACAATACATAAGATCAGTGATGGAATACGCAAGCCCAGCCTGGGCTTCTAACCTAGCTGAAACACATCATAAGACCTTACAGACTATTCAAAACAAAGCCCTGAAGATCATTACAGGCTGTACAGCTACTGCACCCACAGATCACCTACATCAAGAAACCAAAATCCTCAAAGTCAAAGACCATCTGGACATGAGAGGCACTCAATTCCTGGCAGCAGCCTCCACGAACCAAGACCACCCACTAAACTACATGGCAACACACCCACAGACACCAAGAATATCAAAACAACACCCAGCACACGGTATCACACACAATTATTGTCCTCTCTCCCTCCCTGCCCACCCCGAACCAACTTCCAGAAGCACATCCATACTCATATCTCTCACCGATCCATCCACTCACTCACAGACAACACGCAGCTGCATGCACGACCTCCCGAAATCCATCCTTCCGAATCCTCCCTTCCTCGCGAGGACAGAGTCCACCTGGCCAGGCTGAGATGCGGACACCATCCAGCTCTCCTGAGCTATCAGAAGAGACTGGATGACTCCGTTGTCGACGCCTGCCCGGGATGTAACACAGCACCCCATACCATTAAACACATCATAGAAGACTGCATTTCACACAACCACTTACGCCAACAACACAATCTACACTCAATGAGAGCTCTGTGGGAAATCCCGATCGTGGCCATGGCCTTTCTCAGGGACTCGGGGCTGTTCGGCCAGGCAGCTTAGGGAACAACAACAACAACAACTTTTCCTGAATATACTTCCAGAATATTTTTGGATTATCCTTCACATTTCTAGCAATCTCTCTCTCCCTCTCTTTCACCCCCCACCTTGTCTCCCACCTTATTTTATTGTTTATTTGTCTTCTTTCCAGATCCACTTCTTTAGCTTCTATACTAGACCCCCTGTTCTTTTTTAACAATTTTAGTCTTTCCCACAATCGTTTCTTTCTTCTAATCAATGTCCAAAGCTTTCTTTTCATTGGCAATTCTGGGTTCGTTCTTTTCCTCAATTTTGTTTTATCCTTATATTCCCTTACTGGTACACTTTTGGATACAGCATTCTCCAGTTAAACTCTAATTTTCCTCCACAGTCCTTCAGCGTCTTCACCGATCAAGTATTCCCCCCAGTCAATGTCCAAACACCGTCTCAGCAGCTCATAATCTGCTCTATCATACATGTATATTTTTGTAGCTTCTATTATCCCTCTCTGTTTTAATATTGCAACTAAAGCTTATACAGGCATGGTCACTCCGACCTATAGGGCTATCCACATTGACATGTTCCACTATATCCTCCTCATTGCTAGAAATCAAATCAAGTACACTCCCCTGCGTCCCATCTCTATATCTTGTCATCTCTGTAATACGTTGCGTTAAAAAACAAACTCACTTTCTCTATAAACTTGTTTTCCAGGCTACACTGTCCCGCTGGAGTAGTACAATTTGCCCAGTTGATCCCTGGCAAATTGAAATCTCCAATCAAAATCTTATATTTGTTCTCTCTATTATCTATTTCCTCCATTGCTTACAGTAGGTTATCATCCTCTTCCCTACTATTATTTGGGCTTCTATATATAGAGGCAATTAGAATTGATCCTCTTGCACATTTTACTTCAATATACAAATACTCACAAATTCACAATACTGCTGTCTCATATCCACCTCATTAACCTTGAGCTCTTTTCTTACATAAAAAACAGTCTTCTTCCAACCTCTGCTCTCATAGCATTCCTCTCATATAACTCAAAACCCTCCAAACTATACTCCACCAGTTCCCTTTCAATTCTAGCATTTTTTGGTCTTACTTCCTGTAAGGCTATGACATCAGGTTTTTCCTCTTCATCCTGCAACCTACATATTTATTAGTGGCCCCGTAATCATTGACGAACATGCCTATTACATAAGGCATCCTCTTCAAACACTAATCCGCCGTAGTTTTGAATCTACCGCGCAGAGCATTTAAAAACTGAGGAGCCTTCATCATGAGCGCACGTGACCTCACTCATGGCTTCAGTCATTATGAATTGGGTTCTCACTACGAAAAAACTTCATAAAAACAAAAAGAAAATAAGAATAACTATCCAATAAGCTTTCCATCATATCGTGGATGTACTTGTGTGGATTTCTGACCAGACGCTGATTCAGGCGTCATTCTTCCTTCTCTGCTCTGCGTTCAGCCCGCCCGGACGTGCCTCCCCACGCTCCGCTGGTTCCGCATTCGCTGCGTCCCTAGTGAGTTTTTTTCTCATTTGTTTACTCCAGGATGTATCGAGTAAGGTTAGGATAGGCGTAGCAGGAGTGTCCTGGGCTGGTTGCCCGCAGTGCAGTGTATTTTGGGTCGAGTGTATGGGGCATCTATTTCGGATGTACCCTCGTGGTCACGTTGTGGACATGTGAACTTTTTCACAGTCGAGTTAGTTTGTGATGCAGGCGGCTTTCACTACGCGTTAATTATTGCTGCCTTTTATCATTCTGATGAGGTAAGCTTTGTTTTCTGACGTTCCCAGCGTATTTTTCTTCACTTAGTGAAGTTTTTTCTGGGTCCCGAGTCAGTCTTCCCTGGGTTGGAAGTTATTGCTACGGTGGTGTGTTGGCGGTGGTTCCTGTTGTGATATTTCCAGTGTGTGTTTATTTCAACTGTTATTATGCCGTCTGCCTAGGCCTAGCCAGCCGCTCGTAGCTTTGCCACATGTACTAGTGTTATTATTTATTATTTATAAATATGCCCTACTGTGTCATGTGTATCCGGGTTTTAGTTGTGTATTGGCTAATTCCTCGGACTATAATTGTTTCCTGGTTTAGTTGTGTATTGGCTAATTCCACGGATTATGGTGTGACCTTGGGTTAGTCGTGCGTGGCTATCCTCGTGTCGTGTGTTGTTTCAGATGGTATCTGTTCAGGGTGGGTTTCCTTCCGGCGGGTTTTTTCTCGGTTTCACCGTGAAAAAATCCTGGCCGAGAGCAGTGTTGGGCCACACGTGGTTGTTAACACTGGCTTATATCCCCGGCGGGGGGGGGTGTCTGTGGCTCTCCAGGACTGCGTCTGTGGGTGCCTGGTTTCAGGCCTCCTTTGATTCCCGGCGGGATGGCTGTACCCATCCATTTAAAACAGCGTTCTTGTGGACATACGTTTTAGGAGTTTTTCTACCTGGTTTTACGACAACCACATGAAAAACCTAGCTGTTGTTTAGGCTTTCCTCCCCGGCGATCTTTTACAAAGAAGTGGGGACAGGAACTTATGGGGTTAACTTTTAAACTTCTCACCCGGCGGGTGCACCTGGGTAGGGTGAGATGAACGACTTAGGTCTTTCAGTTTAGTTAACCGATCCATTATAGTGATACTCTGTGTATCGCTACCTTTACTATTACGGCGATTGAAGGTTCAATTAGGTTAAATATAGATTATCACACCCGGCGGGTGCTCCTAGGTGGAGGAACTAAGGAATTTACAAAATTCAATTTAACCTATTAATTTAGTGATACAATTAGGTATCGCCGCCTTCTAACTTACGGCGATCTTTTGGGACAATTCGTTAAACATCAGATCTCGTATCATCCTGCCCTGGGCTATTCTACTAAAATAATTCAAGGGCCGGCGTCTTTTTGGGGGGTTGCTTTGTTACAAAATTGAATCTTGAGACAGTCACCTCCTCCGAGAGACTATAAGTGCCATGCTGGACCATTATATCAGAGGGTATTCTTCACTTTCTTTAGCAAAAGATTTGTTTAGTCTTTACACCCCGCCGCGTGGCGAGATGTGTTAGTTGTGTCTTTGCATCTCGTTACCCGGCGGGTTATTAACACTGGTGTGCGACCATGTTGGATTAACCTTATGAGCATTAATTCCTGGAAATTTTCTTGTTTTTTCCAGAGCTGAGCTCCGGCGGACCAATACAGACCCGGCGGTAGTTTTCACCCACCAGTCTCTGTCATGGCTACCGTGGCCCCAGTTTTTGCCCTGTGCATTACCCCTACTTGTGCTGGTATCCCTATTTTTGCACACACCCTTTGCATAAGGTGTGTTAAATGTCTAGACCGTTCAAGGGGTCTCTGGGTTATGCATAATTGTTCCTTTTGCTCTCAATTAGCTGTTAAAGTCCTTTGTGATAATGATAAGACGCGGCGGTAGCGTTGAGAGAGGTTCGACAACAAATGTCGGCCTACACTACCATTGTCGCGCATAAGTCACTTCAATGTGACAACGTCCCACTTTGGGATAGATTGCTGTCAGAACACCCTCCCCCTAAACGTTCCTCTAGAGTCACGAGTGTTAAGCCGACGGAGACTAGTCAGGGTTCTGTATCGTCTGCGACTACAACTAAACGCCCGAGAGAGCCTACACCCCCGGCATCCGCCTCCTCGTCGGCGGGCGAGATCTAGGTCAAGGTCACCTCTCAGACAAACAGTCTTCTAGTCGTGCCTCTTCGCCGGAGAGTAAGAAGAGTAAGACGGAAGGTTCCACCAGTGGTCACGGCGGAGATTCTTCCAGATCTAAGACTAGTTCGCGGTCACACCGCAGCCATAAATCCTCAAAAAAGGATTCACATCGGAAGTCCTCTCGACATTCCCCAAAGTCTAGTGCATCTTATCGTACCTCTACACCTGACAGAGTTTGTGTTAGGGCCTCTGAGTCCAGTGCAGCGCCTGTCCCTAAAGAGGATTTGCCAATTAATATTTTAACCCTGGAAATGGAAAGTTCAGGAGGGTCAATAATTGAGAATGTTTCAGACTCTCAAGAGAGCGTAGGCCAGGGCCTCGGTGTTCGGCGGTTTGCCCAACCAGGGTCTGACCACCCACGTCCGACTCATACGAGTCACACAGTAGCCGACGTCCACAGGGACGCGGCGATCCCATCCTCTATCCCAGACTTATCTTGGAAACAAGGTACCCCTGCCTCGGCGGGGTCTTCTCAGGAGGATAGGGAAGAAAAAGACGAAGTTTCAATGATTTCGGAAGGACAGGGGTCAGGCTCAGGCTTGGACGCCGCTCGAGATAATAATGATTCTCCTGTTAGTTCTTCATCAAATCAGTTTGTTACCGGCACAAGAAATTGATGGGTTGCTTACCCATGCTTTATCTAAATTTTTTGGTCAACAACAAGAAAACCCCACAATGGACTTGGGGGCTCCCTCGACAAGCTCTACGGTACGGCCTCTGATGACGTCAATTGATTTATCTAAGATTCCTAACCCTCCTACTATGTCACCTGCAAGGAGCACTAAGCCTGCCACGGCGGCATTGACAACTTCAAATGTCAGGGTCATAACGGATGTTAATCCACCCCCTCTAGACAAAGCGCCTCTTAGAAAGGTAGCTATTCCCTCGCTTTATGGGCCAGACGATTCATGGGTTCTTTTGAACCCCTCTAAACCAGAGCTTGCCCAACCTACCTTGTCAGGGGAACTCCCGGTACCGCGTGAGTGGTTTATCCAGGGCAACAAGTCAAAGAAATTAAGGGCCATGGATGCCTTGGGTAATATTCTGGACGTAAACATTAAGGCTATACCTAGTTATTATCACCAGGATTATTTTGTGTATGCTTCTAAGCCTGCTTTACCCCCTGCCTCAGCTTTAAAACTATTTTCAGACTGGTCTAAGCTGGATGGGTTTAATGATATTAAGACTCTGTCAGCTCTTACTCCTGAACTAGATTTACAGACCGTCACAGACGACGCAGCTAATCCAGTTTTGAAGGTGGGACAGTTGGGTCCAGGACCTTGGGTGGATTGGGAGGTAGAGGCTCAAAACTTTGCAACCACTTCACTTCTAAATCTTCCCACCAGATCCCTCAGGACACACATTCATGGTTTTCCATGCCGGTGGGTTCTGCCGGCGGAGTCCCGGCGGCTTTGTTTGCATTCCTAGCTGCCCCCTAGATTAATCTTTGTGAACTGAAGGACCCGTTCACTACTCCTACCCCTACTCACCTAGACAGAGAATTTAGGCTACGAGGCAAAGCTTTTCGCCTGTTTTCACAGTACATAGTATCTCAGCAGGTGGCTAAGTCTTTACTACGATCTACTCAGGCAATCGCAGACGCGGATGCTCGAAGATCGGTTAAGTTATCCCGGCGACTGATTCTTCAGTCGTCAATCCAATCCTTAGGTGACATACGCACCGCCTTGCTTGAGGCGGTGCGAGCACGACAAGATCTTAGGATGTCGTTAGTTCGCAAGCTACCTGATCGCATTGCTAACCAGGTGGTGATGTCACCAGTACTTACTCCATCTTTAATGTCCCCTGACGTATGGCGAACGGTGTTCAATATGGCACAGGCCATTAAGCACAGTCCCGCCCCTTCTAAGAAACCTGCTTTTAACTTCCCCAAACCCAGGCCTACTACTAAAGCCCAGCCAGGGGGATCTAAACCTTTACTAGCCCAGGAAATGATTGCCAAGAATGTCATCATCCCGGTCCCCCCAAATTACCCTGTATTCACGTCCAAACTATTTTTGGTTCCCAAAAGGGACAGTGTTCAGATGAGGCCGGTCGTAGACCTGTCTTATCTGAATCTTCACATTCACAACGAATCTTTCAGAATGTTAACAGTACACCAAATCAGGCTAACACTTCCGCTGGGGGGTTGGATGTGTTCACTAGACCTGACAGACGCCTATTGGCACGTATCGGTCAACAAAAGATTTCAAAGGTTTTTGGCCTTACGAATCAGGCACCAAAATTTTGTTTTTCAGAGGATGCCGTTCGGTTTGAACCTGGCACCTCGATTATTCACAAAACTAGTCCGGCAAGCCCTGATGCCATTGTTAAAAAAAGGGGATCAGAGTGTTGTGGTATCTGGACGACTGGCTGGTGGTATCAGAGACACAACAATTATGCATAAAACATGTCAATATCATTTTAAATCATGTCAAAACTCTAGGCTTCAAGGTAAATCTGGTAAAGTCAAACCTTGTTCCCTCACGAGTAATTCAGTGGATAGGGCTGGTCTGGGACACCGCCGCTCTCACTCTGAGTCAGAGTGTGGACAATCGCAACAGGTTTCGCAGGAAACTGTTCAGGTTTCTTCACAGTCTGACTACGACCCGAAGGGTCTGGGAGTCTCTGGTCGGCTCTCTCAACTGGATTCAACTAACTGTCAAGTTGGGCCGGTTGAAAGTAAAACGATTAATATTGGAAGGCAACAAATATTTCCCGCTCTTACCGGCGGGAAAATTATGGCCCATCCCGAAATTAATCCACACCTTACTAGCGGTCTGGGCGAAGAGGGAAACATTGCACTCAATAATGTCATGGACCTCTCCTCCACCAACGGTATGGGTAGACACGGATGCGTCAGGCACAATAGGTTGGGGATTTCAGTCAAATCAGGGGCACCAGGGTCAGGGGCTTTGGTCCCACTTAGAAATCTCGCACATCAATGTCAAAGAATTACTAGTCCCCTTATATTTCCTTCAGGCTCACGGCCCGGCGTTACGGGACAAGTCGGTGGCCTTCAGAATGGACAATCTGAATGCAGTCCACTGTATTCAGAAACAAGGGTCAACGAGGTCAAGGAAGTTGCTAAACGTGTCAGAAGAGATTTTTGCTCTAGCCAACAGTCTAGATATTTATCTACACGCTTCTTATCTCCCAGGCGTAGCGAACGTCTGGGCAGACGCTCTATCCCGGCGACAGAGCACGACAGTAGAATGGGAGCTCAAGCAACCCATTTTCAACCTAATGATTGCAGAGCTCTCCCATCCACAAGTGGATCTTTTTGCGTCCGAGGAGACTCACAAACTCCCTCTATACCTCACCCGCCGGGCGAAAACGCCGGCAGGGGGCCAGACGCCCTAGTGACAGACTGGAACAGATGGAGCTCCATCTATCTGTTTCCGCCGCCAGATGCGTCACTAATGTGCCACGTAGTGAACAAACTACGAGATTATCGGGGCTTAGTCTCGCTAATCGCGCCGCTGTGGCCGGCGCAGTTGTGGGTACCAGCAATTGAAAATGTGGTGCTCGGACCCGGTATCGCTCCCGGTCGGGTATTTCCACTTAGACGCGATTGGCAACCTCGCGACCTCGCTGACTTTTGCATTATGGACATTCAGGAGGCCAAGTGGCTAGCACCATACGGTAGAGATGTGACAAATAAATTACTTAATCAATATACTCAGTCTACAAAACGACAGTATCAATCACATTGGCAAGCCTTTACTTCTTGGATCGTTAGGACAGAACAAACAGTACCCTCAGTGGCATTAGTTTTTAATTATTTAAATTATCTGTTTGAGCAGAAACGTTTATCTGTGGTAACATTAAAAAATCACTTAACTGCGATTAGAGTGCCCTTTTTAGACCTTACAGGTCTTTCCATACCGGTAGCGGAGGAAACAGGTTTTATGAGAGCATGTTTTAAACTCCGTCCACCTCCCTGTCAGCTTATGCCTACTTGGTCTCTGGACAAAGCTTTGTCTTTGCTTCACTCTCGTCTGTACCAAAATACTGCAGACTTTGCATTACTCTTAAAAAAGGCGGTTTTCCTTTTGGCTTTAGCCAACGGAAACAGAGTGTCTGAGCTGGCGGCGATGAGCAACACACCTAATTGTCTTAGGTTTGGTAGACTTAATGAATGTATTTCCATTGCACCCTCCCCAGGTTTTGTAGCCAAGAATGAGCATAGTGCACACGTGTTTTCTGAGTTCACGGTGCCGGCGTTAAAAAGGGGAAAGGTGCATCATAATTTATGTCCAGTACAAGCTCTAACCAAATATTTGAGAGTAGCTCCTCACAACCCCCAAGGTGCTTTATGGGTAGCAAGTACGGGTAAACGCTTACTTAAACGGCGATTAGCCTCTCTTCTGGTAGAAGTCATTAAAGAAAGTAATCCCGGCGTTGTGGGTCGGGCCCACGATTTACGCAAATGGGCAGCCTCTTTACGTTTTCCTGAATTTTTTTTCAGTTGAAGACATAGCGTCCACGCAGTTGTGGGCGTCTAATCATACGTTTCTGTCTAGATACTTGTCAGTTGCTCTAGACAAACCTTCCTTACCATGTATAGCTTTAAGGCAGAGGGTCTAGGTGGCCCTGCAGTCACTTTTGTTTACTTTCACGGGAAAGGGGGGGGGGGGTGCAGTCAGTTGACACAGGACACCCTAGACCCCGCCGAAGTATGAGAGCTGTGATACAATTTAAGGTTAAAATGTGATATGAAAATTTCTCAGTGAGAAATTGTGCTAGTACAATGTTAAGTACAAAACAACGGTGTTGTTAGAGTAGTTTAGCTGCGAAAGCAATTTATTTTTAGAATAATGGAGTTCCTTTGCAATTTATCTCCAAGTTTATGTTGGGGTTTATTATGTGCACATGTAAACTTATAACTTGTTATTTTTTTTTGTCACCACTCGTTGAGTGGGGTGCCTTTGTAACTACAGATCTGTGTTCAGAATCTTCAGAGTTACCCATTTTTGTCAAGCAGGCTTCTTTGAAGCACGCACCTGCCTGAACCCCCTTTTTCTTGTATTTGTTCGGCTACGCCGTATTTAAATATATTTTCAAAGTAAGAATACTATGTGGTTGTTTTTATTATCTGCTTTTCTAGAGTTATGATATGATTACGAATGTCCCCCTCCAGTCTTAGAAATCAGGCATGTTCGTCAATGATGGAGGGGCCACTAATAAATTATAGGTTTGACTCCTGTAAGGAGATAAAGAAAACCTAATATTTAGTAGTGGCCCCGTAATCATTGACGACTGGGGCCCTCCCGACCGTCCCCTTCCCATTCGTTGATGTATTAAGGATTTTGGTTTACTTGATATGTCAGTGAAGGAAGAATGACGCCTGAATCAGCGTCTGGTCAGAAATCCACACAAGTACATCCACGATATGATGGAAAGCTTATTGGATAGTTATTCTTATTTTCTATCTATCTATCTATTGCCTGACGCCGTGATCCCCGAAGGGGTGGCCACGAACGAACCGCCCCCATGCACCTCTGTCCCCAGTCAGTCGACGCCCCTCCCCCCCAACCAGCACCACCTTCGTTCATGTACTTCCTCACTCCATCCTTCCACCTCATATTCGGTCTACCTCTCCCCCTCTGTCCCTCCACCTCGCTCTCATACACCCTCTTAGTCATTCTCTCGCTTTCCATACGTTCCATATGGCCGAACCATCTCAAGTTTCTTTTTCACACTTCCAGCACTACACCACACCTCCTTCTTACTTCCTCATTAGTCTGTCTATCCCTCCATGTAACTCCGCACGCATTCATTCTTATTTTCTTTTTGTTTTGCGAAGTTCATTCTTATTTTCTTTTTGTTTTTATTTTTTACGAAGTTTTTTCGTAGTGAGAACCCAATTCATAATGACTGAAGCCATGAGTGAGGTCGCGTGCGCTCATGATGAAGGCTCCTCAGTTTTTAAATGCTCTGCGCGGTAGATTCAAAACTACGGCGGATTAGTGTTTGAAGAGGATGCCTTATGTAATAGGCATGTTGTCATTACGGGGCCACTACTAAATATTAGGTTTTCTTTATCTCCTTACAGCAGGCAAACCTATAATCAGTTCTCTTTACTTGTCCTGGGTAAACACATCCATATTACTAACATAATCCTTAATTCATCTACCATTCCTTCAGCAACTACACCATCCCGCTCCTCCTGTCCGTACCCTACTCCCCCCTTAGCACTACTGGGTCTGCAACTTTGTCTCCTGTCTCTCCCTGTGACACCTCCACCCTGTTCTCCTCCTCCGTCACAACTCCTATCACATTCTCTTCCCTCCCTGATATCCCCCTCCCTTCTATTCGTATTAACCACTTCTTCAATTTCCCGTCCCTCACTCTCCAGAAAAAATTCCTCTTATCCTCCTCACCTAACTTTCCATTATTTTCATCAGCCTATTCTTGTACAGTAATTCCTTTATTTTTTTTCTTTGTTCTATGCTCAAATCCTTCTTTAGTCTTATATGTTTCAGTTTTTCATTTGTGTTTAGCCTCCAACTAAAGTTTATCACTGTCTCTGCCACTGCCCTGGTTTTAAACTGTACCCTTATAGGTCTCATCTCTCCCCTTTTATATCTACCTATCCTACTGACTTCCTCCACCTGCCCTGCCCATCCACATCCGTCCACATCCACACCTTTCATGACCTCCTTCACTTTCTATCATATCCCTCACTTTTCTCACTCCATTATCATTCATATGAGCCTCTATATCTCCATGCATGATTACACCCCTATCTCTGTCCATGGCCTCCCTCACGACACTCTCCTTGTTCTTCATGACCCCTACAACTGCACTCTCAAAACTTTTTTTGGTCATATTCATTTCTTCCTTTTGCTCTTTCATAATATCCTCCAAATCCTTAATCCTTATGTTCTTCTTGTTTGGCTATGTCAGCACTTAGAGAAACTACCAATTGACAACTTGAATAAAAATTGTTTCTTTGGCCTTTACTATTATTACAGTATTATAAATGATAGTGTCCTCATAAACATGACAAAAACAAATAAAAGCCATCACAAGTCTGTTGATGTAAAATCGCAAAAGGACACTACCGCAGATTCTCCACCCAAGTTCAGGCTCGGAAGTGTGACAGAGCCAAAATCAAGGTACTGTACTGTACGTTAGAGTCAAAATGTCTGGACACACAGAGTTTGAAACAGTCATAGGATGAGGGAAATTGAGGGAGAGAGTTTCAAAGCTTACTTGTTGAGTAGAAGAAAGACTGGGAAAATTGGTTCAATCTTGGGTTTGAGAGTTGGACTAAATAGGGTTGGGAGTGTGTTAAAAGGCGCACTCTCCGTAAGAGAGGGGTTATACACTGAGAGATCTCTGAAGAACATTGATTATTGTAATAGCGGTAGAAGAGTGAGAGAGATGCAATATTGCGGTGTGTAGAGAGAGATTGTATGGCATTAGTAAGGAGGTGAGTTGATGAGACAAAATGCTTTTGTCTCTACCCTTTAAAGAAGTGCGGTATAGGTTGAACCTGCCCAACACGAACAATACTCAATACATGGGCGCACTGTGCCCCTATACAGATCAAGAAAGTGTGCGGGGGTGAAGAACCCACAGAGACGGTTGAGCACACCTAACTTCTGCAAAGCTGTTTTTAGCAAGACTGGTAATATGATTGTTCCAAGAAAGGCCAGAAGAAAAGAAACACCAAGATACTGAGAGAAAATGAAGGGTTGATCTATGTATTGTTGAAGTATAAGGGATAGACCTGTGGAAGTTCTTGACGGGTAGAAAAATGGAGAAATTGGGTTTTGGAAGCATTGTAAATAACAAGATTTTCTCTGCCGCAATCGGAAATGGTCGATAGATCATAAGATAAGCGGGCTATGGCCTCTTCATTTTACCTTCTCTTTCTGCGTATCTATTGATGTCTAAAGTTTACGCAAAATGCGTAATGTACCCTGATATGGAAGTTAAGCTCATAGGAAGCCAGCCGGGTCTGGAGGGTTAAAATAATGGAAATTTATTAACCCCTCCTACCCCAGAGACGCACGTTATGCATCGCCTATGTATGTAACCCACAGTCCCAGCGACGCAGCGTATGTGACCGCCTTAATTACTCTTGTCCTATGGCACCTAGTGGGTTCAGATTTGTATGGGAACTACTTTAGGATCCCACGAAACAATACCAATAGTTGGCAACCCCCCGAGTCCAGCCGCGTGCGTGTGGACGCGCTTGGGAGTGAGAGCCTACCCTCACCTATCCATCACCCAGTGATGGTGGTGACAACCCCCCCCCCCCCCCCCCAATGACCTAGGTGAGCGATTTAATTTTTTTGTTTTCCTTCATTGCTAACCCATCCCATGTGTTTTCAGGAAAACAATGGAAATTTGGCTGGTCCTGGAATGTCATTTATTATTATATCACTTGGGGTCCAGTGGGTTAAATAGCATTAATATTTTTCTTTTTGTTTATTGTTCAAAGGTGATTAAGATATATCTGTACTGTACAGTTGGGCCCTGTATCTCGCAAACTTAGGAGACTGACTAATTGTTGCCATAAAAACAAACATAAACATAAACGTCAGTCCACCTCTTACATAAGTTTTGCAAGTATGGGTTGTTTTGTGTGCGGGAAGGGGGGGTAATGTGAGTGACGTAGCATCCATACGACCGATAAAGAGTACGGTATATAGGAAGTACTGTACTGTACTGTACATGTTTGTGTGTGAGGAGGGAGGGTAATAATGGGAGTGATATACAGTGCTCCCCCACTAAATGCGCCTTCAGTATATGCGGTGGCTAATCAGAAATAATATATTTTAAGGACTCTGTAAATGCGGCTCGAAATTCTGTAAATGCGGTTTGGCTGTTTTGATTCAAGAGGAAATACGTACTTCCCGCCATATTACTGAGTGTCGCCACCGAAAATGGGCCGATATCCTCCCTCCCTTCCATCACACCCAGCAGTCCTCTATCTAAATGGTGTTATATTTGTTGTTTTATTTGATATTTCTAATGTAAGTGTATCTTTCTTTCAGAAATGGTTATTGGGTGGGTTATCGGGTGTATGGTAGGCTAAAAAGGGGTTAGTTCGGAGGGGCTGTCTGACCATAAGCATTTATTCCCATTGATTATTAACTCCACAATATGCGGATTCCGTAAATGTGGCGCATTTTGCAGCCCATATAGGCGCATTTACTGGGGGTGCACTGTAACATCCATGTGATCGATAATCGGCTTTTCCCGGCCTATGAGCCACCAGATATGAGGCTCAGGACAGTTTCAATCCAATCACCAGGCATGAAATCGCTAGACAAAAAAAAAAGCCAGATGCGGGGCCCCACTGTACTGGTAAATGAGGGTGTGCATCAGGTTTCTGTCTGGATCCTTGTCATTTGTTGTGGTATTAAGATTATTAATGGCCATGCTGCAGATGCTCACAAACAGAATTGGCTGGTTTGGACATGTAGAGAAGATGGATAACCAAATTGGTAGAAGAGATGAAAAGTCTGTGAACGTGGAAGGAGCTGCACAGAGTGGTAGACATATAAGGGCATTGGATCAGGTTCTACAATTATGATCCCAAATAAAAAACATAACTAGTGAGGCAGCTTAGAAATTTGGGCTCTCTTGAATGCTGGACATGAGACTTAATCCATACCTCTTGTGAATCAATCATTCTTTATAGTTAAAGTGTATGTACTGTATGGTGATTATTATCTCATTAATTCAGAACTTGCATACCTTTACCTTTGGATCTTTTATATAATGAAACTCTTACATCGATTCCAAACAGTAGTGCAATTCAATATTGGTAAAATTAGTACTTCTTCCTGTACGTTCCCAAGGGCAGTGCCCCTCGAGGAACCACTTTGCATCCATGATTGTATGATTCAGCTTGTGTGTGACCCATGCCAGTTCTCTAGGGGCAGAATCATAGCTTTGATGGATAGAGGTGAACTGGTGGCCTGGAGTTTCCATATGGCAGAAGAGTAACCTTTATCACAGCCGCCTTCCCTGGCTAACACATTTTAGTTATTTCTTTCAATATACATTTGGATGTTGTGGGAGAATTCTCTTCTGCACATTACTCCATAGCAGAGACCCTGTATCCCACAAGGAACTTTTACTGTATTATCATCTGAGTACTATATACATATCTCAACTCATTTCAGGTTCACTTGTTTGATATCAACGTTCCTGGAGGAATAACTTTCCGTGAGTCAGACAGTCTCTCGGCAGGCAACAAGCTCACAACTTTTGACCTGCCTAACTGCAAGATTGGGGTGGGCATTTGCTATGATATTAGATTCCCAGAAATGTCACAAGTGTATAGTAAAATGGGTAAGTTGAAGTGTAGATAATGTTTGTGATATTCTATTAATTATTGTATGAATGAATGAATGTGCTTTATCAGAGTGTAATGTTCTTGAATTTCATAACAAATCAATTTACAGTACTGTACTGTATTTTTGTTATATACAGGTACAGTAGTATTAAAAACAAAAAAAATCCTGGGCTACCTGGTTTAGGACTGTCTCTAAATACTGTAATGGTATCGATATAATCGGCACCACCTTAAGCATGCTAATACTTTATACATGTTTATTTTGAATTTTTGTCATTTATTTCCCCACCAGAAACACTTGCCAAAGCCTTCACCTTGAAAAATATACAGCTTACACAGTTCAGACTTCATGTAGTATCAAATCTATTATATTTTGTTTTATATTATTGTCTGTACTTATACAATTACAGTGTACTAACATGCAGTATAGCACTAAAGTGTTATGTCTTGTATCAACAGGATGCAAACTGTTGTTGTTCCCTGGAGCCTTCAACATGACCACCGGGCCGGTACACTGGGAGCTGCTGCAGAGAGGACGAGCTCTGGATAATCAGGTATAAGTTCTATGCTAATACAGTGGTCCCTTGCGAGTAAAGGAATTGCGATTACCAGTTTTAAGTTCAGCGGCAGCATATAAACTTTCCTGGGTCACGCCATTAGCCGACAAGAACTTGCAGTTATCAGTCGAATTCTACGAAGCGGTTTGTTTTGGCTTACTGCGCAAGCCATTCGGCACTTGTCGGCGACCATGTTTGTTACTTTTAGAGTTCCCTAGCGTCCTGCGCGTGCCTAGCGAAAACTTTCGAGTGGGGAATTAAGAAGGTGTCTAGGCATTAACCCATCAAGTGCGGCAAGACTGATAAGAGTTTTACCGGTGCGCTGCGGGAAGACTTATAATTCTAGGCCTAAATTTTTTTTTTTTAAAACCAGCCCAGTATCAATTGATTTTTTTTTTTTGTTTTTTTTTTTTTTTTTTTTTTTTGGCCATGCCAAATATCACTCCTCCACTTCCCCTCCTTCCCCGCTTTTCCCCCCCCACCCCTTCAATTATCACCCATTTTCCCTGTTATTCCCTTATTCTTGGGTATATTTTCGTGCTAACAATAGTGAGTTGCTAGCAGGCTGTGCTCATATGTGTTACCAAGCGAGTGCAAGAGAAAGACAGACGGCACTACACGTCAGTGTCGCTCCAGGCGTCGTGAGAGGTGGATGTTGGTCAAGCTGGCTCACACTTTAGTTCTGTAACTCTCGCATTCATTTCGCGATTTTGACCAGCCAAACACTGTTTCCACTTGTTTTATTGTTGTAACAAGTTAATATCTTCATAATCAATGTAAAATAGGCGCATTTTTTTTTTTTTTTTTTTTTTTTTTTTTTTTTTTTTTATATTCCAACTACTCCCTCTCGGGCATAGGCTGATAGCCTTTACACTCTACCGCTGAACACGGTGAGGCCCGTGAGGTCTTGTTCCAGTCTAGGGAGTGAGACATTCGAAGCACCCATTCATGGCTCGAACCCAACTCCATCTCTGAAGCTGCTTCGCCCCTGCGCTTCACAGTCTCACTCCCCAGGCTCGGGTGAGGTCTTGTTCCAGTCTAGGGAGTGAGACATTCGAAGCACCCATTCACGGCTCGAACCCAACTCCATCTCTGAAGCTGCTTCGCCCCTGCGCTTCACAGTCTCACTCCCCAGGCTCGGACCCTCACTCTCAGAACGCCACCTATTGAGCAATTAACTCGAGTATTAATGATATTTATGGTAAGATAACGATTTGAGTGACAGGAATCAGTGAAATAGGTACGCACAGGGAGAGGTGGTCACTACCCCCCCCCCTGCGCAGCGGAGAGGTTAAGAGTATCACAGAAGTGCACGAGCCGACTTTGTTGGTTTAGACACGTGGAAAGAATGGATGATCAAAACTGGGTGAATAAATACCGCACTGTGAATGTGGGGGGAGCTGCGAGTAGGGGTAGATCTAGAATGACGTGGGATCAGGTACTCCGGTCCGATCTGAAAGTAAAGAACTTGACAACAGAGGCAGCCCATGACAGGGTTGCCTGGAATGTCGCCATTTAGGATGTAAGAATGTAACCACACTCTCTGTATGAAGCGGTCTTTAACCCGGGAGCTGCGGGGAGACTCTTAAGAGTTCCCCCGGCGCACTGCGGGGAGACTCTTAAGAGCAGAGACTTTGAACACGTACCAAAACCGCGCGTTTATAGCCAGGCGGCTGAAAATTGGTGTGGGTATAGTACTACATGTCAACTCTCGATACCACCCCACCAAACGCTCGCCCCGCACTCGTGCAAGCACCACCGCGCCAGTAACCACGCACTAGTCATGGAGCCTACACGTCCCTCACGCTCGCTCCCTGTTGACACAACCAGCCCTCCTTCTGGTGGTGTTAGCCGCCGTGGAAGGCAGAGGGTGGCTGCCAAAGACCCTAGCTACCAGTACGACACGCCCTACAGCTCAGAGGACGAATCACCAGCACCAAAAGCACGTAAAACACGTGCAAGCAGGGCAATGGCACAGAGGTCATTGGTCTTTCGGGACACTGCCACCACGACCCAGGCCACTGCAACAACCACTACCACCACCACTGCCACCACTGCCACCCCTGCCACCCCTGCCACCGGTACCAGCGACGCAGGAGGCCGCCCTAGGGCTGCATTACCTGCGGGGGCAGGAAAAATGAAAGGCACGGGCGTAGGGAAAAGAACCCGTACGCCAGCCACAGTGCCCCTACCACCACCAACACCACCACCCGCCCCTGGCCCGGCTGCCCCTGCTGCCCCTGCCGCCCCTGCTGCCCCTGCCGCCCCTGCCGCCCCTGCTGCCCCTGCCGCCCCTGCCGCCCCTGCCCAAGGAACAGGGAAGGGGAAGGGGAAAGGGAGAGGGAAAGCGACTGGGAAAGCGACTGCTGGCCCTGGTGTCCCTGCCGGCCCTGCTGCCCCTGCCGCCCCTGCCGCCCCTGCCGCCCCTGCCGCCCCTGCCGCCCCTGCCCAAGGAACAGGGAAGGGGAAGGGGAAAGGGAGAGGGAAATCGACTGCTGGCCCTGGTGTCCCTGCCTGCCCTGCTGCCCCTGCCGCCCCTGCCGCCCCTGAAACCCCCGCCGCCCCTGCCGCCCCTGCCCAAGGAACAGAGAGAAGGGCGACAGGCACCACCATCATCTTGCCATCAAGGCCACGCACCACTGCTGCCCCTGCCGCCGCCGCCCCTGCCGCCGCCGCCCCTGCCCCTGCCGCCCCTGCCGCCGCCCCTGCCACCACCTCTGCTGTCCCTGTCCATAAGACTCCCGCACGTGCCAAAGTGACCCGGAAAACTCTTACACCATCTAAGTATGCCGCCCTGCTGTTTGATGGTGATTCGCAGGACATTGGCAGCCCGGGTTTCGACGACGAAGCCCTAGCACGGGACCAAGGGTGGGGGGATTTGGGAGTGGACAGTGGGAGTGAGTCCGACGTCGGTGACGAAAACGAGGAAGGGCATCGTCTGTCAAGTGAAGAGGAGGGTAATGATGATGAAGTGCTGTATCGCGACCATGGAAGCGATATTTCAGACGCAGAAGCAGACGCAGACGACATTCCGATCCCTGGCATGCCTTCGTTCGATTGGTCTGACGGGGTCAATTTTGTACCTGACGTGCCCCAGTTCAATCCTGGGACGTCAGGAACAACTGACGACTGGCCCTGTGATGATCAAGCGAACGAAAGCGACTTCTTCCTCGCTTTTTTCGACATGGAGGTAATGACGTACATCGTTGCCCAAACAAACGCCTACTACAGGTGGGTGTTTGGCAGATTGGACGTCCTTTCTCCAAAAGCGAGAATACGAGGCTGGGTGGATACGACTGTGGCAGAATTTCTGACGTTCTTTGCCTTGTTGTTCCTCATGCCTCTGATCAAGAAGCATGTGTTGCAACACTACTGGAAGCACGACCCTCTCATCGCCACCCCAACTTTCAATAAGTTCATGACTCGTGACAGATTTTTGTTGCTGCTAAGATTTATGCACTTTGCAGACAACGAAAATCCTAACAGGATTGACAGGATATGGAAAGTTCGGGATGTGTTCACCATGTTGTTGGAGAGGTATAGGAAATACTTTTACCCCTTCCTCAATTTGGTGATTGATGAGTCGCTCGTGCTCTTCAAAGGACGTCTTGTTTTCAAGCAGTATATCCCCTTGAAGAGGCATAGGTTCGGAATCAAGCTCTTCGTGTTGTGCGACTGTGAAACTGGAATAGTGCTTGACATGATCGTGTATACAGGAACTGACATTGACGTACCGAAAGCCGCTGCCAATGACCCCATGGGCATGTCAGGTGCCATCGTCAGGAAAATGTTGGCACCTTACCTGGGCAAAGGCCACATCATCTACACTGACAACTGGTATACTTCTCCTGCTCTCTGCCAGTTTCTTTATGACAACCAAACGGGGTCATGTGGGACTGTCAGAAAGACAAGAAAGTTTATGCCAAAGTTCACAGGTGAGGTCATTCCTCTCACAGATGCCTCCTCCAGTGACACACCTTCAGAAGACGACCTGGCCCAGGAACACCGCGAGAGGCATGTGCGAAGAAGGCGACGAAAGGGGCCGAAATACAAGCAGCTCGAGAAGTGTGGGAAACTGATAGCCCTGAAGTGGAAGGATAAGCGAGACGTCCACCTGCTTTCCACCGTCCACACAGGTGCCCAGGTGGATTCTGGCAAAATCCACTACCGAACCAGGAAGACAATCTACAAGCCCGACATGGTAGTGGACTACAACCAAAAACATGCGCCTGGTGGACAAGTCTGACTGTCAGCTGTCAGGTGTTGAGTGTCTGAGGAAGACTGTGAAGTGGTATCACAAGCTCTTCCTCCACCTAGTTGACATAACGATGCTGAACGCCTACAACTTGTGGTTGGTGAAGAAGGATATGGCCCCAAACCAGAAGCTGAAATTCCGGGAGTTCGTGTACAACGTCTCCTACCAACTCCTGGAGAAGTATGGCACCACCACTCACAGACGTACGGCATGGCGTGGGGATCACGTTCCTGACCGCATCCAGCTGGGTGTCGAAAGACACTACACAACCAACACCGAGCTGATTGGCACTCGTCACAGGCAGGTGCAGTGCACCGTCTGCAGCTCCAGTGTGAGGAAACCCCATGTAACCAAAAGAGTCACCTCAATGTGCGCCGAGTGCAAAGTTGCACTCTGCCTGGGTGACTGCTTCAGGGACTACCACACCTTCAAGAACTACTGAGTGTCGGCCCCTGCCCTGCCCTGCCCTGGACTCCCCCCGTGCCCTGCCCTGGACTCGCCTCCTGCCCTGCCCTGCCCTGGACTCGCGCCCTACCTTACCTGACCTGACCTAATTGATCACGCTACCTCATAATGTAACATATATATTATATAATGTATAAGTTCCAAAGATGTCCCTGTGATATAGCTTTTACATTATATAATTGTATGTTTCATTATTTAGTTTATAAGTTTCAAAGATTTACATGTAATATGCCTTATTTTTTTAGTATATCAATATATATGTTTATTAGCCTAAGTAATGTGTATATAATTATTTTCTTACCTCAAATGAATTGTACAAAAATAAATATGTTTCAATAAATCATGTCAAACCTACTATGATAATAAAATAAAACAATAAAAAAAGAAAAAAGAAAACAAGGTCATGTCATTGTATTCTTACAATATGATATATTCTATGAATATTTCATATTGTTTGAATACAATGGCATGATCTTGTAAAAAAAAAAATTTATAAATTTTTTTCTAGACAATATAAAACCTTCCCCATAACCCCCTCCTGGATTCGATCCCACTACCCTACGACACTTTGAGTTTTCCAGTCCGCGACCTTACCAACCATGCCACAGGAGCTCATACCAAATATCACTCAAAACTTCGTGTCTACAATCGAAATGACAATATACAAAAAAAAATGAATTATCCCACCAATTTACGTTTGTAAATTGATGGGATTATCAATTATATCATGCCAAGGTTTATAATAGTTTGTCTCTGTCAAGAATTAGTAATTATATAACTTTATTCTGTCAAAAATTGCCCAAACACTCAGCAAAATTGCCCCTCTCAGTGTGACCCCACTCATTTTCACACGGTCAGGCGGTCACGAGGTGACCCTTGCCGCTCCTTGATTCTCCAGCTACAGCAGCTCTGTCTGGGAACAAAATTGGTATAAATACAATAATGGATAAAATACTCTTCACAAATACATTTGTATTGTATAATATTGTAAATAAAAATGAATAATAACTGTGTGGGTGTCGAAAATTGCTCAACCAGCTTTCTTATGTCTCGCCTACGCGCGTATATTGGATTATACATAGTCATGACTGTCATACAAATAATTGCAGTAGGTCTCGAATATACATTTAGATTGCATATTACTTCGAAATAAATAAGTAAACGTTTCTCTGGTGGCAATCTACCCTTTCGCAGGTGTAAGGAGACACCAGTCTATATTTAGCCCTCTATCACAACAGGCAATCTGCCTGTGTTGACTCAGCACCGTCGCTGGTGGTCTATAAATATAGTACTTTATTTACAGTCAATGGCCTACATGTTTCTGTGGTACTTCACATGTGTCTAAAATGCAATGTCTGCTTGCATAAAAATGCAATTCTGAAGTCCATTTATATGTACGACATACGCATGTCTCAGTTTCTCTCTCTCTCTCTCCATTCCTGACTCATGTTATTGTAGACCTGTTGATGGCAACGAACACCAGCCATCTGGTAGACATAAGGGTCAAAATACCAAACAACAATACGCCTGGGGCGCCTCCACAATTATCACTAAGCTGGTTATCTATCTAGAGATCTGCCTGACTTCCATCTCTCCACGACTCACTCACTCACTGCACCCCTGCATGCCTCCCTCCCACCCACCCACCCCCAACCCCCCCTTTCAGGCTTCCGTCTGCTAGAAACACATTCACAATTTGCGTAAATATCGCATCAATTGGGCTATATGCGGTATATTCCTTGTTATATGGGACGCCTACATATGTACACGTCTTTATTATAGCATGAGAGTGCTCTAAATACAAGATTGACGTGATATTTATGGCGTAACACACCCTCTCCCCCTTTCATTCCCACCACAACTCACTCACACCTTGGTTCACGCATAGAAACTCATTGATAATGTGCGTAAATATCGCATGAATTGGTTTATATGCGGTATATATTTGATATATGGCACGTATACATACGTACAAGTCTGTATTATAGCGTGACAGTGCTCTACGTACAAGATATACGTGATATGTATGGCGTAAACCACACTCTCAGCTCATAAATTGCCGCCAAACCTCCAACACATCTTCATTCCCCGCCTAAATATTCTCTTATAATTCCCTTATATATTGCAATTTTTGGTCACTATGAGGCATATTCATTGTTATATGGGTGCCCTACACATGTATACATACTCTAAATAGCCTAAAAGGGCTCGAAAAAGGAGATATACGTGATAATACGCGGTAACCCACCCCCTCCTCCCTCTCCTTCTATCCCCTGCGCGCGTAAATATTCGGCAGGGAAATCTCGCCGCTCGATGACAATCTAGCCGCGCGGTGCCATTCGCTCCACATTTTTCAACTACGGACCGTTCCCCTACCCCCCCCAGACATTTTTTGGGGGGTCAAATATATATGGGCCGATGCACGCAAACATTCCCTACACGATGATGTACTTTTTATCGAAATTGGCAATAGGTCCCAAAATCATCATAGGTGCGCACAGTCTTACCCTGTAGAAAACCCCCTGTGCGCCGCGGAGAGGTTAACCCTTCTTGCCCGGGCTCGCCTTCTAAAGGACAGCACTCAGATCCGGGGGATCTGGCCAAAATACGTTGTAATACGCCTAGCCCTATCTTTGGTATTTTAACCCGTTGAGCCCCGGCTAGTTATAATATTTTGTTCACCCCAGTCCCAAGCCATTTTAACTTCTTTTTTTTGTTTCCTAAAATGGAAGACAAGGATGAGAAATGAAAAAAAAAAAAAAAAAAAAAAATCACCTCGGATATTTTTTTTGGGGGGGGGGGGGAGCCTCAAAAAAATGTGTTGAGCCAAAATGGAAGAGAATGGTGAGAAATGAAGAAAAAAATAAAAAACTCACCTCGGTCATTTGGGGGGGGGGGGTCGAAAGTTCGTCTCCCCCACATGACCACCCGCCCGGGAGCACTAGGGTGAAAACTGAGTATGGAATTGTACGGAATACATCCTAAGGAGTGTCTCACATAAATCTCAAGCCTCTAGCTCCCATACGACCGGAGTACAAAGGAAATCAAGCAACAACAGGTCTAGTCTTCTAGGCTGCTTGTCCTCCAAAACACTGAGGATCAAGTGTCCAAACAGTGGTTTAGAGTGGGTAAGGGAACTACTGCCCTGGAACTAATGTCCGTGGCAGGATTAGGAAGTTAGTAGGGGACAGATGGGTTAGTAACTGAGGGGAGGATAAAATTAAGATATTCATTTACAAACGCAGTCAGTCGCGGGTTTGATGCAAGATATTTTTTCTAGGCAATGTTTAAATGAATCAACGGTGCTGCAGTCTATAACATCTCGGGGAAGCCCATTACATTAGTTGACAACTAGATTGAAGGAGAAATTCTTAGCTTCGTGTGAGTTAAAAGATTTACCAATAATTTTGCACCCGTTTCCCCGCGTGTAATTAGATTGGTCGATAGTGAAGTACTTACTACAGTTCATATTGTCGATGCCTTTGATGATTTTGAACACTTGAATTAAGTCGCCTCTTAATCTGCGCTGGGTTAAAGGAAATAGATTTAATTCTCTAAGACGCTCCTCGTATGGTTTGTTCTTTAGGCTAGGTATCATTTTGGTAACTCTACGTTGAACTAGTTCTAGCTTGTCTATATCTTTTTGGTAATAAGGGCACCAGGATTGAATGCAGTATTGCAGAAGAGGGCGGACAAAGGAATTGTAAAGGGTTAGGATAACGTCTTTGGATATATGCTCAAATGACCTGCCTATAAGCCAATTATTTTGTTTGCCTTCTTAACAACTTCTGAACATTGTCGACTCGGTTTTAGGTTACTCGATATTGTTACTCCCAGATCAGTTTCTCTGTTTACATTCTTAAGCTGAGTGCCATTCATCAAATAGTTTCTTTCTCGGTTTGGTATCCGATATGTAGTACTTTACATTTATCCGCATTGAAACTCATTTGCCAAATTTGGGCCCAACATGACAACTTAATGAAGTAATGAAGGTTCAAAGTGGCGGTGAACTAAGGGTGTAAAGTATCCCCACTAAGCCCACCACCACCGGCCGCGCGGCTGTCTTGGCCCGCTCACACCTACCGGCCCGGCTCCCACACACACTACGGTACCTCCCCCTCCTATTCTCCCGCCATTTCCTACCTTACGAGCCACGTAAATGATTTTAATATGCCGGACGCACGTGATGCGTCGCTGGGAGTTGGTGATAACAAACTGCCGACGCATCACGTGCGACGCTGGGTCTCAATGGGTTAACTGCTAGAGAATTCACGCACATCTCAAAACGTAGCCCTGTCTCGTATCTGTAGACTGACGTTGAGTAGAGCTCTCTAGGTCAACTGGTTCAGTTGTGAAGACGATTTCCGTGGAGAGAGTTTTGATGCGGTGTTAGCAATATCGGACATTTACAGACACTAATTTCATTCTAGCAGACAATATCAACAAACTTCCGACTTCTTCTTGTTTTTGAAGCTGCGCGTCGCTCCGACCGGCTTTGTTTACAAACGTTTCGGCGCACGGCTTTCAAGCTTACGGATTTCAGAAGCCCATCCGGGCCCCACGGCGTGAGTTTGTTATGGGCTTCTGGAAGCCCAACCGGGTACCTAGGGTTAAACTTGTATGTATGTAAGTCCCCCCCCCCCCCCCCTAGTCTACCTCTCGAGTAACCGTATCAGCTGCCACAGGTGTGGGGTTACCTGGGGGAGGTGAAGGAGACAGAGAGGTGCCTGCTAGATGCCCGGAGGTTGATAAAACTGGTGCCGTGATGTATGTTATGCTTAACATATTTGTTCAGGGCCTATAACTAAGTAAGTGGGAAAAGGAGGGACTTAGTCAAAGAGCCCAGACTAATATGGCCTTTGTCCCATTATACAACATACTGTACATACAATGGTTTAACGTAATTTTTACATTACATGCATTGTAACGGCTCAGACGGGGTTACCTTTCAGTAGTTGGAGTGTACTGTAGTACAATAAAGTCCCGCCACAGCACTGCCCCACCATGTCATCACTGTGACTGATGTTGGTATAATGCTAACTGTGCCTCAGCAAGACTCAACAGAGTCTCCCTGAAACCTTGCACCTGCAGTATCTGCAACCACACCAGCCTTAACAGTGTTACAAAAGGACAGCACCATAACAAAGCTCTACTGTACATTAGGCAATTGGAATATGTAACAATAAAGTCCTGCCCCAACACTGCTCCAACATGCAAACACTGTTGCCGACACAGGTGTGGTGCCAAACAGCGTCCAGGTAAGAGTCAGTCCCCTGTGGCACCTATCTGCACCCCACCAGCCTCGGCAGTGCCATACCAAGACAGTGCTAAGATAAAGACTTTATTGCATAGTAATGGCTGTTGGTCCACAAGTCTATCGCCATCCCCCCTATTAGTCGCCTTGTACGACACGCAGTAGGATGCGTGAGGCATATTCTTTTTTCCTCCACCATTAGATGAAGGGCCCCTTACCCCCTGCGGTCAGAAGTTTGTGAGGCTTTGTAGAGGGTGCAGATGGGTAAAGCATCTGGGATAGATGTGTGGCAAGATATTGAAATATGGAGGTGAGTTAGCAATTAAATGGATCTGGAAAATGTGTAGACTATCATTGAAAAAGGGAATAGTGCCAGAAGACTGGAAATCAGGTATAATAGTCCCCCTGCATATGGGGAAAGGGGAGAGAGGAGTGTGTGGTAACTACAGAGGGATGTGTCTCTTAAGCATAGTAGGGAAGATATACTGTAGAATAGTAATGGAGAGAGATATTTAATCACTAGGTTGGTGAGGATCAGGGCGAGTTTAAGAAGGGAAGAGGATGTGTAGATCAGATCTTCTCCTTGAGGTGTAATGTGGAGAAGGGAAGAAGTTATATGCTGTCTTGATGGACTTTTAGAAAGCATAAAATAGAATTGGTAGGAAAGGTCTATGGAAAGTACCGTACTGAGAATATATGGAGTAGATGGCAAGTTGTTGGAAGCAATGAAGAGCATGTACAGTACTGTATAAGGGTGCAAGGGCAGCAGTTCGTATAGGGGATGAACAGAGTGAGTTCTTTTATTTGAATGTTAGATTAAAACAGAGGTGTGCGATGTCTCCTTGGTTCAGTATGTAACCTACATGATGGAGTTGTGAAAGAAAGTCAAGAAAGAGCAGTGGAAGTTGGAGTACCCCTTGGTAAGGGAAGGGAGTGAGTGGAAATTGCCTGTGCTGTGCTACAGTTTGCTGATGACAGATATCTATTGAATGATGATAAGTGGGAGTTGCAATGTTTGGTGAATATGTTTGGCATTGTATGCGAGAAATGGAAGTTGAAGGTCAATGTCTTAAATAGTAATGTTATGGTCTTTGAGAGGAATGCAGTCACATAGTGTGAAGCAAGGCTGATTAGCCAGGTAATGGAAAATGTCAGCTCCTTTAAGTACTGTACATGGGCAGTGTGATGAGTAAGATGGGAGGTTGGAAGATGAAGAATAAGAGAGGGTGCCACAGGGGAGGAGGGTTGTAGGATTGCTGAAAGCAGTGACTAGGAATAGGGAGGTGAGCATGGAAGTAAAGAAGTCACTGCTTGATAGTGTGGTGATCCCAAGTTTGATGTACGAGAGTGAAGCATGGACATCGTTGGAGAGGCATAAATTAAGAGTGAGAAGGATTAAAATGAGTTACTTGAGAAGTGCATGTGGGGTCACATATTAAGATTTGTCTATCTATTGTTGGTGAAGCCGTTTTTAACCAGACGTTGCCTCCTGACGTTGGTTCACTCATTGGTCTTCTCTCGTGTTGATTATTGCAATGCCCTGTTGGTGGGTCTTCCAAATTATATTTTGAAGAAAGTTCAGTCTGTTCTTAACAGGGCCGCAAGACTAATTTTTGGTGTTCTACCTAGAACTCCTACTACATCTCTTCACATAGAACTGCACTGGCTGCCAGTAAGAGCAAGAATAGAATTTAAGTTGTGTTTGGTGACTTTTAAGGTTCTCAAATTTGGTGAGCCTAGGTACCTTGCGGAGCTTCTCAGGCGCCCACCGGCACACCATGGTGTAGTTGTGCGTCATGACAATGACCCTTTTCGTCTTGATGAACCAAGGGCTTTCCAGCAGTCTTCTTTCTTTGAGAGGTCATTCTCCTACATGGCTCCGAGGTTGTATAACAGGTTGCCGCTGTCCATGAGACAACTGAGTTCTGTTGAATGCTTCAAGAGACAACTTAAGACTTTTCTCTTTGAGAGAAGCTATGATCTTGAGAGAGGTGTCATGACAGATGGCTATAGAGTTTAGGCTATTTTGCCACTGCTAGTGATTGTTAAATGTGTGTTGTATATAAGCCTTCTTTTGATGCATTGATTTTTGTTCTTTTTTCTTTCTCTTTTCGAGCGCTAGTGAATTCTTCGGAAAAATTGGCGCTTATGAGAAATAAGTAACATGCTTATTATTATTATTATTATCAGATAGACAAATGAGGAAGTATGAGAGTGATGTGGTATGGATGTAGATATGCTAGAGAGTGTGATAGGGAACACGTTTAGGTGGTTTAGTCATATGGAGAGTGAGAATTATTAAAAGAGTGTAAGGGCAAATATACAATTTAAAGACCCGAGTGCTCCACACAAGTACGGTTACGGTCTGACGTCCTAATGGCGGTGTTCCAGGCAACCCTGTTAAGAGCTGGCTTACTTTTCCATCTCCCTTCTTTCCTTCCTCCACCTTTCCTTCCTCCACCTTTCCCACCTCCCTTCTTTCCTTCCTCCACCTTTCCTACCTTCTTTATCCCCTCATATTCTTTCCTTCCTCCTTTCTCCTCAATTATTTCCTCTTCATTCTTCCTTCCTCCTTCTAAGTCAAGATTCTTGTCAGCATGCACGACATATTCACACTCTCGTAGCTAGAGATATACTGAGCAAATCTGTGTAGATTCTCCTGCATGTGAATGTGTGCCGTGTTGTCACATATATCAATAGATCTATTGTTTATTAGTAGCGCATGTGGGCAATCATCCAGACATCTGGTAACGTCTACCTGACCAACCACCATCACTAAACTGCAGCCCTCCCACCAGGCTATTAATCCACTGTCTGGACTTGCAGTATTGCCACATAAGCTCATAGACTCGTTGTCTGTTCTAGACACACTGGAGGTATGTATCATCTACAGTATAGATGTGGCAAGAGCAACCACACCATTCCCGAGGCCCACGTTGAACGCAAAAATTTATGAATTTGAGTGCGAATTCTACTGCGTAGAAGCTACACAGTTAAAGCTTGATGCACATTATTGTTACCACGTAGATTCTATGTAGTCGATGCTGTTTGAGTTAAACAGATAGTGCAACTCTTGTATGTGCATAATGTTCTAGTGTGCAAATATTGTTACAGTGTACCTGTACCATACATTTTTTGATTGATGACGGTTTGTGTCAGGTATACGTTGGGACCATCTCTCCGGCTCGTGACACCAATGCCAAGTACATTGCCTGGGGGCACTCCACCGTGGTCAACCCCTGGGGGGAGGTGGTCGCCACGTGTGAGGAGGACGAGGCCATCATCTACGCAGATATCGGTACGTTTAGCTCATCTTTCTTTGATGTAGTAGCTAGCATGTTTTATATTGATTATAGCTGGGTTGGGTAAGATAAGCTTAGTAGCTGTGAGTTGTTTATTGTTTTAGAAGTGTGAAAATTATAAAAAATCATGACATACAGACATACATACATACATACATACATACATACATACATACATACATACATACATACATACATACATACATACATACATACATACTGTACATAGATTTAAAGACCGCGTACTCCACACGTAGTGCGGTTCCGGTCTCATGTCCTAATGGCGGCGCTCCAGGCAGCCCTGTATGTAGCTGCCTCACTTATCAGGTTTTTAAATTCAAGAACAGACCATAAGGTCTAATCCCGCGCCTCTGTTGGTCTGTCCCTGTGTGCAGCTCCCTTCACGTTCATGGACTTGCATCTTTTCAGCAAGCTTAGTTTATCCATCCTCTCCACATGTCCAAACCATCCAAGTCTGTTTGTACTCATCTCATCACAGATACTCTTGATACCTAACCGTCTTCTTAGCTCCTCACTAGATATCCTATCTTGCAGTTTGGCCCCACACATCCATCTCACCATTCTTATCTTGTTACGTTCCATTCTGTTGATAATATCCTATTTGACAGGCTATGTTTCTGAAGGTATCTCGAAGGTATCCTTGTTATTACACCGTCTTTGTTTTAATCCTCCTTTTTAATTTTCTTAACTTTTATTTTTTTCTGACGGTGGAACCAAAGGGGAGGGCGGGTGTGCTGTTGCTCCTACAGTACACTTTGTTTTTAATCTTAAATCCTTTTTTAATTTAAGTTTTTACTGTTGTTAGTACCAGTATTTTTGTTTTTAAATTTTCGAGGTACTTTTTAGTTAAGACTTTTGACAATCCGGCGCCCTGTTTGGAGGCATTATGTCCAGACCCCAAGTCCTCCTAGGAAATAACTGTGCTCGGTATGCTGCCAGCCAGGACCCCCGCGGGGGTGGAGTAGCAAAGCAGAAAAGTGGCGGAAATGTCGTTCGGGTGAAGGAAAGCGTGCTCCGTGTCTGTGCCTTCAATGCCAATGGCATAAATGACTTTGGAAAGAGAGAGTGTTTGATGCGAGAACTCGAGGATGGATGTGTGGATGTATGTGGGATGGGTGAGACGCACCTGTCAGGTTCTGGAGTGTGGGACGGTGAGAGTGAGCATGATTTGTGGGGGGGGGAAAAGAGGGTTGCCTGGTCTGGATTGGATGCAGGATATAAATGTAAGAAAAAGGAAGGGGTAGCATTAATTTTGTCAGAAAGGTTGAAGAAATGTGTGAAAAACTATGGATGCGTGGACTCAAGAATTGTATGGTGCGAGTGCAAGATCGGGATAGATAGGTATACGTTTATGTGTGTCTATGCACCAGTCAACCAAGAAACTGGGAAAGGCGTGGAAGAAAATAAGAACATTTAGGAATAAAGTCAATAAATGTATAAGAGAAAGACAAGAGTGTTCACAGGTAATATTAGTAGGTGAAACAAGGAGATAAAAGGTATAGTGGGTAAATGGGGTGTGGAGGGTAGGAATATGAATGGTGACTTCCTTTTAGAAGTATGTGCGGAGAGAAATGTTTCTGGCTAACAAATTTTTTGAACATAAGTCACATACATAGATATACATGGCACAGAGGTGAAGGTGAGCAGGAACAGAAATCTCTAATTGACTACGCCATGATGGACTCCGGACTGAAAGGAAGAATTTTAGATTCAAAAGCTGTATAGATTCAGCACTATACAGTGCTGACAAAAGTAAAGATAAGGAAGGAGTGGAAATACGAGAGGAAAGAGAGAAAACTGACAGTAGAAAGAATAATGTGAGAAAATTAAATGAAGAATGTAATGCAACAAAATACAAGGATATCCTGAAAGAGACCATAAAGGACATGGATGTGATGATAGATCTGGGAAATACTGTAGACGAAGTATGGATAGGTACAAGAGACTCCATGACTAAAGCAGCTGAGAAAGTATGTGGGAAGAAAAAATTTAAAATGTGGAAGAAGAAAGGTAGCTCATGGTTTAGCAAAGAGATAGAAGAAATAGTGAAAAAGAAGAAAGAGTTGAGCAAGAGTATGCTGCAAAAGAATATACCTAGAGAAACTAGAGATGTGAGGAAAGAAGAATATAAATATTTGAAACATAGTGAAGAGGACGATACAAGACGCTAAAAGGAAGGCAGATGAGGAATATGGGAAAAAGATTAGTGAACAGTTTCTGAATGACAAGATAGCATACTACAAAGCTGTTAAAGAAGCCAGAGGGAAGAAAATTGAGAGTGTCTCAAGTGGTAGAATGAGGGACATGAATGGGAAGGTAGTGGAGGGTGATGGTGTAGTGAAAGTATGGAAAGATCATTTAGTAGCTTAGCTGTAAAGAGTAAGGGGAAGGCAAAAATCTCATCCATGGGAATGGAGAGAGGTAGAATAAACAGGGTAGTTGAAAGCCAGATAAGCAGAGAAGAAGTAAAAGAAGCAATCAATAGACTTAAAATGGGCAAAGCTGCTGGAGTAGATAACATCCCAGATGAGATGCTGAGATATGGAGGAGAAGAAGCTGTTGACATAATGCATAGGTTATGTAAATTAGCATGGGAAAAAGAAAGTGTACCAGAGGACTGGAGGAAAGCGGTGATAGTACCCTTGTATAAAGGGAAGGGTAGTAAAGAGGAGTGTAAGAGTTATAGGGGAATAAGCTTGCTTAGCATACCTGGAAAGGTATACGCAAGAGTAGTAACAGAGAGACTGCCGAAGCTAACGGATGACAAAATAGGTGAGGAACAGGGAGGTTTCAGAAAGGGCAGGGGCTGCGTTGACCAGATAGCCTCTATGCGTTTGTTAGTAGAGAAGTAGCTGGCCAAGAACAGAAAACTCTATGCAGCATTCATGGATTTAGAAAAAGCCTATGACAAAGTAGACTGGGAAGGTCTGTGGGATGTGTTAACAGTATATGGTGTGGGAGGAAAGTTGCTAATGGCAGTAAAATCTTTTTATAGTATAGGAATGCAATGGCAAATGTGAAGGTAGGGGATAAGTTAAGTGAAAGTTTTGAGGTCAATGTAGGAGTAAGACAGGGATGTGTCATGTCAGCTTGGTTGTTCAATATATACATGGATGGTGTGATTAGAGAATTTAGGGCGGGATCAATAGGAGTTGGAGCTAGACTGGAATCAGAGAGAAGAGCATGGGAGATTTTAACATGCCTATATGTGGATGATGCTGTCCTGTTGGCAGAAAATGTAGAAGAACTTCAGAAAGTGGTCACAGACTTTGACAGGGTATGCGAAAAGAGAGAGTTAAATGTCAATGTAGGGAAATGTAAGGTAATGGTGTTTGAGAGAAGAATGCATGAAACCATAGATTTTAAGGCAAAATATAGAATTAAGAAGGAACATGAGAAAAGTTGTAAAATTAAAAATTAAAAATTAAGTACTGGAAGAGGTTGAAAGCTTCAAGTATTTGGGAGCTGTACTATGCAAATATGGTAAAATGGAAAGTGAGATAAACAGAGAAAAATGCAAGGGAGAAAGGTGATTGGAGAATTTGATAGTATTCTCAAAGGAAGAATGGTTAGTCAGGAATTTAAAAAGTCACTGAGAAACAGTGTGCTGCTCCCAACACTCTCGTATGGAAGTGAAACATGGACAGCAAGTGACGAGGACCTCTCCAAACTGAGAGCTGTGGAGATGAGCTTTTTCAGAATGGCAGCTGGTGTGAATAGGCTAGATGGGACAAGTAATAGGGAAGTGTATGAGTCCTTTGGAATGGAAGAGCAAGCTTTAGGCATTGATTGTGGAGTGGTTGAATGGATAAAGAGAAGTACTTTGAGGTGGTTTGGTCATGTTCAGAAAATGGATGAAGACAGAAAGCCAAGAAAGATATATGGGAATCAGGTGAGTGGAACAGCTAGTAGTGGAAGACCACCTATGGCATGGGAAAAGAAAGTAGAAAAATATATTGAAGAAAAACTTCCACGTAGTGGAAGGGGCATTGTGGCACGGGCAAAGGAGGCATGTCTTGACAAAGTAGCCTGGAGACGTTTCTGTCATGGCCATCCTTTAGCGGGGGTTTCCCAGGGGGAAACAAGGCGTCGGAGATGATGATGATGATGATGATAATGACGTTTCTGAAGAACATGTTAATGCGCTTCTTACACATGAGGCATACACCTTTCCCTAAAAGGGGAGGGGAGTTTTTTAATGGTAAGTCATGGCTGCAGTTCTCTGAACTTTCCCCAGCCGCATAAAATTCTGGCGATAGTGGCGGCCTCGGCTCCACCACTAAGATGGTATTCCATACGCACTATTTCGACATCTCCACCCTCATGCATTACAACATCTGTTACATCTTTACAACCAATTCTGGAGTTGCACTTATTTTCCGCCGTTTTGGGGTCATGCTTTCACCATCCCTGTCCCGAAACCCGGTAAAGATCATTGCCTCCTCAATAATTATCGACCGATTGTGCTTACTTCATGCATGTGTAAATTGATGGAAAAAATGATAAATCCTCGTTTATTGCAGTCTGCTGAGACGCAGGCATTAATATCTCCGTATCAGAATGGCTCTCGCCCTGGCCGTAGCACTCTACATTCTCTGGTTCGCCTTGAACATCAAATCCGTGATGGGTTCAATAAGAAACGACCTACAGTGTCAATTTTTTTCGATATTGCTAAGGCATACGATACCGCGTGGAGGTATAGGATCTTGGCCATACAGTACAGTACTTCACTCCTCCGGTATGCGTGGCCCTCTCCCCAACTTTATACAGCACTTTCTTTCTGCCCGTACTTTTCAGGTTAAAAATAATGGACTGTTATCTAGCATACGATCCCAAGAAAATGGCTTTCCGCAAGGTTGTGCCCTCAGCAGCACTCTCTTCATAATGGCAATTAATTCTATCACACATTGCCTCCCGCCTGCCGTTTCGTATAGCCTTTACGTTGACGACTTCGCCATTTATTACACTTCTTCCACACTATCCCACATTCAACGAACGCTCAATTATGCTCTGTCCTCCATTCATAGCTGGTCATCCACTACTGGCTTTCAATTCTCTATGGAGAAGACTTCTGCCGTTATTTTTTATCGTGATGTTCGGCATATCCGCAAGCAATCCATCACATTAACTCTGGGCCACTCAAATATTCGAATCCTCGCCTCTGCAAAATTTCTTGGCCTCATCTTCGACACCCACCTTAACTGGAAGTCTCACATAGCTAACTTAACCCTGGTGCGCAAGTTCCCAAGATTCGTCTGGCCCGTATAAGAGAGGCATAGCCCCTTTTCTGATCAGGGCTTTGTCTAACGGGGGAGGAATTACGTCTGCTACTACTCGCACATTGGAAGTAGTTAGTGCCGCTGAAGTTGGCCTAGTAACACTAGTAGGTGATACAAGGGGAGTGAGCGGAATTTGTGTCAAAGCAATGGAAGTAGCCATAGGTCGGACATTCAATGTTGGCGTGGAAACTCCCAGACCAACTATAGGAGGCTCCGGTTGCTGGCCAAAAAACTTAGTTAACCCTTCCTACCCGGGCTACCTTAGGTAAGGACAGCTCGGCAGAACCCGGCCGTCCTTACCTAGACGGCAGCTTAATAGCCTAATTAAGCTTGGTCTGAACGCTGTGCGTATGACGTAACAACCCAAGCGTTGCGTCACGCACCTCCGAAAACAAGAAGAGAAGACTCTTCAATGTTTATTGTTCTGACGTCAGAAGAAATTAGTGTCTGAAAAGCCCCTATTGGCAACATCTCTGCAATATTTCACAAAATCGTCATCACAACTGAACCAGTTGACTTACAGAGCTCTACTCAACGCCAAAATACAGATTGAAAACCGCTACGATTATAGATGAGTGGGAAAGTTCTAGCAGTGAAAATAAATATAAATACGGTAGCCTAGGCCTAGACGTTTTTCAGCCATTTCGCCCGGGTACGGGCGACCGTCCTTAGGTAAGACAGGCCGGGTAGGAAGGGTTAAAGCACTTGCTACTAACCCACTAATCTCATCCGCCGTGACAAATTGAGCAGAGGAAGAACTACTAGGTGAAGCATCCCTATTCTGAGAGTCCTCTACGACTGAACTAGACTCGTGAATTCCCACCTCAGAAATAATAGAGCCCTCATCCCTTGCCTCCGGTCCCTCCTGAGAGGATTCCGCCGAGGCTGGGACCCCTCATGTTGCCATGTTAAGTCAGGGATGGAAGACGGGATCTCCGCGTCCCGGTAGACTTCAGCCACTACCTGTGTTGCCTGAGACGGAAGTAAGCTGTCCCTCCATGGCTGGGAGTACAGTACCTCCAAACTCCCCCGTCTTGGCCGGAACTCACTTGTGAGCCAGGCCCCACCCCAATGACTGAGCCCTCACTCGAGCCCTCTAGCGGGTTATCACTGCCGGGAGAACCCCCTAAATCTAAAGTGAGAATATTGGAACTGGGAATAATATTTGGTGACAACCTGTCCGCCGGTATATCCCCCACCACAGTCTCTGACTCCACTTCCGACCTGTCAGATTGGACATGAGACATGTCGGGAGTAGAGGCAGAAAGCGAGGTTCGAGGCTCCGGCGAACGCCGGGAGGACTTTCGTTCATGAGACTCTTTCTTAGAAGACTTGTGACTCCGCCTCGACTTTGATGTATCACTAGAACTGTCCTTGGTCTTGTCTGTCCTACTCTTCTTCTGCGAAGGTGAAGTCGAGTGACTATGTGTCTGCTTTCTGAGAGGAGACCGTGACCTGGACCTAGATCTTGACTCTGAAGCTGTCGCCAGGGGAGACGGCTCTCGCGATCTCTTAGCTGTGCCGGGAGAGGGAAGAAGCCCTTTACCCAGCCCAGTCTCTGCCGACTTAGTGACTTCACTTCGGGAAGGAGGACGTTTAAGTGGGGGGTACTGAACCAACAAACGGTCCCATAGAATTACGTTATCACACTGCAGTGCTTTATGAGCCACTGTAGTAGCATAATTAGTAAGAAGTTGTCTGACCTCGCGTAATGCAACCGCCACGGCCAGATTGTCGTGCTGTAATACTTTAATACTGAGCTGACTACAAAAGGTACAATTCTTCGTTACCCACAAACCCCTTGATCGGTCTAAGCATTTGACACAACGAATGCACAGAGTATGTGCAAAAATAGGGATCCCGAACATGAGGGCATTGAGCAAAGGGCAAAAACAGGAGCTAGAGCAGCCATGGCAGAGACTGGTTAAAAGCTAACTCCCCCCGGGCCTCACCTGGTCCTCTGTGGACCCGCCGGAACTCCGCCCTGGAAAAAAGGAAATTTCCAGGAATTAATGCTCATAAGGTTACCCCAAAATGTTCTAACACAAGTGTTAATGAACCGCCCGGCAACGAGACGTAATACACCACTATTACCTCTTGCTACCCCGTAGGTTCATATGTAAAGATTTTGAATATCTCTACGTGTTCAAAAGATTTAAGAATATCCTCTGACATGATATAAAGACGAGCAGTTCTTTATAAATGACGCAGTCTTCCCTGTGATATAAAATTCACCGGGAACCCATAATAAGACGCCGGCCTCCTTATTATAACGCAGTTAACCAGATCTTAATCAATAGATCTGACTCCTCTCGAAGCCTTCATAGATCGCCGTAAGTTGAATGTCTCGATACCCAATTGTATCCCTCAATTGTTTGGCTAATCCTACCGAATTGTAAATCCGTGATTCCCACCCTCCCGAGGTTCAACCGCCGGGTGAAAATTAATAGAAAAGTTAACTCCAATTGTTCCTATCCCCACTTCTTTGCAAAAGATCGCCGGGGTGGAAAGACTAATTCAAACAAAACAGCCCAGTTTTTTAACGGCTTTGCAAAACCGGGAAAAACTATAGTCAACAGGCGTCCGCATGAACCCCTAGTTGAATCGGGGAAAGCCATTCCGCCGGGAAACATACAGTAAGCCTGAACTCAGGCCTCACTACAGAGACGCAGTTCTGGAGAGCCCTCAAGCCACCACTCGCCGGGGAAAACAAGCCTTTTTTAACCACGCGTGATTAAAACTCGGCAACCAGTCGGATTTTCTCGGTTGCAATCGAGAAAACCCGCCGGAAAAGGCAACCCACACCCGCCAGACGCAATCTGAGAACCAGCCGGATTTTCACGGAGCAATCGAGAAAATCCGCCGGAAACGGTAACCCACACCAACCAGATGCAATCGGAGGTACACAAATAGTGCCTGGAATAAGCCAATACACAACTTATTCAGAACACACATGACACAGTAGTACATATTTTATATAATAAATCAATAACACTTGCACATGTAAAAAAGCTACGAGAGGCTGGCTAGGCCTAAGCAGACGGAGTATCGCTTAAACATGTCGTAATAAAAACAAAAAGCACTGAATTATATCACAACAGGAACAGTCGCCAACACACCTCGAAGAAATAAACCCCGGAGAGGGAGCACTGACACGGGACCTAGAAAAAACTTCACTAAGTGAAGAAAAATACGCTAGGAACGTCAGAAAACAAACAAATAAGGCAACTTCATCAGAAAGATAAAAAGAAGCCTAAAACTAAACCCATTAGGCTAGCTAACCGTGAAAACGTTTCACGCGTCGACCACGAGGGTACACCCGAAATAGGCGTCCCAAACACACGACCCAAATACACTGAACTGCGGGCAGCCCGCCCATGACACTCCTGCTACGCATATCCTAACATTACTCGATACATCCCAGAGTAAACAAATGAGAAAAAACTCACTAGGGACGCAGCAAATGCGGAACGAGCGGAGCGTGGGGAGACACGTCAGGGCAGGTTGAGCGCAGAGCAGAGAAGGAAGAATGACGCCTGAAGTCAGTGTCTGGTCAAAGATCCACACAAGTACATCCACGAAGTTATGGAAAGCTTATGATTAGTTATTCTTATTTTCTTTTTACAGGTATTTGTTATTTTTTACGAAGTTTTTTCGTAGTGAGTACCCAATTTCATAATGACGAACCATGAGTGAGGTTGCGTGCGCTCATGATGAAGGCTCCTCATATTTTTTATGCTCTGCGCGGTAGATTCAAACTACGGTAAATGAGTGTTTGAAGAGGATGCCTTATGTAATAGGCATAATCGTCAATGATGGAGGGGCCACTAATAAATAGAGCACTAGGCGGGAGTGTATGCGGAGCAGAGGAATCAAAAGGGCGCTTGCGAGGGCGCATTTCCTTAGGTGTGTGAGGAGAGAGGGTAGGAACATGAGAAGGAGGTGGTAGGTGAACTTCAAATCGGGATGGAGTAAGAACAAAGTCGGTCATATCAGAAGTTAATAGTCCATTGTTGTCCAGGAATTGTTTCCTGATATCACCTACCGAAAGGTCGGATGAAAATATATGAGTGGCACAATAACAATGGGTCGGGTGATACTGGGCATCTTTCTTGGGAGCACGTTTAGAATGGAATTGATGCAGATTAACCTCAAGGACTGACAAAGTGGAGTCTTTATGCTGGAGGAGCAGGGAGTGACCGCAATTGTGGCAACTGCAGTCAGAATCATGAGACGGCATAGGACGGTGGCGAGTAGAAGAGATGGATACCGTACCACGGGAGAGGGGACAGACAGCACTAACAATCTTACGCCGTTTAAGTAGGGGAGATTTACGTTCGGTGGAAACAGAATCAGGGAGTTTGGCTGGTTGTACCGTGTTCTCCTCTGCAGAGACGGTCTCAAATTCATCGTCATCAGTACGGTCTGTAAAACCCTCGAAGCGATTGGAGGTAGATAACACAGGAGAAGCAAGATTACGCAGGCAAAAGGTCGAGTCAGAGGGGATACGTTGGGGGTTAATATGTGATGCAGTCGGGGTGACCGAGTGGAGAGGCTTAGGAGCGACAGAGGGTGAAACAGAGGTATAGTTCCTGCGAGGAGGAGCCTTGCCCTCCATCTGTAACTGAGTCACTGCCGTTCGGAAGGGGAGACCTTTTGCTGCTTGTAACTGCAATATGCCACAATGGAATGTGTAATGAGGGCAAGACCTGTTGCCAGCCTTGTGGTGCCCGTCACAATTGGCACAGCGGGCAACATCCGCCCGACAATTAGCAAGAGTATGTTCATCAGAACCGCAAAACATACATCGAGCAGAGAGGGCACGACACCGAGAGGCCGTGTGTCCAATCTTCCAACAGTTAGTGCATTGACGAGGTTTGTTGACATACCTGCGAATCAGGAGTTGACGGCCCGCGAGTTTGACGTGCATGGGTAGGTCATGTCTCTTAAAGTAAATCTTGACTATGCGTAATGGAGGTCGACTACCACGTTGGGTAATGGCATACGTCTCCACTTTAACTACAGTAGGGTCAGTTCTTTGTAATTGGGTAAGGACTCGAGGGGCAGAGTCTTGAAAGACCTGATCAGCAAATTCAGAGTCATTAGGGACAACCACAGTGCCTACACACTGATTAAGATATTCATCAGCTTTCCCAACATATTTGTCTTCGGTGGCAGCAAAATAGGCGTGCAGAGCCTCGGATTGGTCCTGTGTGGACACTTCGATCATGCATTTGGAAGGACCCGCGGTGTGCATGGTAAAGTCACCGACTGTCCGAGCAAGTTTGTCATATAAACCAAAGTCATCCATAGGTTCACCAGAGACCACGAAGTACCTCGTCCAATTAGGAGGGCCGAACATGGCGTCAAACGTGGCCTGTGGAGCTGGAACAAACCCAGCATGTTTCTTGTGCTTTGGTTTGCGAGACGATTTTTGATGTGACATTTCAGTATTGGGAGAGGAATCATGATGTTGAATGGAATGAGGCGGGAGCGAGACAGGGGGGAGTCTGATCAGGGCATCGTTCTGGCGTGCAACATTAGTAGGTAGGTCCTGTCTAGTAGAAGGAGTAATGGATATTGTAGACGCAGGTGATAACGCATTAAGTACCGATACCTCTGGAGGAATGGTCGTACGGGCGACGTCCCGGGACGCCGAAGGGCCCGTAGATAAGGGCAGCTTGGGATGACTGTTCACGCGGGGAAGGTGAGGGGGCGCATAAGGCAGTAGCGTCTGGATAGAAGAGCTAGTACCAGTAGATGGAGGGACGAAGGAGGGAGGCGACTCAAGGGTGGCAGTGGTACAGGACGGACCACTAGTGTGTAAAGCAGAGGGTAAGGCGGCGCTACCGTCGGTCCCAGCAATTAAGTCGAGGGGCGAGGATGGGGCTAATGGTGCATTAATTTGTTGGGGAGCAGGTAGTAAAGACGGTGGTATAGGGACAGGAGTTGTTGCTGCAGATGACAACAGTCCATTGTTGATGCAGGGAGCGTCCAATAGGGAAACCGAGGTCATGGAGGAGGTCAAATAATCTTCGACGAGATGATTAGGAGAGGAACTAGGGGAAAGGTTAGATGGACAGGGCACATGGGGTGATGGGTCCAATTCCATGGCAGTGTCGATGGAGTCTTGAACACCACCGATGTTATTGTCACATTGTTGCAAGTTTGTGGTGTCGGGAGGAGGATCATCCCCAAAGGACTGACCACGAGGCGAGGGAGTTGGCCGATCAGCATTGTCCGGGGAATTGCCGAGGTTCGTGTCACCAGAGTCCACATGGAGAGGCAGTACCTCTGCGGGGTGCAAAGATGTCTCAGCACCCCCCACAGGCACATCAGGCATGCACAACCCAATCAGCCCCCAAGTGCATGACCCCTAATATAGAAAAGGATTGAAGCCGAAAATGAGGCCTAGGCTAGCCTAAACAAAATGACGGGCAGGTAGGCTAGCCTAACAGAGGTTGAGGCACCGAAGTCTATAAGCCTATAAAATGGTTAAAAACAGTTAATATAGTGAGAAAGGCCTGCATGGGATAATTATAATTGATTTATTTAACAAACCGCATGGCAAAGCTTGACATTTACGCCCGCCAGGGATCGAAAATGGCGGACGATAATTACAGGTTGGGTGACAAGCCAATCGAAAAGTAAGGCAGAAGGGATAAAAGGAGGAACAAGAGTGCATAAAGTGACGAAAGAATGGTATGAAGAACGTGCAGAACAGAGGAAGTGAGGCCAAAAGGGAGCAAAGTACAAGAGATTAGAAGGAGAGAAGAGGCTCTCTGAAAATCGAGGAGAGAGGGTACCAAAATGGCGGGAGGACAAGGCCGAAAGTTTAACTAACAAGATGAGTAAGAGGAAAATCAGGGGAAAGAATCACAAAATCACTGCATATCTGGTACTTGCACGACTCAGAAGGACGAACAAACCGACAGGCACGCTTAAATATCCAGTATGAAAGTGAAAAGAGAGAAGTAATCAGTCAGTCGTCGAGGAATGTCAGGAGCGTACGCCCGTCATGCACCGTGTCTCAAACGAAACTCCCATGAATAGAGTGAAGTTGGGGAAAGCACCAGGAACAGATGGAGTGTGTGGGGAAATGTTGAGGTATGGTGGTGAGATAGTGATCGAATGGGTATGGAAAATGTGCAAACTAGCATGGGAGAAGGGGAGTGCACCCAATGACTGGAAGACTGGCATAATAGTCCCCCTATATAAGGGCAAAGGGGAAAGAGGAGTGTGTGGTAACCACCGAGGAATATGTCTTCTAAGCGTAGTAGGGAAGGTATACAGTAGGGTAGTGATTGAGAGAGTGAGAGTGAGAACGGAGAAATGGATAGGCGACGAGCAGGGAGGTTTTAGGAAGGGAAGAGGATGTGTAGATCAGATTTTTACCCTGAATTGTGTTGTGGAGAAATATCTGGAGAAGAAACAAAAGGTGTATGTTGCCTTTATGGACTTGGAGAAGGCCTATGACAGAGTGGATAGAAGGTTTGTGGAAAGTACTTAGAATATACGGAGTAGATGGCAAGTTGCTGAAAGCAGTGAAGAGCATGTATGAGGGTGCAATGGCGGCAGTACGTGTGGAGAGTGAGCAGAGCAAGTTCTTTGACCTGAATGTTGGTTTGAAACAGGGGTGTTTGATGTCCCCGTGGTTGTTTACTGTATATATGGATGGAGTCATGAAAGAAATACTATCAAGAGCAGTGGATGTTGGTGTATTGCTGAAAAGGGAGGGAATTGAGTGGAGCTACCTATACTGCTGTTTGCGGATGATACAGTTCTGATGAGTGATAATGAATGGGAGTTGCAGGGTCTGGTAAATGAGTTTGGGACAGTGTGCGAAAAACGGAATTTGAAGGTAAATGCGGGGAAGAGCAAGGTTATGGTCTTCGAAAGGGGTGAAGTCACAGAGTGTGAGGTGAAGCTGAACGGTCAGGCTATGGAGATCATCAACTCTTTTAAGTATCTGGGCAGTGTGTTGAGTAAAGATGGGACTATGGATGAAGAAGTGCAGGAGAGGGTACAACAGGGGAAGAGGGGTGTAGGAATGCTGAAAGCAGTAACAAGAAATAGGGTGGTCAGTATGGAAGTGAAGAAGTCCTTGCATGACAGTGTGGTAATCCCGACACTGACTTACGGAAGCGAAGCATGGACGTTGGTTGAGGGACTCAGACCAAGAGTGAGAGCAGTGGAAATGAATTACTTAAGAAGTGCGTGCGTAGTTACATGCAGGGATAGACAGACTAATGAGGAAGTAAGAAGGAGGTTTGGTGTGGAGGTAGATGTGCTGGAAAGTGTGAAAAGGAACAACTAATTGAGATGGTTCGGCCATATGGAACGTATGGAAAGCAAGAGAATGACTAAGAGGGTGTACGAGAGCGAGGTGGAGGGACAGAGAGGGAGAGGTAGACCGAATGAGAGATGGAAGGATGGAGTGAGGAAGTACATGAACGAAGGCGGTGCTGGTTGGAGGGAGGGGACTGACTGGGGACAGGTGCATGGGGGCGGTTCGTTCATGGCCACCCCTTCGGGGATCACGGCGTCAGGCAATAGATGGATAGAATATTAATTACTATGTACTGTACTGTCCCTGAAAACATAATAAGGTTCGTATTTGTCATTCTATCTATCTATCTATTGCCTGACGCCGTGACCCCCGAAGGGGTGGCCACGAACGAACCGCCCCCATGCACCTCTGTCCCCAGTCAGTCGACGCCCCTCCCCCCAACCAGCACCGCCTTCGTTCATGTAGTTCCTCACTCCATCCTTCCACCTCATATTCGGTCTACCTCTCCCCCTCTGTCCCTCCACCTCGCTCTCGTACACCCTCTTAGTCATCTCTCGCTTTCCATACGTTCCATATGGCCGAACCATCTCAAGTTGTTCCTTTTCACACTTTCCAGCACATCTACCTCCACACCACACCTCCTTCTTACTTCCTCATTAGTCTGTCTATCCCTCCATGTAACTCCGCACGCACTCCTTAAGTAATTCATTTCCACTGCTCTCACTCTTGGTCTGAGTCTCTCAACCAACGTCCATGCTTCGCTTCCGTAAGTCAGTGTCGGGATTACCACACTGTCATGCAAGGACTTCTTCACTTCCATACTTTGTCATTAATATGATGAATTTCACATTTAAAAAAAAAAAAAAAAAAAAAAAAACTATCTCAATTTTCTCTGAAGCGGACTTTCCTCTTATAATTCGGAATTTTCCCTCTCTTAACCCTCCGGGACCGGCTACGCATTCTATAAATATTCCCCGAAACCCGAGGGTTTTGGCCGAAAAACTTCTACGTCTAGGCTACCGTATCTTTGTTATTTTGACTGCTTCCGCATTCCCGCGCATCACCTAGTGTAGATGTGTTTCGTACCTGTAGAATGGCGTTGAGTAGAGCTCTCTAAGTCAACTGGTTCAGTTGTGATGACAATTTCCGTGGAGAGAACTTTGTGGCGATATCAGCCACTTTTCAATACTAAACAATAACACACAGCCACACAAGAACAAGCGACGCCTCTCCTTCTTGTGGTCGGAGATGCGCGGCATCGGTCCAACCGGCTGTTGTTTACATGCGTCGGACGGATGGCTTTCAAAACAAGCTTACAGGCTTTCAAGCTGCCGGTGCCTCAGAGCCCTACCGGGTTCCGCGGGCCGCGTTTGTTATGGGTGCTTCAGAGGCCAGAGCCCTACCGGGTCTGAGGGGTTAAGTCGGTCATAAGTCGGACTGAGGACATCTCGGAAAATCGGGCTTCTCGGAAGTGGTCTCCCCCAAATTAGTCTGAGTTAGTGAGGGTTTACTGTAACTACAGTATATTTTATTTAGCATCCAATAAAAGACATACCTTAACCCTTTCAGTGCGGGCTTATTTCCGTTATAATAGGGCTCATTCAGGCACTCCTGATTGCTTAAGCAAGTGCCTGAATGAAATTAAGTGTTTACAGCAAAAAAATAGAAGAAAAGAAGAAAATAACTTCAAAATTACACCAGAACGAGCTTCGTAGCGCGCGGGGGTTCACCCGCAGCGCTTCCACAGACATTGGCAATATTCGCTAATTACTGTATTAGCAATGTCGCGCTACATAATTATGCCTTTGGCAGCGCTGCATATATCTCGCGAGAGATGGGGTGAGATTCTCAGTGCCCCGGCAGACGTGCTGGAGAGCGGACGGGGGCCTGTCGTGCTCCCGCTCACTAGCACTCGTCTCCACAGGTATTAACCCTTCCTACCCGGGCTGCCTTAGGTAAGGACAGCACGAAAGAAGGGCCGCTACCCGGTATGCCTTATCTAAGGCATGAGCTTAATAGCCTAATTAAGCTTGGTCCGAACGCCGTATGTCAACAAACCCAAGCGTTCGTCACCGCACCTCCGAAAACAAGAAGGAGAAGACTCCTCAATGTTATTGTTCTGACGTCATGATGAAATTAGTGTCTAAAATGCCCCCATATTGGCAACATCTCTGCAATATTGGCTCCACTGAAATCGTCATCACAACTGAACCAGTTGACTTACAGAGCTCTACTCAATGCCAAAATACAGATTGAAAACCACACTACGATTATAGATGAGTGGGAAAGTTCTAGCAGTGAAAATAAACATAAATACGGTAGCCTAGGCCTAGACGTTTTTCGGCCATATCGCCCGGGTAGGGGCGACCGTCATTAGCTAAGACAGCCCGGGGAGGAAGGGTTAATGGGCTTTAAATTGCAGTAAATTGACATGGCGTTCCTGAACGGGTCCCGCAGTGAAAGGGTTAACCTAATCATTGTCCCCATACAAAAATATCATTACCTCTGTATTTGCAAGTATATTTTTCTATTATGCAAAAGATTGCTTCGGGAAAAAAATATTTTGTGATTTCGGCAGTGTAGCGCTGGAGTGTGTGCATAAATTCTGCTATTTGGGTGATATGGTTTCCACCGGAGGTGTCGCTGAAGCTGGCTCCATTGCTAGAGTCAGAAGTGGCTGGGGGAAGTTTAGAGAGCTGTTGCCACTCCTGACTATGAGAGGACTATCACTTCACCTTAAAGGGAAGAAGTATACCTTGTGTGTTAGGAGTGCAATGACCTATGCCTCATAGATATAGATATAGGGGTGCAATGCCTGGTGAGTTATCTGCTCAACAGGTGGCGTTGTGTGTGTGTAAGAGTGAGAGTCCGAGTATAGGGGTTGAGACAGTGAAGCACGGGAACGAGGTGGCTTCTGAGATGGGGTCGTTTCGGGCCATGAGTGAGGACCGTGCCTCATGTGAAGGCAAGATGGCAGGTGCTCGTTGTACTCTACGTGCTTCACATGTCTCACTCCCTAGACTGGAACAAGACATCACAGGCTTCACTGTTCATTGCAAAGCAGTGAATGTTAAGGCTCTCAGCCTATGCCCGAGAGGAAGTAAGTTGGAATATAGAAAAAAAAAAAAATGTGGCTGGTTAAAGCAGAGGATATAAATAGAATGGAACGGAATGAAAAGAGAATGGTGAGATGGATATGTGGGGTTAACCTCAGGGAAGGTGTATCAAGTGAGGAATTAACCCTCTCCGACATATGACGCAATTTTGAGCCTATTAGGGATACTTTAAAGCCTTTATTACCATCAGGGGTATTTACAAACCTTTAGTTTAGTTACTTCAACCTCTGCAGTTGTCTTGGAGTTAGATGTGGGCAGAAAACTAATTTTGGAGAGGTAATTATAAGAGTGAGAGAACTCTATTTCTTATTGCTAATCTGGCAACCTCTGCGTCATATGAGTCTGAAGGGGTTAAGAAGGCGTTTGGGCATTAGGATTACCAGTGAATTGATGCGCACAAGCCGACTTGGTTAGTTTGTTGTTGTTGTTGTTGTTGTTGTTGTTGTTGTTGTTGTTGTTGTTGTTGTTGTTGTTGTTGTTGTTGTTGTTGTTCCCTAAGCTGCCTGGCCGAACAGCCCCGAGTCCCTGAGAAAGGCCATGGCCACGATCGGGCTTTCCCACAGAGCTCTCATTGAGTGTAGATTGTGTTGTTGGCGTAAGTGGTTGTGTGAAATGCAGTCTTCTATGATGTGTTTAATGGTATGGGGTGCTGTGTTACATCCGGGCAGGCGTCGACAACGGAGTCATCCAGTCTCTTCTGATAGCTCAGGAGAGCTGGATGGTGTCCGCATCTCAGCCTGCCAGTGGACTCTGTCCTCGCGAGGAAGGGAGGATTCGGAAGGCGGATTTCGGGAGGTCGTGCATGCAGCTGTGTGTTGTCTGTGAGTGAGTGGATGGATCGGTGAGAGATATGAGTATGGATGTGCTTCTGGAAGTTGGTTCGGGGTGGGCAGGGAGGGAGAGAGGACAATAATTGTGTGATACCGTGTGCTGGGTGTTGTTTTGATATTTCTTGGTGTCTGTGGGTGTGTTGCCATGTAGTTTAGTGGGTGGTCTTGGTTCGTGGAGGCTGCTGCCAGGAATTGAGTGCCTCTCATGTCCAGATGGTCTTTGACTTTGAGGATTTTGGTTTCTTGATGTAGGTGATCTGTGGGTGCAGTAGCTGTGCAGCCTGTAATGATCTTCAGAGCCTGTTGTTGTTGTTGTTGTTGTTGTTGTTGTTGTTGTTGTTGTTGTTGTTGTTGTTGTTGTTGTTGTTGTTGTTGTTGTTGTTGTTGTTGTTGTTGTTGTTGTTGTTGTTGTTGTTGTTGGTGTTGTTGTTGTTGTTGTTGTTGTTGTTGTTGTTGTTGTTGTTGTTGTTGTTGTTGTTGTTGTTGTTGTTGTTGTTGTTGTTCCCCAGATTGTCTGGCTGAACAGTCCCGAGTACGGTAGACCGAAGCTGCTCCAGATGCTCGAGCCTCCGAAGGAAACAGGGTGAGATATGATCTGTCTCTGAGAGGGAAGTGGGGGGAAGGGACCATCAGTCCACGGGCTTGGACCCCTGGGCCAATGCCCCCACCATCCGCAGCCCCCCTTGCAGTGCCACCCAATAGGGCGATCTCGCCATCACCTAGAAAGGAAAAGTAGTACAGGAAAAGAAACTGAAAGAAACAGCTAAGATTGGGTAGAGGATGCCAAACCTCACTCTGGATGGTTTGGACACATACATATATACATAACATTTTAAGACTGAGTGCTCTACACATACGTGCAGTTTCAGTCTCTTGTACTAATGGTGGCATTCCAGGCAACCCTGTTTAGGGCTGCTTGACTTGTCAAGTTTATGGATTTGAGATCGGCACGTATAGTCCGATCCCAGGTCTTCCTCGGTCCACCCCTTGGTGCAGCTCCCTCCACTATCACAGACCTTGGCATGGAGAGACTGGATAATCAGAACTGGGTGAAGAAATGCCGGACTGTGAACGTGGGGGGAGCTGCGCTTAGGGTTAGACCTAGAATGATGTGGGATTAGGTACTCCGGTCCGATCTCAAAATAAAGAACTTGACAACAGAGGAAGCCCTTGACAGGGTCTCCTGGAAAGCTGCCATTTAGTATGCGAGACTGTACCCACACTCTCTGTGGACAAACGGTCTATAAACTTGTGTGTATGTATGGTATATATATATACTGTATAGAGAGAGTGTGCTAGGCAAGCTTGGTAGGACCAATTGCTTTTCTTAGCATAAAAACTAACATTTTGTTTGCTGAGGGTTTGGTCTGTGTTCTGAGAGAGTTTACCATGACAAGTATGCATATTGATGCATGACTGGTGAGAGGGAATAAATAATTACTCTTTATTCAGACTTGAACCCTAAGGAGTGTCAGCTACTTGAAAAGACTAGCCAGAGTTACTGTACTTCCACTTCTTTGTACTATAATACTGTACTAAGATGCCGACTACCACGAGGGATAGTCACACAGCAAAACTGTCTGTTGCAATGTCCGGTTAACCGAGGGGGAAGTGTTGAGAGAATACTAGAGTCACAGGTGTACAGGTTTTATTATTTAAGTTATAAGGTAGGAGGCGTATCTGCCAGGATTTATTTACACTGAACGCGATAGTCGTAATACCACATGAGTATGATACAAATAACATGGATAATACATTGAAGTACAGACACATAGAATATACATGAAACACTATAGGGACGTGAGGGTAATCGAATGCTCTTGAGTAATGTGGAAAGTATGGGGAAGTCCCTAGCTTGCAGCTAGTGTGGATGTGGGTGTGGCAGAGCTTCTCTGATATAGCTATACAGAGGCCTGGTAATTTAGTGATTATGCAGATGTATAACAATGTAAGCTTGGGGCTGTTAGGTCAGACAGCCTGGGGAACAACAACAACAACAACTATAGTAGAGAGATAAATTATGGATAGTGTGTACGGGTAATTTTAATTAGGCAACTGGAATGAGAATATATATTATGTTAAAGGGGACCTAAATGCCAGGCCTCAACTAAGCGTCCTATGAATACTAACATAACCGAGAGGGTTTCCGGAAGCTTGACAGCATTCAAGGTCCTAGAGCCTGGGAGCAGTCTAAGTCTTCCGATTCGGGATTAGCTGTCTTAATATCGGAAGTTGGGCCAGAGGGCACCTGAAGAAGCCCGTTAGCATTCAGATCTCAGGGAGGGGATGAGATAATTTTCCCCTACCTGGCCTGAATACCTATTAACTTTTCAGGTGCACTCTGCTACGGGTAAGTTGCACGCTGGAACGTTGGTCTCAAGGATACTGTAGGCCAATGTGGTTCTGGTGTGGGGGGTAGGGGGGGAGAGCAGTGGAAGGGCCCTCCTGATTTGGCGAAGGATACCCCTTATAGACCAGTCAGGCGGCGCCTCTGGTGGTGACGTCAGCTCGCTGGGGTTGGTGGAGGTGTGCTTATGGTCCTCCAATCCGCGGCCGGCCTGGCCACGTGACGTCACACTGGGGTCTTTAATAGGCACTGCCGTTTGGGAGTGGGGGGGGATCGAGGGTGTTTGTTATTGTTTTCAGTGGGGGAAATTTGGGGGGATATAGTCGCGTTTTCTTTCGTGGCTGGTACCTGGGAAGGGGACACTGATGTAGTTTTTGTGGCTGGTACCTGGAAGGGGGCACGGATGTAGTTTGGTCTTGTGTTTTGAGCTGCATCTCTCTAGGGTTCTGGGGCCGTGGTAGAGGAGGACTGGGGTTTCTGGTTGGTGTCTCCCTTTGGGTTTAGGTATAACAATTACATACATAGGAATTAGTTATGGTAATAATGGAATATATCTGAATTTGAAGTTGTTTGACATTTCATAAATTCAATAGATTGTGGGCTGATGAGTAAAATAAAATAAAAAATAATCTTACCCTCTTCTGCCAAGTATCTCTTTTTTTCCCAATGTTTTTTATCTTCTGTTAATTACTGGTTCCCTAATTTTCCATATACAGTCCATCCTCCTATAACACGACTATATGGGCGGCAGAGCCCCTCGCGCTGTAGAATTTGTGTTGTAGGAATAACACTTTATATGGATAATTCTATATGGGTCTGCGCCCCACAATTTTGCTTTTTTTCCGGATTTCTTGCTAAACAAACACCTATGCAGTATTACCTACCAGATATCAAACCATTAACCCGTTGAGCCCCGCAGTTATAATATTTTGTTCACCCCAGTCCCAAGCCATTTTCACTTATTTTTTTGTTTGCTAAATGAAGACAAGGATGAGAAATGAAAAAAAAAAAAAAAAAAAAATAACCTCGACATTTTATTTTTTTGGGGGGGGGGGGGGGGGCCCGGTGGGGGTTGGGGGGGGGGGGGGGGGGGGGGAGCCTCAAAAAAATTTGTTGAGCCAAAATGGAAGAATGGTGAGAAATGAAGACAAAAATAAAAAAAAAACTCATTTCGGTCATTTGGGGGGGGGGGGGGCGGGGTTTCAATAGTTCGTCTCCCCCGCATGACCACCCCCCCCGGAGCACTAGGGTAAAAACTGAGTATGGCATTGTACGGCATACATCCTAAGGAGTGTCTCACATAAATCTCAAGCCTCTAGCTCCCATACGACCGGAGTAATGAAGGTTCAAAGTGGCGGTGAACTAAGGGTGTAAACTATCCCCACTAAGCCCACCACCACCAGCCGCGCGGCTGTCTCGGTACCCTCACACCTACTGGCCCGGCTCCCACACACACTACGGTACCTCCCCCTCCTATTCTCCTGCCATTTCCTACCTTACGAGCCACGTAAGTGTTTTTTATATGTCGGACGCACGTGATGCGTCGCTGGGAGTTGGTGATCAAACACTGCCGACGCAACACGCTGGGTCTCCCCGGGTTAAAAAAAAAAAAAAAAAAAAAAAAAAAAAAAAAAAAAAAAAAAAATCACTTACCTTAACCCTCCAGCCCCGGGGGCTATAGCTTGCGACTGTGCTCCGGTACCGGGTGTTTTGACGATCTTTGGCCTATGTTAACTACTCTGTAAGTCAATGAATATGTCATGTAATGTTGTGAATAAAAAAGAATAATGTTCCACAAACCTTCCTCTCTCGAATGGCGTTGAGTAGAGGTCTCTAGCCCCTCTGGTTGCATAATGGTGAGCGCGGGAAGACGAGTGCTTTTCGGCGGCAAATTCTTCCCGCGTTCGGACGCGTCGCCTCGGCCATGGCTACGACGCACCTAGCCGCTCGCCGCGCCAAAGTATTTATCTCCCTTAGACGATTTTAGTGTTTGATATTGAGAATGTGATGTTTATTTGATATTTTCTAGTTATTTTGAGGCCAATTATATAAAATATGTTTATTAGGGTATCACTGTCACTGATATTGCTAATTTTCACTCGATACCGTACATTTTATTAGTAATTGAGGTAGCTTATTGTTGTATTAGGCACTGATTATTCGTTATCACAGGTGTTTATTATACTTTGGCCATCAAATATTAGGTCTTGTGTCACTTTCACTTTGACAAATATGCTTTAGAGTGTCACTGTCACTGATAATGCTCATTTTCACTCGATACCGTACATTTTATTAGTAATTGAGGTAGGTTATTGTTGTATTAGGCACTGATTATTCGTTATCACAGGTGTTTATTATACTTTGGCCATCAAATATTAGGTCTTGTGTCACTTTCACTTTGACAAATATGCTTTAGAGAGTGTCACTGTCACTGATAATGCTCATTTTCACTCGATACCGTACATTTATTAGTAATTGAGGTAGGTTATTGTTGTATTAGGCACTGATTATTCGTTATCACAGGTGTTTATTATACTTTGGCCATCAAATATTAGGTCTTGTGTCACTTTCACTTTGACAAATATGCTTTAGAGAGTGTCACTGTCACTGATAATGCTCATTTTCACTCGATACCGTACATTTTATTAGTAATTGAGGTAGGTTATTGTTGTATTAGGCACTGATTATTCGTTATCACAGGTGTTTATTATACTTTGGCCATCAAATATTAGGTCTTGTGTCACTTTCACTTAGTTATATGATTTGTAAACGATTTATATACAATTTATTGTGTCTTTTTTCACTGATTTCTATATTTCTATAGGTTCTAATCATATGAATGTCACTTGGTATATACATATGTGTCACTTTCACATATTATTATGGTGTAATTGTATTTGTATCAATGTTCTCATAATACATGACTTTTGTATTACAATACATTGGTTTTCTTCCACTTTTTGCCTATATATAATTATAGTGTACATATTGTCATTTTATTTGGCAATTTCAGTATGATTATTAGAACTCCAGCTTGGAGTGGTAATCAAAGAAGCAATCTACAGCACAGAGTGCCACCTTGCACTCCACACACTCCAGGGTTGACTTTTTACCTGACCTCGGCTTCACCCTGCTGTTGTAGCAGACATGGCACCGCTTCTGCTGTGTTCTTCCGGATTCATTCTGAGGCAGGGAACCAAGCCTGTGCCTAGTCAAGTATTGAGCAGACTGCAAGCGGTCAATAACGGCGGGCCCAGGATGTGCCACTGCCCTCTGTGGCATAGCATACTTCTCCAGGAGCTCCGTCAACACCTGCTTTTGGAACCTCCGCAGGCTATTGAACTTCATGGGTGTGTTCACATTCCGAAGCTTGTATATGTTGTAGGCATTCAGAACTGACATGTCCACCATATGCAGAAAGAACTTTTTGTACCATCTGCACGAGGTACGCAGGCAGTCAATGAAGCCTATCTGCATGTCGGACTTGTCCACCAGCCTCATGTTGATGTTGTAGTCCAGGACAGCATCGGGCTTGGTCACCCTGGCCTGGGTGCGGCGATCCACCTTGCCAGTCTCCACCATTTCCCCCTTGTGGATGGTGGTCAGGAGGTTGACCTTCCGCTGGTCGTGCCAGTGGATAGCCAGAATGGGCCCCGACTTCTTCTTGAACACATCACCTTTTTTGGTCTTTGGAGGGAAAGGTGGCATGCCCTTCCTTTTCCCTCGTACTGTGCCTACAGTCCCCGTCTTGCGCTCATGCAGGTACTGTGAGAGAGTGGGGGACGTGTAATAATTGTCCGTGTAGAGGACGTGATTCTTATGAAAGTAGCGGTCCATCATGGCTTGCACCACTGCTCCGCCAAAGCCAATGAGGGGGTCCACAAGCAAGTCCCCTTCCTTCCCGCTGTAGACCAGGAAGTCCAGGACATAGCCAGTTTGGCAGTCGCACAGCACAAAGAATTTTATGCCAAAGCGATGTCTTTTTGAGGGGATGTACTGCCGGAAGCTGAGTTTTCCCCGGAACAGCACAAGAGACTCGTCAATGACGACCTTGCGGAAGGGCTTGAAGTAGGAGGTGAAGCGTTCTCGCATCATCTCATACAACGTCCTAATCTTCCACAGCTTGTCTGGGAGGTGGACGTCAAGGTTGGTGACAAGATGGAGCGCTGCGAGGATATCAAGGTACCGGTCGCGAGACATATATTTCCCGAAGGCAGGGGTGGATATCAGATCATTGGTGATCCAATAGTCAGGCAACCTATGCTTCTTGACATGAGGCATTAGCATGGTGAGTGCCAGGAACACCATGAACTCTTTATGAGTCACTGGGGTCCACTGCCTCATGTGGCCCTTGGTCACCTTTCCCAAAAAGTGGACCTGGAATTGGTGCTGCTTATTTGTCTCTTTGACAACATAGCCTACCACCTCCTCATCAAAGAAGGCCTCAAACAGTTCGTGTGGTGGAGCATTGGGGCCTGCAGGAAAATTGGGGGTAACGCCTGAACCCTCCAGTACCTCATCAAAAGCTGGCACATCAGGGTTGTATGCATCCTCATCAACTACGTCTTGCCACTGAAAAACGTAGAATGGGTCTTGTCTACGCTGACGAGGAGCTCCAGCTGGTGGCCCAGCACGCCCACGGCCAACTCGGGAGGCGCGCGCCCTAGGGCGGCGAGGGCGGCGGCCAGGGCGGTGGGCAGCACGACGGGCAGCACGACGCCGGGCCAAGCGGATGGGTCGAGGGTCGTCGATGTCCATATAGTCATCGTCAGAGTGGTCATCTTGCCCTGACGGTGGACCTATGTAATCATGGCCAGAGTCTTCAGAGAGGTGCCCTTCATCATCAGTGGCCCCCACATAATCTGGCGGGGAACCAGTGATGCGTGGGCGGCGTGCGGGTGGGCGAGGTGGGGAAGGAGTGGCAGGTGAGGCTGTGTCCCCCCGAGGTCCCGGGCTCCTTGGCCTGCGACGAGTGACAGAAAGCAATGTTTCACTATCACTAGGGCCAGGTATTGGTGATGCGAGCTCAAAGACTTCTTCAGGAAGACATGTTGAAGGCGGGAGAGGTGGGGAGGATCGTGGGGAAAGTTGCGGGGACGTATGGCTGGGGCCGGCCGGGGTGGACGCCGCGGGAGCCTCGAACAAAACTCTCTTACTTTTCTTAATTTTCTTGGTATATTTCCTACCTTTCCCCTTTTCGGCAGCAGTATGTCTCCTGTCGGGGGACCTAGGAGGCAAATAGGCCGAAAGTGTGGGGTCCTCAACCCTTGGCAATGGTGGGGGTGGTGGGGAAGAATGCGGGGCATCCGGGTCATCTTGGGTGGCGTGGGTAGATAAGGGAGACAATGGCGGACGAGAAGGGTCACCACGCTGACCCTCACTCACAGCCTCATCCTCACCAAGTAGTTTTGCTTGTTCCCTAGCTGCCGCGGCCGCCTTCTCAAGTATTTTCTGCTTATACAAATGTAGCTTGAAAGGCGATTTACCAGGGGAAGGGCTTGGCGTCGTGTCACTTAAGCGAAATTTGGTGAGTGACCTTGAACTCTCCCACTCTCTCACTCTCTCAAGTTCACTGTCTTTAGGTAAACCAGCTTCCTCAACAACTGGTACATCACCTTCATCACTCTCATCACTGTCATGTTCTCTCGCAAATCCCAGGAATTGCTCTTCTTTATCACTCTCATGGCCATAATCACTCGACTTATAATTACTGGAGTCGTCACTGACTTCATCATCAACATTATGCTTGGCATCAGCTCGCTCATAAAGTCTCAATGTCGTCTCAATACCTCCGGGAGATAACACATTTAGGCGATGGCGTCGGGGTAAGGCGCGACGAACAAGCAAGGGCGTCGTAGGAAGCACGGTATCGGACACAGCGGAATCACTATTTGGCGTACTGTCCATGATGGCGTCGGGGTAGATACTGTTGCTGTGGCGGAGTTTACGCCTGGTGGCGCCACCTACCGTCCCACGATACCGAAAATGTACGCGCGGCATTCGAAAGCACGCATGCAAGCAATGGGCGTTCAAGAGCCCTTCCGGGTTGCGCGGGCCGAGGTTGTTATGGGCGTTCAAGAGCCCATCCGGGTTGGAGGGGTTAACCCATCACACCCGGAAGAGCTCTTAGGCACCCATAAAAAACACCCCCCGAGCTACCCGGAAGGACTCTGAGGCACTCATGAGCTTAAAGCCTATAAGCTTGGTGTGCAAGGCGTACGTCCGACGTATGTAAACAACAGCCGGCTGGACCGACGCCCCGCATCTCCGACCACAAGAAGGAGTACGTCGCTTGTTCGTGTGTGCCTGTATGTTATTGTTAAGTAGCGAAAAGTAGTGTAAAGTGGCTGTTTTTGCCATAAAGTTATCTCCAATGAAATCATCATCACAACTGAACCAGTTGACTTAGAGAGCTCTACTTAACGCCATTTTACAGGTACGAAACACATCTACGCTTGGGGATGCACGGGAATGCGGAAGCAAGCAAGCAAAATAACAAAGAAAACAACACCGTGAACGACCGCAGCAGTGCAAGTACTGGTACTGAGCTGGATGCACAGGCCTAGTTTGCCTTTTTCCAGAGGATCTACTGTAAGAAACTGTAAGAAAGATGCGGTAGCCTAGGCGTACACGTTTTTCGGCCAAAACCCCTGGGTTTCGGGGAATATATATGGAATACATAGCCGGGGCTGGAGGGTTAAAACTAATGAAGAAAAATGGGCCGATCCGACCCTCGCACTACATGAAATTTGCGTTATGCGATCGCGTATACATACGGCGGTAAATAAAAGTGACCGATCAGTCCTAGGAAAGACCTAGAATATATTAGTTCCTAGAATATATCAAAATTTATGAATATATAATAGAGAAATTAGTTAGAAAATGTTTGAATCTACACTATCATGGCTACAATTACCTGAATAAATGTACTATTTATTGGGACCCCCCCCCCCCTCGTGTTAAAGGAGGATCGCGTTGTAGAAATTCGTGTTATAGGAGGATAGACTGTATAGTTTAGTCCCGCATAGCTGGAGAAATTGGTTTATATAAGGCCTCGCACCATTTGAAATTCTCGCTGATTGAATAATAGATCCTATGGAGAAAAATACATTTGGTTGATGGGTCCTCTTGATTGTACGGTACTTATATAATTATACTCATTTACATCCAAGCATGCCAAGAACAGATAAGTGATTAATTAGACCTTTGATTTTCCATTACCATCTGCTTGAATGCCTCAGCCCTGGCCAAAGTCTGCCAGCTGTCTGGCTGGCTGCATCTACGTCACAAGTTAGGCAGCTTGTATGAATTCGGTCGCGCTAATAGAGAACTCCCTGGATTTGCCCTATTTTGACATAATACTCGCTTCAACATAATTATATGATGTTGATAGAAAATTATTGTTTATTATTTTCTGATGCTTACCCTAATCAATAATCACGCTAATTGAACACGTTTTTTGGGGGACCGAACTGTACTGTACAGTGGTGCACCAAGTTTCGCGACATCTCGATTCGCGAATCACACTTTCGCGGCAGTCTCTAAATATTCCACCGATTTGACTTTCGCGGTAAAAAATCAGAGTTTCGCGCCCTAGCTACAAAATCTGGCCACCGCCAGACAGCGCCAGTAAACAGTTGACCTTCTCCCGCGCTTGGTTCAGTTTAGTTTACGTGCTGTGATCAACCACATCGTGCCTTCTCGTTGCTGTCCCGCCATATATGCTTTAATTATGGCATCTTCTAGTGCAAGTGGAATGGGGGATGGTTCAGGTGACGGTAATAATGACGATCGAAGGCTTAAAGCAGGAGGAAAAGTTAAGACAAAGCGAGACTATCGGAAGGGGGTGACGAAGCGCAATTATGATGATGAACTGAAAAACAAAATATTGGCAGAAATGGAAAAAGGTGCTCGTAACTCTGAAATCGGTCGAATGTTTAATGTGCCAGAGTCTGGGAGTCATTGTCGGTGGCCGCCTTGACTCACGCTTGGAAAAATCTGTTGCCACATCTCATCACCACCCAGCCAGGCCGAGAGGGACGTCAACGGCTGTTAGCACAAACCCTAGACGCAATAAGGCAGGTCCCTGTTCCTGGCTTTGCTGAGGTAACGAACGAAGACCTTGAAGACCTGATCGGCCACACGCAAGAGGAGTCGCTAGAAGATATGATGGAAGCTGACAAGATGGAAATTGAAGATGGCAAACAACAAGAGGAAAAAGTGAAAGTTGCCACCACAGCCTTCCTCTCCCGCACCATCGTGTCCTGCGAGTCAATTGCTGAGGAGACCGAGCAGCTTTCAATCACCAACAAAGAAAAAATAATGGAGAATCTTCAGTCAGTCATCTCCCTTCTTAGTGAAGTTTTCAACAAACAAGTTTAATGAAGGCCAACAGGCTTTGATAACTCGTTACCTGCAGCCGCCGAGACCCCAGCCTAGGGAGGTAGAGGTTCCAGTCCAGGCTGAAGGTTCCTCTGAACAAGGCAACCGACCAGATCCCGAAGCCTTGGCAAACCTCATGCTCGACGATGATTTCTCGGGCTTTGTTGAGGAGCAGGCTTTAGGGGAAAACCAACACCGAATGGATGTGCTACGGCGATGTGCGCAGATGAGTGGTGAGGATGCTGGTGGTGAGGAGAGAGGTGGTGGAGGCAGTGGTGGGGCCAACTAGCCCTACCCAATGCCTCGGATAACCCCTACCATCGAGCCCATCAAGCCCTTAACACTGCTGTCTATGGTTAGTTTTATTTGTGTTTCATTATATTTATCTATCATTTATATGCTTATCTACTATGTACTCTATATAATATGTATTTCATGATGGTTTGTTCAACATGGGAGTGAGTTTTCGTTCATGCCCGGTCCCTATTAAATTAATTCCCATAAGCTCAATGCCCCAACTTTCGCGAATCGCTCTTTCGCGGCACTTTCGGCGGTCCCTATTGGGCGCGAAACTTGGTGCACCACTGTAGTGACTTGATGATTGGTTATAGACTGACTGATCCTTACAAAACTACCTTTTCTGGCATCAGCTGATCAAAGAAAATACTTGTTAATTTCACAAGTCTTACACATGCAAGCATGTCCCAAGGCCTAGAAATGAAGATAATGATAAACCTTAGCTTGGCCTATACAGGAGACACCAGACAGTTTTTTAAGGGAAACTTTTAAGATTACTGTAGGCCTATACCAACTTGGATTTATTTTGAATATGTAAAAGAATATAATTTTATTGGTGCATTTTCAGCAAGAATGATACTGTAGAGGCGTACTCAATAGTGGTGGGTACATTGTAGGCTACAGGTTATTGACTAACATTCAAACAAATCAATTGGGGGTTAATGTAGTATGTTCTTTCTTTTTTGTTTTAATTACAAATACACTATTGTACATACGACCTTTGGATTGACTTACCTATGACGATATAAATTACCTAATATAATTTATACTGTTCCCACATACGTTCTATTTCTCGTTGTGATCTTATGTTGAAAGTAAAATAAGTTTGAATAAATTACGAGTGTGGTTCTTTTAATTATCAGTTGACTAGTCAGATGAGTTAACCACTGCATAAGAAACAACACTCTTAATTCAATCATGCACATTATATTTCCATATACTGTACTGTATAAGATAACAGAGAGGAACGACATCCATCAACATACCCATATTCCTCACCAAGCCCTGAGTCTGGTTTTGGTGGTGATAATGATCAGGAGGTGGTCAGAGCCTAAGGTTCTGACCACCCTCCAGGATGTTGTGGGGGCGAGTTCTGGGGAGCAAAAGGTGATGTCTGGAGATGATGGGTTATAACCCATCATCTCCAGACATCACCTTTTGCTCCCCAGAACTCGCCCCCACAACATCCTGGAGGGTGGTCAGAACCTTAGGCTCTGACCACCTCCTGATCATTATCACCACCAAAACCAGACTCACCCCAGCTAGCCACAAACACACATACACCAATTATAAAAGAGATAACTGGGAAGCATTCACAAATGAGACAGAACAACACTTCACAACTCTAAACAGTACACCCATCACTAACATCAACAATGCTGTACACATACTCAATAAAACTATCCAAAACGCTGACAAGAAACACATTCCAAGAGGTAACAGAAAAAGACACAACCCCAACTTCACACCAGAAATTCAAAACCTCATCAGACAACGCGACATACTGAAACACTCCCCAGCACCCCACACACAAGACATCACACAACAAATTCAAGCACTCAACACCCAAACTAACAACAAAATACAAGAACAACAAAAACTAAATTGGAATAATTTCCTACAAACACTTGATCACAAAACAAACTCCAAAAAACTCTACAAAACACCAAACAGCATCACACTTTCCAACAGGCAACACAACACTATCACATGCTGCAATCACAACAACAGACTCTACTCCTTCATGTAAACAACAAGCAAACACTCTCATCAATCACTTCTCACATGTCAGCCACCTAAAACCTCACAAAGACGACCGACGTGTCATCCGACGTAAGAGACAATTCCCCACAGACCCTGACTATACACCCTTCACCAATCACCAGACAAAGCATATCATCAACAATCTCAAGCACTCACCCGCCTGTGGCCTAGACAACATAAGCAACATACACCTCAGACACCTGGGACCACAAGGCATACAAGCACACACTAACATATCAAACTACAGTTATTCACACAACACAATACCAGACATTTGGAAGCATGGTATCATCATCGCATTCCCCAAACCCAACAAAGACCCCACGCTACCCTCCTCGCACCGCCCCATCACACTCCTTTGCTCCCCCTCCAAAGTCATGGAACGCCTAGTATTACAACTAATTACACCCGACCTACCCCTAGCTCCAACACAACATGGCTTTAGGCCACTGCACTCCACAAACACTCTTCTCACAGACCTTACACAAAGAGCTTTTGACGGCATCAACTCAGCTAGACCACCACACAGATCACTATTAGCCACACTCGACATTAGTAAAGCCTTCGATGCCATCCCCCGCCACAACCTAACAAACAAAATCTACAACACAAACATGCACAACAACACAAAAAGGTGCCTGGCCAACTTCCTAGCAGGCAGATGTGCACACGTATCTTTTGCCAGTCAGTCATCTAAAATCAGAAACTTTCCAAACGGAGTCCCACAAGGATCCGTCCTATCGCCCGCACTCTTCAATCTGTACATGCACGATATAACTAAACCCAATACGCCCCAAATAAACTTAGCCTCCTATGCAGATGACATAACACTCACATGCACACACCATGACCCAAAAAGAGCAACAGATCTCCTTCAACCCTATCTCAACACACTACATGGCTGGTGCACTACAAACAGACTTAATCTAGCCCCAGCCAAATCCACCGCAACCCTGCTCACAAGCTGGACAGGAGAACACGAATGCATCCCTCAACTCACCATAAACAACACACCCCTAACACATACACACACACCCAAAATCCTAGGAGTAACATATGATACTCATATGACATTCAAACAGCACACCACAAACATTAAAAAGAAACTGACACCCAGACTTAACGCCCTCAGGTCACTTGCTCACACAAAATTTGGACACAACAAAGAAACTACCACCACAGTATATAAACAATACATAAGATCAGTGATGGAATACGCAAGCCCAGCCTGGGCTTCTAACCTAGCTGAAAGTCATCATAAGACCTTACAGACTATTCAAAACAAAGCCCTGAAGATCATTACAGGCTGCACAGCTACTGCACCCACACATCACCTACATCAAGAAACCAAAATCCTCAAAGTCAAAGACCATCTGGACTTGAGAGGCACTCAATTCTTGGCAGCAGCCTCCACGAACCAAGACCACCCACTAAACTACATGGCAACACACCCACAGACACCAAGAAATATCAAAACAACACCCAGCACACAGTATCACACACAATTATTATCCTCTCTCCCTCCCTGCCCACCCCGAACCAACTTCCAGAAGCACATCCATACTCATATTTCTCGCCAATCCATCCACTCACTCACAGACAACACGCAGCTGCATGCACGACCTCCCGAAATCCATCCTTCCGAATCCTCCCTCCCTCGCGAGGACAGAGTCCACCTGGCCAGGCTGAGATGCAGACACCATCCAGCTCTCCTGAGCTATCAGAAGAGACTGGATGACTCCGTTGTCGACGCCTGCCCGGGATGTAACACAGCACCCCATACCATTAAACACATCATAGAAGACTGCATTTCACACAACCACTTATGCCAACAACACAATCTACACTCAATGAGAGCTCTGTGGGAAAGCCCGATCGTGGCCATGGCCTTCCTCAGGGACTCGGAGCTGTTCGGCCAGGCAGCTTAGGGAACAACAACAACAACAACAGAGAGGAACAGAACTTATGTGGACAACTGTACCCTCTTATTGATATGCAGGATTCGAAGTTGCATAATAAATCGTAGGCAGTGTCCACCATTCTTTAACTGTCTACGTGGTGCGATGCATAAGGTGTTGATTTTCGGTGTGAGCATCCTGGATTCGAATCCACGGACTGCCACATGTGTTTGTAAATTTCATTAATCGATTTTAGGAGTATAGTTGGTTGTTGGAAGGAACATAATAATTGATATTGGTTCAGGGGTAATTTATCGAGAGGACTTCCCTAGTGGTTAAGGCCCCATTAATTGCTCTTTCCATTCACATATGCATAGCCTACGTGAGTTGCAGTTGGGATGTGTGTACATGCTTAGATTGATATGCAGGATTCGAAGTTGCATAATAAATCGTAGGCAGTGTCCACCATTCTTTAACTGTCTACGTGGTGCGATGCATAAGGTGTTGATTTTCGGTGTGAGCATCCTGGATTCGAATCCACGGACTGCCACATGTGTTTGTAAATTTCATTAATCGATTTTAGGAGTATAGTTGGTTGTTGGAAGGAACATAATAATTTATATTGGTTCAGGGGTAATTTATCGAGAGGACTTCCCTAGTGGTTAAGGCCCCATTAATTGCTCTTTCCATTCACATATGCATAGCCTACGTGAGTTGCAGTTGGGATGTGTGTACATGCTTAGATTGATATGCAGGATTCGAAGTTGCATAATAAATCGTAGGCAGTGTCCACCATTCTTTAACTGTCTACGTGGTGCGATGCATAAGGTGTTGATTTTCGGTGTGAGCATCCTGGATTCGAATCCACGGACTGCCACATGTGTTTGTAAATTTCATTAATCGATTTTAGGAGTATAGTTGGTTGTTGGAAGGAACATAATAATTAGTATATGCAGGTATGCAAAAAAAAAATTGTATACAGTACAGCATTGTGATCACATGTTTAGCACAATTAGAACAAATTCCCAATGGCTTATCTTGTTATTTCCATTCAGTTGAGTTATTATTTTTTCTATTAATTGCTTATATTCCTCTTTCCTAAAGTGGGAGTATGGAAATGTATTCCTTGTATCTTGACATGTGTTGAGAGCTATAAGCTAACTTCTTTGTGATTATATATACTGTAGCACCTTTTAATTTTTGTGTTGGTGGTGTAATGGTTTAGATGCTTATGTTCTGGGTGTGGTGTCCCAAGTTCAAATCCCGGGAGGACCATATGCTTTCATTAGTTTATTCAAGTACATTGGGGTTTGTAATGAATGATTAATATGAAGAACGGGGTGTTACTTATTAGCTGGCAGGTAGAGATGACATCATCCTCTCATTAAAGTGTTACATTACTTACCAGTGTAACCATGCATAAATTCTCTGTTGTCAGCGATTGTTCGTATTTGAGAGACCTTGTTTGTGTGTGGGCTATTAACTTAAGGCCACTCTCCAACCCTATCTGCTCTTTCCTTTTGGAAATGGAGTGTACTGAAGGAATATATTAGGGATGTACCGATACCAAAATTTTTACCGATACCGATACCACAAAATTATACCGATACCGATACCTGTGCACCAGGAAAGTCTGTAAGACTGTTGTCCATGATCATGTAATTTTCTCCTTTATCAGCTTTGTTATTAAACTTAGGTAACATGTTACTAAAATCAACACTTGTATTATGTATATATGGGTAAAAACTTAAAAGTTACTAAAAACTAGAACGAGATGATACGGATTTAATGAAACATCTCGTGCAGGGATTTCAAATATATATTTTTCATAATTATAAAACAACCAATCACTGCTGAACCAAGCAACCTTCACTCCTTCAGTGAGTGATATGTGACATAGCAAATTACTTCTAGGTATCGGTAGAAAATCAGCCGATACCGATACTCTAAAAAAGGGCCGATACCACCGATACCGAAACATCGGTACATCCCTAGAATATATAAAATGACAATTGCAATAGACTACTGGTCTACTGTACTGTAGTTAGGATCCTTTATATAGTCCACTGGTTTAGAGTGCTGTTCAAAGAGAAAAATGCAAGTCACTACAGGCCTAGGTAACTTGGGTTGCCAGGTATCATACCTTTAGTTGGCAGCCTTACTAGGAAAGGTAAGCAAAAAAAAAAAAAAAAAAAAACTTTCAGCTTGTACACTGAACTATGGAATACTGGAGTACAGTAAAGTAATTGATTCTATATTGCCATTTGCAGTGTTTGGCACTGATAACCAAAAGGTTAACGATAATCTGATAACCCTATTTTTAAAGTTCGATATCAATAAGCCAATAATTTTAACCCTCTGACGCACGGAGGGTTGCCAATTAGTAGTTAGAAATTGGTAGGTTTGACGTATATCCCAAGATACCAAATAGGAAAACCTACTACTGTATTTGGTAGTAGTCTTGGAAAATCCAACGTCAAGGCTATTAACCTAATTGCAACAACAACCTAATTGCAGTGGCGACTAGTCATCAAGTGACCCCAAAGTCTCCACCCCAACCGCGGTTAAGAAAACATCTAGAGTCTACTTAACCCTTCAACCCCGGGTGGTACACGTGTGTACCATTATGTTTTGCCCCCAGGAACCCGGGTGGTACAACATTGTACCATTGCTTGAAAGCCTGTGAGCTTCGTGTGCGAGGCGTCGGTCCGACGCATGTAAACAACAGCCGGCTGGACCGACGCCCCGCATCTCCGGCCACAAGAAGGAGAGCGTCGCTTGTTCGTGTGTGCCTGTATGTTGTTGTTAAGTATCGAAAAGTAGTGTAAAGTGGCTGTTTTGGCCATAAAGTTATCTCCAATGAAATCATCATCACAAATCAAGCACTTGACTTAGAGAGCTCTACTTAACGCCATTCTACAGGTAAATAACACAGCTACGCTTGGGGATGCGCGGGAATGCGGGAAGCAGTCAGCATAACAATGATACGGTAGCCTAGCCTAGACGTTTTTCGGCCAAAACACCCGGATTTCGGGGAATATTTATGTAATGCGTAGCCGGGGCGGGAGGGTTAACTTAGCCTACTCTAGGAGACGTCATATGTAAACCAAGACTACCACCGAAGGTGGAAAAAGGCATAGAAAAGAAGAAAAAGGGATTTACCTTAGTTGTAGCTGCCCATCCCGTCTTCTGTTATGATTGTTGACATCTGGTCGTCACCTGAGCGCATGTGCCGTTTTCCCGCTATCTACATTCCATGTTGACAGAGAGCGAGGATGGGCAGTGGTTCAGCGTGTGGGAGGGTACTAAGTACGTTGGATTTTCCAAGACTACTACTAAATAGTAGGTTTTCCTATTTGGTATCTTGGGAGGTTCGTCAAACCTACCAATTTTGTTAGTAGTCTTTTCAAATCCAACGTCAAGGCTGCGTTACAAAATTGGAGGTGGACATCCAAGCCCGCAATAACCAAATACCAATGCACATATATCAAAATTATGAATGACAAAGAAACACAAAATAAACAAGGGAGTTTTAATAAAAGAGTGAAAAACTGAATAGTTATAAAAGTACAGTTTTTAACCCTCCAGCCCCGGCTATGTATTCCATATATATTCCCAAAAACCCGGGGGTTTTGGCCGAAAAACGTCTACGACTTGGCTACCGTATCTTTGTTATTTTGACTACTTCCGCATTCTCGCGCATTCGCAAGCGTAGATGTGTTTCGTACCTGTAGAATGGCGTTAAGTAGAGCTCTCTAAGTCAACTGGTTCAGTTGTGATGATGATTTCCGTGGAGATAACTTTGTGGCAAAATCAGCCACTTTACACTAATTTTCGCTACTTAACCCTTAAAGAGAGGCGCTCGACTTAAGTCGTGCACCAATTTGCAGCAAGTTAGGAGCATTATTAAGGCTTTTAAAGGGTTAAAATAGAGTGCAAATGGCCGGGAGCGCAGCGGGCCAGACAGCCGACTCCCAGGGCTTACCGCCGCCCATTAACTCATGTTCCCTGTGTTCTCGAGAGGCCGGCAGTGTAGCCAGTAGTGAGCATAGCTGGGAAAAATATACCGATATATGCTAAACTTCCATGTTCGTGGCACCACTGCAAGAGAACCACGAGTGCTACGTAGCTCGTTCTGGTCTCATTTTGAAGCTTTTAGTGCCTAGTTTTTTGCTAAATAATTTTTTGTTCATGCAGATGCTTGATTTATCATGCAGGAGGGCCTGAATATGCCCAAATGAGCCCAAAAGACCCCGCTAGACAAGGGTTAACAATAACATACAGGCACACACGAACAAGCGACGCACTCCTTCTTGTGGTCGGAGATGCGTGGCGTCGGTCCAGCCGGCTTTTGTTTACATGCGTCGGACGGACGCCTCGCACACCTAGCTTACAGGCTTTCAAGCTGCCGGAGCCTCAGAGCCCTACCGGGTAGTGCGGGGGGTGTTTTTTATGGGTTTCTCAGAGCCCTTCCGGGTCTGAGGGGTTAACGGTGGCTCCTATGTAAATGACGTAAGATCCTATTGTAAATATGGCCTCGTTCTGGTCTAAGAGACCGGGTTAACCTTAAAATTGTCGGTCGAAAACAAAGAACATCCTAGGAGGTGCCCTGGAAAGTGGTGAGGACGATGAAGGATAAGACAGTGGTGGTACGAAAGTCACTGATTGATTATACTGTATATGTGTGGATGAAAGAATGAAGAAATCTGTGATGGATGCTAGGGTGTATAAGGGTATTGGAGGGAGTCTGTCTGATCATTATGTAGTAGTAGCTAGGGTTAGGATACAAAAGAAGTGGGTGAGGAGAGCTGGAGGGAGGCGAGAGGAAGGTGGAATGGTGAGGAGGGTGGAGAGGCTACAGGAGGAGGAAATCAGGGAAGAGTACAGGAGAGCAATAGAAAAAACGACTAGGTGGGTTCGACCTGGAAGATATGGAGGAAGTGGAGGAGATAAGCAAGGCGTTTAAGGAAGAGATCTGTGCAGCATGTGAGGAGGTGTGTGGAGTGAGGAGAAGAGGGAGGGGAGTGAAAGGTACAGCATGGTGGACAGAAGAGGTAAAAATAGCTGTGGAAGAAAAGAAGAAAGTGTATAGAGAGTGGTTGGGTAGTAGAGGGAATGAAGATTTGGAGAGGCAGAAACGAGCGAGGTACGTGGAGAGAAAAAGAGTGGTGAAGAGAGTAGAGAAGGAAAGTAAGAGAAGAGTAGATGAGGAATTTGGAAGGAATTTGAGTGTAAGAAACTGTCCTGGAAAGAAGTCAAGAAAGTTAGGGAAGGTAGCAAGGGAAACAGTAAGGGTGTGAAAGATAAGAATGGGAGAATGCTAGCTGAGAAGCAAGAGAGAGTCGAAAGATGGAGGGAGTACTTCAACGAGTTGCTAAATGTAAGGAATGAAGAGCCAGCAAACATAGTTGGATATGGTATGGGAGGGAGAAGAGGAGAAGTAGTGGAGAAGGAGGTGGGGATCAGGAGGTCAGAAGTGTGGGAAGCCATGAAAAGAGTGAAGTTAGGGAAAGCACCAGGAACAGATGGAGTGTGTGGGGAAATGTTGAGGTATGGTGGGGAGATAGTGATCGAATGGGTATGGAAAATGTGCAAACTAGCATTGGAGAAGGGGAATGCACTGACTGGAAGACTGGCATAATAGTCCCCCTGTATAAGGGCAAAGGGGAGAGAGGAGTGTGTGGTAACCACCGAGGAATATGTCTTCTAAGCGTAGTAGGGAAGGTATACTGTACAAGGTGAGAACGGAGAAATGGATAGGCAACGAGCAGGGAGGTTTTAGGAAGGGAAGAGGATGTGTAGATCAGATTTTTACCCTGAATTGTGTTGTGGAGAAATATCTGGAGAAGCAACAACAGGTGTATGTTGCCTTTATGGACTTGGAGAAGGCCTATGACAGAGTGGATAGAGAAGGTTTGTGGAAAGTACTTAGAATATACGGAGTAGATGGCAAGTTGCTGAAAGCAGTGAAGAGCATGTATGAGGGTGCAAAGGCGGCAGTATGTGTGGAGAACGAGCAGAGCGAGTTCTTTGACCTGAGTGTTGGGTTGAAACAGGGGTGTGTGATGTCCCCGTGGTTGTTTACTGTATATATGGATGGAGTCATGAAAGAAATACTTGGAAGAGCAGTGGATGTTGGTGTATCGCTGAAAAGGGAGGGAAATGAGTGGAAGCTGCCTATACTGCTATTTGCGGATGATACAGTTCTGATGAGCGATAATGAATGGGAGCTGCAGGGTTTGGTATATGAGTTTGGAACAGTGTGCGAAAAACGGAATTTGAACGTAAATGCGGGGAAGAGCAAGGTTATGGTCTTCGAAAGGGGTGAAGTCACAGAGTGCGAGGTGAAGTTGAACGGTCAGGCTATGGAGATCGTCAGCTCTTTTAAGTATCTGGGCAGTGTGTTGAGTAAAGATGGGACTGTGGATGAGGAGGTGCAGGAGAGGGTGCAACAGGGGAAGAGGGTTTTAGGAATGTTGAAAGCAGTAACAAGAAATAGGGTGGTCAGTATGGAAGTGAAGAAGTCCTTGCATGACAGTGTGGTAATCCCGACACTAACTTACGGAAGCGAAGCATGGACGTTCGGGAAGAGACTCCGACCAAGAGTGAGAGCGGTGGAAATTACTTACTTGAGAAGTGCGTGCGGAGTTACATGGGGGGATAGACAGACGAATGAGGAAGTAAGAAGGAGGTGTGGTGTGGAGGTATATGTGCTGGAAAGTGTGAAAAGGAACAAATTGAAATGGTTCGGCCATATGGAACGTATGGAAAGCGAGAGATTGACTAAGAGGGTGTACGAGAGCGAGGTGGAAGGACAGAGAGGGAGAGGTGGAAGGATGGAGTGAGGAAGTATATGAATGAAGGCGGTGCTGGTTGGGAGGAGGGGCGTCGACTGACTGGGGACAGAGGTGCATGGGGGCGGTTCGTTCGTGGCCACCCCTTCGGGGATCACGGCGTCAGGCAATAGATAGATAGATAGACCCTTTAGTCGTTCCTAAGGTACGTCATTCATTCGGAGCCACTTGAGAAGTGAAAAAATAAAATAAAATATAGTTTGAACGACGCGCTTGTTTCGCTTCCCGTCATTCATATTGTTTAGGACGCTTCCCATACATTTGCCATCACTAGCCATCTAGCGAGATTCCGTCTCTCTCGTCCGACACCCAGCTACTCTAAGACGTGTTTTGCCTCTCCTCCTGGTTATCGTGGTCCCTTCTGGTTACCCTTGCGCGTTTTTCCTGGTAAATCAATGTTACATATTTATGGTGCTTGTATGGCTAGGAATGTATATTGCAACTGTACTTATTTTATGCCCGTGGTGTTCGAGGAGTCGTGGACTTTAGCTGGGTGTCGTACGTGTTGTATAGGTAGCTAATAACTTTGTTATGTTCTAGATTTCTGATTTTAAAGCGTTTGCTCTTTAGTTGCCGTGTCTTTGCATAATTTTATCATATATAACCCTCCCTCCCCGGGGGCCCTATCCTAAGGACGTTGTTGAGATCCGGGCGATATGGCCGAAATACGTCTACGCCTAGGCTACCGTATCTTTGTTATTTTAACTGCTAGAAAATTCCCACGTATGTCTAAACGTACTGTGGTTTCCAATTTGTAGACTGACGTTAAGTAGAGCTCTCTAAGTCAACTGGTTCAGTTGTGATGAAGATTTCAGTGGAGCGCAGTTTTCCGCGATTTTAGCAATGTGACACACTTTTCAAGACTGAATCTGTCTTTGCAGACCACACAACAACAAAGATCCGACGTCTGTTTGCTGCCAGAGGTGCGTGCGTCGCCTCCGACAGGCTTTGTTTACATACGTCGGACGCGCGGCTTTCAAAACAAGCTGAATAGGCTTTCAAGCTTACGGATTTTATAAAGACACCCGGGGTCCTGCCCATCTGCCGCGGTGTCCTTTTAAAATGCTGCCCGGGCGGGAAGGGTTAAGGCTTTTTTATCAAAGTATTTCTGTTATTTTCAGTAGGCCAAGGTAGGCCTAGGTTACAGTATTCTGTAATGGATAACTGAACTAGTAATAGCTTAATATTTATACATTATTACCTGAGTTAGAGTAGAATATTTACACACCTCCGCCGACCTCCGAGCTGTCAACACCTCGCAGCTGCTCTCCGACAATGAGTTACCTTGTGTGAAGTTAATTGGAGTGTCTAAGTGTTGTCCCGGAAATTTATATGAGCATTTCATAAGTAATTAGGTGTTTTATGAGCAATTCAGATGTAATTAGATATTCCAAGTAATTGAAAATATGGATTAAGTAAAACAGTTCCTGGAGTGAGAAGGGATAGTGGGGCGATTGTTGTTTTTAGGCTAGCAGACGACCACCTCGCGATGGCGGGAAGGCGTGAAAGCCTAGCTGGGGATGAGGAGGAACACGAATTCGAAGGCTTTATCACCGAGGGCAAGGATGATCAGTTGGCAAGTATGAAAGAACAGTTGATGGGTCTTGTGAGATGGAGGGGAGTGATGGAAAATTGGAGGAAGGAGTTAGGGGCTAAAGTAGAAGTTATGTCCGATATGTGTGGCGTTAGTAGCGGGGTGGATAGGCCTAGGCCAGTAAGTGACAGCCTAGAGGCAGTGATGGCCAGAGTAGACGAGTTAGGGGCGGAAAATGTGGCACTCAAGGCTCAGCTTAAGGAATATGAGGGCCACCTGAGTGAGGAAGTAAAAGTAATTAGCGAGGTAAAAAATGAGTGGACAAGGGTAGAGAGTGCCACGATGGTAGCCCTTGAAGAAATTGTGAAGGAGCAGAAGGAAGAGAGAGAAAAGGAAAAGAAAGAGTTTGAAAAAAATGTAGTGCAAGTTTTAAAGAAGAAAGAGAAGGTAGTGAGAGAGACAATAGATAGAGGTAAGTGTGTAGTAATCTTTGGAGATGTGGAAGAGCACCTGGCAGATATGAAGGTAAGAAAGGAAAGGGATGTTGTGAAAGTCAAGGGGATACTGGATTACTTAGACGAGGGTTATGGATGGGTAAAAGAACTGGAGGAGGTGAGAAGGTTAGGAAAATATAAGAAGGGCGAGATGAGACCACTAAGAGTGGAACTTAAGTCTAGATCAACAGCAGAAGCAGTAGCCAATGTGAGCTGGAAATTAAATTCGACAGAGCTGAATCATATAAGGGTAAAAAAGGACCTAAGTGTAGAAGAACGAGAACAGTTAAGGGAACTACAAGCTAAGGCTGATGAAGAGAATGGAAAGTTGTCTGAAGAGCAAAAGAAGATTTTTTTTTGGAGAATAAGGGAAGGGCAATTAACCCTTCCTACCCGGTCTGCCTTAGGTAAGGACAGCACGAAAGAAGGGCCGCTACCCGGTATGCCTTATCTAAGGCATGAGCTTAATAGCCTAATTAAGCTTGGTCTGAACGCCGTGCGTACAACGTATGTCAACAAACCCAAGCGTTCGTCACCGCACCTCCGAAAACAAGAAGGAGAAGACTCCTCAATGTTATTGTTCTGACATCATGACGAAATTAGTGTCTGAAAAGCCCCCATATTGGCAACATCTCTGCAATATTGGCTCCACTGAAATCATCATCACAACTGAACCAGTTGACTTACAGAGCTCTACTCAATGCCAAAATACAGATTGAAAACCGCACTACGATTATAGATGAGTGGGAAAGTTCTAGCAGTGAAAATAAACATAAATACGGTAGCCTAGGCCTAGACGTTTTTCAGCCATTTCGCCCGGGTAGGGGCGACCGTCATTGGGTAAGACAGCCCGGGGAGGAAGGGTTAAGGAAGTGGTACATCAGGAGCCACCAAGAACCGAAAGTAAGAGGAGTGATAGGGAAAGAGACAGAGAGACAAGTACCAAGTCAAAGCAAGGAGACGGAGTGAGAGATAATGCAGGGAGCAGGGGACCGGAGAGAGAGCCAGGATATGGTGGAGAAGGTGGAACAGAGGGAGAGAGAGGGGGGGGGGGAGGAGAATAGAATTAGCAGGGGAGGTGGAGCTAGGTCAGGGAAGGGATGGAGGAGGAGGTGAACCTGGTAGGAGGCAGAGAGGGAAGAGAAACAAAGAGGTGGATTCAAATATACTGTGCTACTACACTAATATAGATGGAATAAATAGTAAAAAGGTAGAGTTAGATGATATATTAAGAAAAGATCAACCACAGATAGTCTGTTTGACGGAGACAAAGCTGAACCAGGACTTTGACGGCAACATAGTGTTTAGTGAAGGATATAATATATGGAGATATGATAGAAAGGGAAAAAGGGGAGGTGGAGTGGCAGTATTAGTTAAGAACCCTATGACAGCAAAGCACGTGGAGTTAAATAATGACAAGGCAGAAATAATGGCAGTTGAACTCAATGATATAGAAGGAAAAAAGCTAGACATAGCAGTAGCTTACATGCCACCAAAGACCAGAGCATGGAGGGAGTTGGAGTTTGAGGAGATGGTCGAGGATATGATTCAGTCGTTGAGAAGATTGCTTTTAAGGAAGAATCGATTGATCTTGGTAGGAGATTTCAACTGTAGTGAGGTTGATTGGGAATCGGGAGATGCAGGGCCAAATCAGAGATCTTGGGGAAGTCGGCTAGTAGAGTTGGTTACGTATTTTTTTTTTTTTTTTTTTAAGAGACAATGAACGGAGGAAGGAAAAACACAGATAAAACAAAAAGGTCCATGTGCATAAAGGCATCCTCCATTCATAAAATGTTTGTAACAACTGGATTTAAACATTTGTAGATTGTAAGTTTGTGGAAGAGTGAGGAACTACATGAACGAAGGCGGTGCTGGTTGGGGGGAGGTCGACTGGGGACAGAGGTGCATGGGGGCGGTTCGTTCGTGGCCACCCCTTCGGGGATCACGGCGTCAGGCAATAGATAGATAGATAGAAGTTTGTGGAAAGCAATTCGAGGGAAGTGAATTCCAAAGAGTAGTAGCTTTGGGGATAAATGAATTCTGATAAGCAGAAGTTCTGCATTGTGGAATTGCACAACATGTGAAGGAAAATACTAGAATGAGGGGTAATAACGAACCTTCTAAACTCGATCTGATTTTTACAAAAGATCCTCACGAAATTAGTGATATAAACTATTTATGTCCTGTAGGCAAAAGTGATTACCTATTACTAAAATGGAAGTTGACCTCGAGTAATGCCAATAGATTAGACAATAGCTATATAAATGACAGATTAAATTATAGTAAAGTTGATTATGTAGCCTTGAAAAAATATTTAGAGGGAGTAGATTGGGATCTTATTTTGAAAGAACAAGATGTACAAGGTAAATATAGTAGATTCCTCGAAATTTATAGAGAAGGAACCAATCTGTTTGTCCCAAGATATAAAACTGGAAATATTACTAAGCAGAAAGAATGGTTTAATTTGAAATGCAAAAGAGCTTTGGGTAGGCGTGATGCAGCTTGGGCTAGATTAAGAAGAAGGAACACTGAGAGTAATCGGAATAAATATAAACAGGAGAGGAATAGATATGTTAACATAATTAGGCAAGTTAAAATGAACTATGAGAAGAACATAGTAAATAAATGTGAAAGTGACCCTAAATTATTTTATAAATATATAAACAGTAAGTTGAAGGTAAAGAAACAAATTACTAAATTAAGAGTTGATGCTAGGACGTATGAAAATGTATCGGACATGTGCGAGGTAGTGAATAACAAATTGGGGTCAGTTTTTACTAGAGAGGAAAGTTTTGACGAACCACAGGCGGGAGTACTGGAGAGTGGTCTTAGTAAGATTGAAATAACTAGAGATGAGCTGTTATCTGCGATGAGAGGACTTGAAGTAAGGAAAGCTATGGGACCGGATGAAGTGTCTGCCTGGGTTTTAACCCTCTCACCACGGAAGGGCTCTTGAACGCCCATAAAAAAGCATATAACAGGTACCCGGAAAGCCTCTTGAACGCCCAGTGGTTGAAAGCCTGTGAGCTTCGTGTGCGAGGCGTCGGTCCGACGCATGTAAACAACAGCCGGCTGGACCGACGCCCCGCATCTCCGGCCACAAGAAGGAGAGCGTCGCTTGTTCGTGTGTGCCTGTATGTTGTTGTTAAGTATCGAATAGTAGTGTAAAGTGGCTGTTTTGGCCATAAAGTTATCTCCAATGAAATCATCATCACAGCTCAACCAGTTGACTTAGAGAGCTCTACTTAATGCCATTCTACAGGTAAATAACACAGCTACGCTTGGGGATGCGCGGGAATGCGGGAAGCAGTCTGATTAACAAATATACGGTAGCCTAGCCTAGACGTTTTTCGGCCAAAACACCCGGGTTTTGAGGAATATATATATAATACATAGCCGGGGCTGGAGGGTTAAAGGAGTGTGTGGAGCCAGTGAGGGACATAATTCAAGCTTCCTTAGATAAAGGACAGGCTCCTGTTGAATGGAAAAGAGCTAATATCATTCCGATATACAAGAATGGAAACCCTGTGGACTCTTTAAACTATAGACCAGTTTCACTTACTAGTATTGTATGCAAGATTTGTGAAAAGCTATTTTTTTTTTTTTTTTTTTTTTTTTTTTTTTTTCTTTTTTTTCTATATTCCAACTTACTTCCTCTCGGGCATAGGCTGAGAGCCTTAACATTCACCGCTTTACAATGAACAGTGAAGCCCGTGAGGTCTTGTTCCAGTCTAGGGAGTGAGACATGTGAAGCACGTAGAGTACAACGAGCACCTGCCATCTTGCCTTCACATGAGGCACAGTGCTCACTCATGGCCCGAAACGACCCCATCTCTGAAACCACCTCGTTCCCGTGCTTCACTGTCTCACCACCTACACTCGGACTCTCACACTTACACACACACACACACAACGCCACCTGTTGAGCAGATAACTCACCAGGCATTGCACCCCTATAGCATATTTTGAATATGGGAATATTCATACACTGCTATTTAATCAGGGAACAATGAGGGTATTTTATTGACGTTTCGGTGGGCTTGTGGTAATGCACTGATACTAGGTACAGCACAAATTCCATCCCAATAATATCTTCCCATTGATACATCGGGATTTGAACCCGGGACCTTTGGATTACCAGGCCAGTGGCAAGACCACTCCACCACACCTCCCCTAAATTAGGAAGAGATGGATGAAAATGTTGGAGAGAAAGAAGATAATAACCCCAAAGCAATTTGGATTCAGAGAAGGGACATCTTGTGTTACCAGTTTGCTATGTTATTACAGTAGGGTGATAGATGTACTCCAAGAAAGAGGCGGATGGGTGGACTGCGTCTACTTAGACCTTTCCAAAGCATTCGATAAGGTACCACATAAGAGATTGTTATCTAAGCTTGAGATGCTAGGATGTGTCAGGGGGAGTTTGCTGAAATGGATGGAGAGCTATTTAACAGATAGGGAAATGAGGACCAACATTAGAGGAACTTACTCAGCGTGGCGGAAAGTTGAGAGTGGTGTGCCGCAGGGATCTGTGTTGGCACCTCTCATGTTCCTTATATACGTGAATGACCTGCCGATAGGCATAAACTCCTACATGTCAATGTTTGCAGATGACGTAAAAATTATGAGACAAATAACAAATAAAAGTAGTTGTGAGGAGCTGCAAGGGGATTTAGATAAAATTATAGGTTTGACTCCTGTAAGGAGATAAAGAAAACCTAATATTTAGTAGTGGCCCCGTAATCATTGACGAACATGCCTATTACATAAGGCATCCTCTTCAAACACTAATCCGCCGTAGTTTGAATCTACCGCGCAGAGCATTTAAAAACTGAGGAACTCAGAAAACACGTGTGCACTGTGCTCATTCTTGGCTACAAATCCCGGGGAAGGTGCAATGTAAATGCATTCATTAAGTCTACCAAACCTAAGGCAATTAGGTGTGTTGCTCATCGCCGCCAGCTCAGACACTCTGTTCCCGGTGGCCAAAGCCAAAAGGAATACAGCCTTTTTTAAGAGTAATGCAAAATCTGCAGTATTTTGGTACAGACGAGAGTGAAGTAAAGACAAAGCTTTGTCCAGAGACCAAGTAGGCATGAGCTGACGGGGAGGTGGGCGAAGTTTAAAACAAGCTCTCATAAAACCTGTTTCCTCCGCCACCGGTATGGAGAGACCTGTAAGGTCTAAAAAGGGCACTCTAATCGCAGTTAAGTGATTTTTTAACGTTACCACAGATAAATGTTTCTGCTCAAACAGATAATTTAAATAATTAAAAACTAAAGCTACTGATGGCACAGTCTGTTCTGTTCTAATGATCCAAGGAGTAAAGGCTTGCCAATGTGCGTGATACTGTCGTTTCGTAGACTGAGTATATTGATTTAATAATTTATTGGTTACATCTCTACCGTATGGTGCTAGCCACTTGGCCTCCTGAATGTCCATAATGCAAAAGTCAGCGAGGTCGCTAGGTTGCCAATCGTGTCTAAGTGGAAATACCCGACCGGGAGCGACACCGGGTGCGGGCACCACGTCTTCAATTGCTGGTACCACAACTGCGCCGGCCACAGGGGCACGATTAGTGAGACTAAGCCTCGATAATCTCGTAGTTTGTTCACTACGTGGCACATTAGTGACGCATCTGGCGGCGGAAACAGATAGATGGAGCTCCATCTGTTCCAGTCTGTCACTAGGGCGTCTGGCCCCCCTGCCGGCGTTTTCGTCCGGCGGGTGAGGTATAGAGGGAGTTTGTGAGTCTCCTCGGACGCAAACAGATCCACTTGTGGATGGGAGAGCTCTGCAATCATTAGGTTGAAAATGGGTTGCTTGAGCTCCCATTCTACTGTCGTGCTCTGTCTCCGGGACAGAGCGTCTGCCCAGACGTTCGCTACGCCTGGGAGATAAGATGCGTGAAGATAAATGTCTAGTCTGTTGGCTAGAGTAAAAATCTCTTCCGACACGTTTAGCAACCTCCTTGACCTCGTTGATCCCTGTTTCTGAATACAGTGAACTGCGTTCAGATTGTCCATTCTGAAGGCCACCGACTTGCCCCGTAACGCAGGGCCGTGAGCCTGAAGGAAATACAAGGGGACTAGTAATTCTTTGACATTGATGTGAGAGATTTCTAAGTGGGACCAAAGCCCTGACCCTGGTGCCCCTGATTTGACTGAAATCCCCACCTTATTGTGCCTGACGCATCCGTGTCTACCCATACCGTTGGTGGAGGAGAGGTCCATGACATTATTGAGTGCAACGTTTCCCTCTTTGCCCAGACCGCTAGTAAGGTGTGGATTAATTTCGGGATGGGCCATAATTTTCCCGCCGGTAAGAGTGGGAAATATTTGTTGCCTTCCAATATTAAACGTTTTACTTTCAACCGGCCCAACATGACAGTTAGTTGAATCCAGTTGAGAGAGCCGACCAGAGACTCCCAGACCCTCCGCGTCGTAGTCAGACTGTGAAGAAACATGAACAGTTTCCTGCGAAACCTGTTGCGATTGTCCACACTCTGACTCAGAGTGAGAGCGGCCGTGTCCCAGACCAGCCCTATCCACTGAATTACTCGTGAGGGAACAAGGTTTGACTTTACCAGATCCTAGAGTTTTGACATGATTTAAAATTATGTTGACATGTTTGATGCATAATTGTTGTGTCTCTGCCACCACCAGCCAGTCGTCTAGGTACCACAACACTCTGATTCCTTGTTTTAACAACGGCATCAGGGCTTGCCGGACTAATTTCGTGAATAATCGAGGTGCCAGGTTCAAACCGAATGGCATCCTTTGAAAAACAAAATTTTGGTGCCTGATCCGTAAGGCCAAAAACCTTTGAAATCTTTTGTTGACCGATACGTGCCAATAGGCGTCTGTCAGGTCTAGTGAACACATCCAACCTCCCGGCGGAAGTGTTAGCCTGATTTGGTGTACTGTTAACATTCGGAAAGATTCGTTGTGAATGTGAAGGTTCAGATAAGACAGGTCTACGACCGGTCTCATCTGAACACTGTCCCTTTTGGGAACCAAAAATAGTTTGGACGTGAATACAGGGTAATTTGGGGGACCGGGATGATGACATTCTTGGCAATCATTTCCTGGACCAGTGACTCCACCTCTAAAGAAACAAAATTCGCCGTTGTCGGCTGACGTAAGCGAGGTCGCCGGAGCCACTGCTAGTGATGCCTTTGCGTGCCACCATCCGTGCCCAAGTGTTTAACGGCCATGCTTGGTGACACGTTCGGAACGACCCAGTTAGCAGACAAGGGTTCGCCGGCTGTACTACCCTCGGGTCCGCCGGCCTTAAGGTAGGCACCGGGAGTGAGAGAGACTTTAGTTTTTTTATGGTGGGGTTGGTGGTGCTGGACGCTTCGCCGGCTGGCTGGTGTTGGCCGAAGACGGGCCCTGAACTGGCTTATTATGGCCGCGTCCTCTCTGACCTGAAAACCTACTCTGTCTATGCCTGTACTGACCTTGAGGGGAGGGGGAGGACTTAGGTGGAAGAAAGGGCTTAGATCCCCCGGCTGAGCTTTAGCGGTTGGCCTGGGTTTGGGGAAGTTAAAGGCAGGTTTCTTAGAAGGGGTGGGACTGTGTTTAAAGGCCTGTGCCATATTAAACACCGTTCGCCACACTTCAGGGGACATTAAAGAGGGAGTAAGCACTGGTGACATGACCACCTGATTCGCAATGCGATCAGGCAGTTTGCGAACTAAAGACATTCTGAGATCTTGTCTTGCTCGTACCGCCTCAAGCAAGGCGGTGCGTATGTCACCCAGAGATTGGATTGACGACTGGAGAAGCAGTCGCCGGGATAATTCAACCTCCGCGTCTGCGATTGCCTGAGTGGACCGAAGTAAAGACTTTGCTACCTGTTGAGGACACTATGTATTGAGAGAACAGGCGAAAAGCTTTCCCCCTTAGCCTAAATTCTCGGTCTAGGTGAGTTGGGGTAGGGGTTGTGAAAGGGTCTTTTAGCTCACAAAGATTAATTTTAGGGGCAGCTAAGAAGAAAACAAAGCTGACGGGACTCCGCCGGCAGAACATACTGGCATAGAGAACCACGAATGAGTATCTTGAGGGATCTGGTGGGAAGATTTGGAAGTAAATGTGGTTGCAAAGTTTTGAGCCTCTGTCTCCCAATCTACCCAAGGTCCTGGACCCAACTGCCCCACCTTCAAGACTGGATTAGCTGCTTCGTCTGTGACGGTTTGTAAATCAAGTTCAGGAGTGAGAGCTGACAGAGTCTTAATGTCATTAAACCCATCCAGCTTAGACCAGTTCTGAAAACAATTTTTGAAGCTGAGGCAGGGGGTAAAGCTGGCTTAGTAGCAATACACAAAATAGTCCTTGGTGATAATACACTAGGTATAGCTTTTTATATTGACGTCTAGTACATTTCCCAAAGTATCCAAGGCCCTTAATTTCTTTGATTTATTGCCCTGGATGACCCACTCACGCGGTACTGGGAGTTCCCCTGACAAGGTAGGTTGGGCGAGCTCTGGTTTAGTGGGGGTCAAAATGGACCCATGACTCGTCTGGTCCGTTAAAGCAAGGGCATAGCTACCTTTCTGAGAGGCGCCTTGTCTAGAGGGGGTGGATTGACATCCGTTATAACCCTTACATTCGAAGTGGTCAATGCCGCCGTAGCAGGCCTAGTAACCACTGATGGTGACAGAGTGGGGGGGTTAGGGATCTTAGATAAAGCAATAGAAGTCATCAGAGGCCGTACCGTAGAACTTGTCGTGGGAGCCCCCAAGTCCACTGTGGGAGTTTCCTGTTGTTGGCCAAAAAATTTAGATAAAGCATGACTAAGTAGCCCATCAATTTCCCTGCGCAGTGACAAATTGAGTTGATGATGAACTTACTGGTGAATCATTAATATCCTGCGCCGGCGTCTAAGCCTGAACCTGACTGTTGCCCTTTCCATCTCCGAAATTATTGAAACCTCGTCTTTCTCCTCCTGTTCCTCCTGAGAAGATCCCGCCGAAGCTGGGGTACCTTGCTGCCAAGATAAGTCAGGAATAGAGGATGGGATCGCCGCGTCCCTGTGGACGTCAGCTACTGTGTGACTAGTTTGAGTCGGAAGTGGGTGGTCAGTCCCCGGCCGAGAACAAACCCAAACACCTTGGCCCTGGCCTACTCTCTCTAGGGAATCTGAAACACTCTCCATCACTGATCCCCCTGAACATCCAATTCCAGGGTTAAAATATTAATGGGTAAATCCTCTTTAGGGACAGGCACCGTACTGGACCCTTGAGACCTAACACAAACTCTGTCTGGGGTAGAGGTACGATGAGAAGCACTAGAAGCTGGCGAATGTAGGGAGGTCTTTCGTTTATGGGAATCCTTTTTGGAAGATTTATGGCTACGGTGTGACCGTGAACTACTCTTTGATTTGGAGGATTCATCGCCGTGCCCACTGGTGGAACTTTCCGTCCTACTCTTCTTACTCGATGGTGAAGAGGCAAGACTAGATGGCTGGCGTCTGAGAGGTGACCTAGACCGAGATCTCGCCCGAGACGATGAGGCGGATGCCGGGGGTGTAGGCTCTCTTGGACGTTTCGGAGTAGCAGCAGAAGACACAGAACCCTGACCAGTCTCCGCCGGCTTAGGACTAGTTACTCGAGAGGAACGTTTAGGGGGAGGGTGTTCAAAAAGCAGTCTATCCCAAAGAGGGACGTTGTCACATTGAAGTGACTTATGAGCTACAATCGTAGTGTATGCTGACATCTGTTGCCTAACTTCTCTTAATGCGACCGCTGCGGTCTTATCATTGTCGCAGACGACCTTGACAGCTAATTGGGAGCAAAAGGAACAATTACGCATAACCCACAGACCCCTTGAACGGTCTAGACATTTAACACACTTTATGCAAAGAGTGTGCGCAAACATAGGGATACCGGCACAGGTAGGGGTAGTGCATAAAGCAAAGACTGGGGCCAGGTAGCCATGACAGAGACTGGTGGGGAAAACTACTGCCGGGTCTGTATTGGTCCGCTGGAGCCCAGCACAGGAAAAAAACAAAATTTCCAGGAAATAATGGTCATAAGGTTAACGCAAGAAGTTCGCACAGAAGTGTTAATAACCCACCGGGTAACGAGATGTAATGACACAACGATCCCAGCTCGCTACGCGGCGGGTCTCAGAATATCTAACCTATCTTTTTAAGAAAGTGAAGAATACCCTCTGACAATATATAACGGTCCAGCATGGCGTTTATAGTCTTTCTGGTGGTGACTGTCTCAAGATTCAATTTTGGAACAAAAACAACCCCCCACAAAGACGCCGGCCCTTGAATGATTTTAGTAGAATAACACAGGGCAGGCTGATACGAGATCTGATTTCTAACAAATTGTCACAAAAAGATCGCCGTAAGTTTGAAGGCGGCGATACCTAAACGTATCACTAAATTAAGTGGTTTAATCGAAATTGAATTGTAAATTCCTTATTTCCTCCACCCAGGAGCACCCGCCGGGTGTAAAAAACGATGTTAACCCTAATTGAACCTTCAATCGCCGTAAGTGTAAAGGCGGCGATACATATAGTATCACTTAAAATGGATCGGTTAACTAACTGAATGCCTTAGTTGTTCATCCCACCCTACCAAGGTACACCCGCCGGGTGAGATGTCAAAACGTTAACCCCATAAGTTCCTGTCCCCACTTCTTTGTAAAAGATCGCCGGGGAGGAAAGCCCTTAACAACAGCTAGGTTTTTCTTGTGGTTTGTAAAACCGGGTAGAAAAACTTCATAACATATGTTCGCTACAATTTTAGGGAACAATGTCTAGATGGGTACAGCCATTCCGCCTCGGAATCAAAAGGGAGCCTGCAAAACAGGCAACCCAAACAACAGAGACGCAGTCCTGGGAGAGCCACAGACACCTCCATCGCCGTGGGACACAAGCCTGTGTTGAAACCACGTTGTGGCCCAACACGGCTCTCGGACGGGTTTTTTTCATGGTGGAAAACGGGAGTGAAAAGGGACAAAAACCCGCCGGAAGCCCCGGAAACCCACCCCGTTCAGAAACCAATTCTGAACGTTAATTAACGGACCACGAAGGAAAGCTACGCACGAATAGCCTAAGTCCACACAATAAGTCCGGGGAATTAGCCAACACCTACACAAACTAAACACCAGGAAAACAAACCATAGTCCGAGGCAATTAGCCAATAAACAACGATTAAAACGGATACAGCATGACACAGTTAGGGCCATTTATAAAAATAAACAATAACACTTGTACATGTGGCAAAGCTCACGAGCGGCTGGCTAAAGGCCTAAGTAGACGATGAATAAGACATGTTGAAATTATACACAAAACCACACTGGAAATATAACAAAACAAGGAACCACCGCCAACACACCACTGTAGCAAATACTTCCGGGCAAAGGGAAAGACTCGACTCGGGACCCAGAATAAAAAACTTCACTAAGTGAAGAAAAAATACGCTGGGGACGTCCAGTAAGCAAGGCTTACCTCATCATGAATTAGATAAATAGGCGCAGCAATAATTAACGTCGTAATGAAAGCCGCACCTGCAATCACAAGCTAACTCAACTGTGATAACGATCACAAGTCCACAAACAAGGACCACCCGAGGGTACATCCGAAATAGATGCCCCAAACTACACGACCCAACCCAATACACTGCACTGAGGGCAACCAGCCCAGCGACACTCCTGCTACGCATTATCCTAAAACCTTCTACTCGGATAAACATCCTGGAGAGGTAAACAAAGTGAGAAAAAAAATCACTAGGGGACGCAGCAAATGCTATGGAACCAGCGGAGCGTGGGGAGACACGTCCCCGGGCAGGTCTGAGCGCCCAGAGCAGAGAAGGATTAGAATGACGCCTGAAATCAGCGTTCTGGTCAAAGATTTCCCCACAAGTATCATCCACGACTATGATGGAAAGCTTGATTAGATAGTTATTCTTATTTTCTTTTTGTTTGGTTTTTTATGTTTTTACACAAAGTTTTTCGTAGTAAGAACCCAATTCATAATGACCTGAAACGCCATGAGTGAGGTCGGAGTTGCGCTCATGACTGTATAAGGCTCCCCTCAGTTTTAAATGCTTCTGCTCGGGTAGATTCAAACTAACGGCAGGTTTTTATGAGTTGTTTGTAAAGAGGGTGACTTATGTACATTAGGAACATGTTCGTCAATGATGGACGGGCCACTAATAAA
>CM064521.1:42327224-42452085 GCA_032716605.1 Paralithodes platypus
GAATTGTAGGGATGATAAGGAGACATTTGTGTCACCTTGACGGAAGAAATATAAGGAATCTCTATACAGCGCTGGGGTTAGGCCGCACCTGGAAATATGCGAAACCCAGAGTGTGGGCTCCATATATGGTAAAAGATATAGAAGCAGTGTCGAGAAAACGTGCAGAGCGAGAGCTAGCAAGCTTGGTACGACCAACGGTTGAAGAACGTTGGGCTATGAGCAGAGGTTGAGGACACATGGGGCTTAACTGACACTGGCATATAGGAGAAAGAGAGGGGATATTATGATAGAGACTTTAAAGATAGGTGTCAGGAAAGTACGGTGAGGATGTGTGTGAAGGTATCTTCTTGATGCGGGAGGGAACAAGAACGAGAGGACACTCTAAGAAAATTTACAAAGAAATAAATAGGCTTGAGAAGGTAAAGAACTCATTTTGTGATAGAGTGGTAAATGAGTGGAACGCACTGCCCCAGTATGTAGTCGATTCCGGGATCACTAAGGGAGTTTTAAAGTAATCTTGATAAAGCATGGGGAAGACAAGATTTGAAGTTTGATTATAAAACAAAAATACAGAATAGTAAAAATGTTGCGTCTGCTACCGCCGCCGCCAACACCGTGAACGACCGCAGCAGTGCAAGTACTGGTACTGAGCTGGATACACAGGCATAGTTTGCCTTTTTCCAGAGGATCTACTGTAAGAAAAAGAAAAATGTAAGAATAATATAAAATACCAGTATGGCGTTTATAAACATAGTCTTTCTGGTGGTGACTGTTTCAAGATTCAATTTTGGAAAACAACCCCCCACAAAGACGCCGGCCCCTGAATTATCTTGCAGATTAACACTGGGCAGGCTGATACGAGATCTGACTTCTAACGAATTGTCATATAGATCGCCGTATGTTGAAGGTGGCGATACACTAACGTATCTCTCAATTATTTGGTTAACTAAATTGAATTGTAAATTCCTTATTTCCTCCTCCCAGGAGCACCCGCCGGGTGTGAAAAACTTATAAAAAGATGTTAACCCTAATTGAGCCTTCGATCGCCGTATGTGTGAAGGCGGCGATACATATAGTATCACTAAATGGACCGGTTAACTAAACTGAATTACCAATTCGTTCATCCCACCCTACCAAGGTGCACCCGCCGGGTGAGATCTGATGTATAAACGTTAACCCCATAAGTTCCTATCCCCACTTCTTTGTAAAAGATCGCCGGGGAGGAAAGCCCACAACAACAGCTAGGTTTTTCCTTTGGTTTGTAAAACCGGGTAGAAAAACTTCATAACATATGTCCGCATGAACAATGTTAGATGGGTACAGCCATTCCGCCGGGAATCATAGGGAGCCTGAAACAGGCACCATCACAGAGACGCAGTCCTGGAGAGCCACAGACACCTACTCGCCGGGGACACAAGCCTGTTTTTGAAACCACGCGTGGCCAAAACACGGCTCTCGGCCGGGGTTTTCATGGTGTAACCGAGAAAAACCCGCCGGAAAGTAACCCACCCCGTCCAGAAACCATCTGAACGCACATAGGACCCGAGAGATAGCCAAAACACAACTAACCGAGGGCCCACAAACATAATCCGTGGAATTAGCCAATACACAACTAATCCAGGAAACATAAATAGTCCGTGGAATTAGCCAATACACAACTAAACCAGGATACACATGACACAGTAGTACATATTTATAAATAAATCAATAACACTTGTACATGTGGCAAAGCTACGAGCGGCTGGTTAGGCCTAGGCAGACGGCATAAAAAACATTGAAATATAAACAAAAGCACTGGAAATATCAACAGGAAACACCGCCAACACACCACTGTAGCAATTACTTCCGACAAGGGAAGACTGACTCGGGACCCAGAAAAAACTTCACTAAGTGAAGAAAAATACGCTGGGAACGTCAGCAAAATAAACGCTACCTCATCAGAAGGATAGAAGGCAGCCAAAAGCGCGTAATGAAAGCCGCCTGCAACACAAGCTAACTAACTGTGAAAAATTTCACACGTCCAAAACAGGACCACGAGGGTACATCCGAAATAGATGCGCCAAACACACGACCCAAAATACACTGCACTGCGGGCAACCAGCCCAGGACACTCCTGCTACGCATATCCTAACCTTACTCGATACATCCCGGAGTAAACAAATGAGAAAAACTCACTAGGGACGCAGCAAATGCGGAACCAGCGGAGCATGGGGAGACACGTCCGGGCGGGATGAGCGCAGAGCAGAGAAGGAAGAATGACGCCTGAATCAGCGTCTGGTCAAAGATCCACACAAGTACATCCACGATATGATGGAAAGCTTATTGGATAGTTATTCTTATTTTCTTTTTGTTTTTATTTTTTACAAAGTTTTTTCGTAGTGAGAACCCAATTCATAATGACTGAAGGCATGAGTGAGGTCGCGTGCGCTCATGATGAAGGCTCCTCAGATTTTAAATGCTCTGCGCGGTAGATTCAAAACTACGGCGGATTAGTGTTTGAAGAGGATGCCTTATGTAATAGGCATGTTCGTCAATGATGGAGGGGCCACTAATAAATATACCGCTATACGCTAAACTCCCATGTTCGTGGCACCACTGCAAGAGAACCACGAGTGCTACGTAGCTCGTTCTGGTCTCATTTTGAAGCTTTTAGCGCCTAGTTTTTTGCTGAATACATTTCTTTTCATGCAGATACTTGATTGATCATTCAGGAGGGCCTGAATATGCCCAAATGAGCCCAAAACACCCCGCTAGACAAGGGTTAAGGCATGTGTACACTCTGTATATATGTTATGTGTGCACTTAACCTATATCAACACCGCCCGGGCAGCATTTTAAAAGGACACCGCGGCAGATGGGCAGGAACCCGGGTGTCCTTATAAAATCCGTAAGCTTGAAAGCCTATTCAGCTTGTTTTGAAAGCCGCGCGTCCGACGTATGTAAACAAAGCCTGTCGGAGGCAACGCACGCACCTCTGGCAGCAAGCAGACATCGGAGCTTTGTTGTTGTGTGGTCTGCAAAGACAGATTCAGTCTTGAGAAGTGTGTCACATTGCTAAAATCGCGGAAAAATGCGCTCCACAGAAATCGTCATCACAACTGAACCAGTTGACTTAGAAAGCTCTACTCAATGCCAGTCTACAGATTGGAAACCACAGTACGTTTAGACATGCGTGGGAATTTTCTAGCAGTTAAAATAACAAATATACGGTAGCCTAGACGTTGATGTTTTCGGCCATATAGCCCGGATCTCAACAATGTCCTTAGGATAGCACCCCCGGGGGGGGGGGGTTTAAGGGGAGATGGGCCGGTTTTCTGGACACTTTTCTCCCTCGTGTTTAGCCCCTTTAGTTTTCTGATTTTAAGACCTTTGGCCCATTAGTTTGGCAATTTTATGGGCGTTCAAGAGCCCTTCTGGGAACGAAGGGTTAAGGGGGGATGGGCCGGTTTTCTGGACCACTTTCTCCCTAATGTATAGCCCCATTAGTTAGTCGATTTTAAGACCTTTCACCCCATTTCTTCGTCAATATTTAGACCTTTCGTGCTATTTAGGTGTCGGTTTTTTCCCTGGCGAACGACAGTGAGCCTGTAATGTTGTAAGAAACGGCCTTCGGCTGGGACATTTTTCTACCGAAAAATGTACAAATTAATCTAGAAGGGGGGTCTAATGGATGTTTTTTTTTTAATTTGATAGAGGAAACTAGAAAAATAATTAATACTGTACTGTACATGCAAATATCGGCCAAAAAGTGAACCATCTCCCCTTAACCCTCCAGCCTCGGCTATGTATTCTATAAATATTCCCCGAAACCAGGGAGATTTGGCCGAAAAAATTTCTCGCCTAGGCTACCGTATCTTTGTTATTTTGACTGCTTCCGCATTCCCGCGCATCCCCAAGCGTAGATGTGTTTCGTACCTGTAGAATGGCGTTGAGTAGAGCTCTCTAAGTCAACTGGTTCAGTTTTTCCTTTGCCCCTCAACTTTCTCTTCATAATTGCTGAGGGGTACAGGGCCCTGGGTGGGGCTTTGGTTTCCCGGGCGTTTCCGCACCCTCCTTAGCTCCCCGCCATGGAGTGGCTTCGGTCACCCAGGCTTTATTGTGGTCGGCAGGGAGGGTTCTTTGGGGGCGCTCGATTATGGCCTTGGCCTTATTCGGGGCCTTGGGGCTGTTCGGCCAGGCAGCTTGAGGAACAACAACAACAACAACAACAACAATACTGGTTCAGTTGTGTTGACGATTTCCGTGGAGAAAACTTTGTGGCGATGTCAGCCATATGAGCCACTTTTCACTACTAAAACAACAACATACAGTACAGTCACACACAAACAAACGATGCCTCTCCTTCTTGTGTTCGGAGGTGCGCGGCGTCGGGCCAACCGGCTGTGTTTATATGCGTCGGACGGACGGCTTTCAAAACAAGCTTACAGGCTTTCAAGCTGCCGGAGCCTCAGAGCCCTTCCGTGTTCCTGGCCCTAGTTTGTTATGGGTGCCTCAGAGCCCTACCGGGTCTGAGGGGTTAATATACACCGGATCCCCGGGCCAGGCGCCTGACAGACTATTATCTAGCCCTAATGGCGCCCGACCCCCTCTACCAACCAATGCGTTATCAATCATCTATCCACAAGCATTCTCCATTCATTCCTATTTATTACCACTTCTCTTGCCTGTTCTACAATCATTTCTCTATTTCCCAACGCTTGTACAGTACTACACAATCTCTCCATCTCAACGGAGGTCTTCCTACCCCTCTACCTCCCCTTCTATCCGATTCATATACTCTCTGTAAGCCTTTCATCACCCATTCATTCAACATGACCACACTTACATATTTTCTAGATCTCAAGTGACGGCATCTCTTCCGTGGATTGACCTCCCAATCTACCAAGGTTGGAAGCCAAAGCGTCACATTTTTCCTTTGCCCCTCAACTTTCTCTTCATAATTGCTGAGGGGCACAGGGCCCTGGGTGGGGCTTTGGTTTCCCGGGCGTTTCCGCACCCTCCTCAGCTCCCCGCCATGGAGTGGCTTCGGTCACCCAGGCTTTATTGTGGTCGGCAGGGAGGGTTCTGTGGGGGCGCTCGGTTATGGCCTTGCTCGGGGCCGTTCGGCCAGGCAGCTTGGGGAACAACAACATGACCATACCAGCTCAGCACCCTTCTGTCCACTCTGGCCGACAAAGGTTCCTGCTGCCCCACTCTCCTACGTACCTCTTCATTCCTCAATCTGTCTCTATGAGTCACTCCATTTACTCCTCATATGATGATGATGATGATGCAGTTTTTACCACCATACACTCCCTGCTGAATAGCAAGGCTAGGGTGGGTGCCCTGATGAATCAGGGACTTAGTGAATAGTATATAAAAAAATTACAATTGAAGGGGCCCTACCTCGCTTCTTTTCTCTTTCTCTCCCTCTCTCTTTGGCTTGTATCCATTCGGCCCCATTCAGCCTACTGTTTTAAGACGTTTATCCCCATCCAGGTGTCAATATTTTCCTGGCGAGCGAGCGAGCCAGCATATAAATATTTTGTTGTTGACAGCAAGCTAAATTTGTAATTTTTTTATAGAAAAATTTCTCCGGCGAAGCCGGATTTCTCCATACAATGCTGGCTCGCTATCGCTTGCCAGGAACAAATCAACACCTGGATGGGGATAAACATCTTAAAACAGTTGGCTGAATGGGGCCGAATGGATATAAGCCTGAGAAAGAGAAAAAAAGCAGGTGACCCCCTTAATCAAAATACTACTTACAACCAGACTAAAAGAACTAACCTGCAGGTACGGGGATGGTGATCATCTTGCGCTGGACGGTCTGACCCTTCCCCTCACACTCACTAGAGGGGAACTTGATGTGCATCCGAGTCCCGTGGCAGTACCGGCACGTCTGGCGCATCACGAACGGACCTGGGGATAACATCATGGTATGAATAATAATACTGTAAGGTCAATATGTTCAAGAATATTTTGTAGTGAGGTCGGTCCAATGTGATCTGTGCCCCTCTCACTTAACCCCTTCTGTACCGGCGACGTCTCTTTAATTTTATTCTAGCTATATTTAGACGATTTTTGTGCAGTTTAAGTAGGATCTGAGGTAGTAAAAAGGGTAAGTGAGATTGTTCTATCTATCTATCTATTGCCTGACGCCATGATCCCCGAAGGGATGGTCACCGCCCCATTCACCTCTGTCCCCAGTCAGTCGACGCCCCTCCTCCCAACCAGCACCGCCTTCATCCATATACAGTCAGTCCCCCCAATACACGTATCCTCAGTCCGCGTTTACCCTAATCCGCGTCGAGGGGTCCAAAAGGTACTCATAAGTCCTAAAAAGCTAATTTACTCCACAATGCCCGGATTGCGATTGAAGAGTGGTGTAAAAATGCTGTTTTTCGTATTCCCCGCCACCCCCCTCCCTACTCCGCGCCACCCTCCACCGCCGCCGCTCAGCTGTTGTTGTTGTTGTTGTTGTTATTGGCGCACTCTCATATCTAGTAGTTCGTTCTTTGAACGATGGCAGTTTCATTTATTTTTATTAACTTTCTTCATATTACTTGCTTGCGAGATGTTGCAGGGGGAAGATGTTTGTCTCTCGGTCGGCCTACCCAGAATACGGCTGGGCGCCGAAAATATAATTTTCCAACACCCAATTGCTGTCCCAACTTCTATTATCGATCTTCAATGTTCATATAAGTTCAAATAAATGCACATGGAAAAGAAATAGTCCTAATGCCTGAATATTACAAATTCTGTTAGAATCGAAGGGTTGTAGGCCTACATAAAGGCTATAATAGGTCTACAATAATAGAAACAAACAATAGCCATTGCTGGGTGGGTGCCCAACCCTGAAAGGGGTTGAAATAGGGGAGTTATCCCCCCCCGCCAAAGGCGGCTTTCTAGGGCCTTTCCTAGCTGATGCTGAGAGGATTGGGTTCTAGTCATGTGGTGATGGGCTGGGCTATCAGAGTGAGAACTGAGCAATCTCTGCCATACCCATAGCTTACTCTGACTGTTCCTATTACTTATATATTTTCTTGGTCTCGAGTGATGGCGTCTCTAACGTGGATTGACCTCACAATCTACCAAGATTGGAAGCCAAAGCGTCACATTTTTCCTTTGCCCCTCAACTTTCTCTTCATAATTGCTGAGGGGCACAGGGCCCTGGGTGGGGCTTTGGTTTCCCAGGCGTTTCCACACCCTCCTCAGCTCCCCGCCATGGAGTGGCTTCGGTCACCCATGCTTTATTGTGGTCGGCAGGGAGGGTTCTGTGGGGGCGCTCGGTTATGGCTTTGGCATTGCTCGGGGCCTTGGGGCTGTTCGGCCAGGCAGCTTGGGGAACAACAACAGCAACATAGCCATTGCTTACCTTAAAATTAAATGCTTAACCCAAGTGTCAAGGATACGCAGTAGGCCTATTAATTGCGTATCCTGGACACTTGCTAAGCATTTAATTTTAAGGTAAGCAATGGCTATTGTTTGTTTCTATTATTGTAGACCTATTATAGCCTTTATGTAGGCCTGCTGGAGGCCCTTTTTAACTTACTAAAATCGTCTAGTTGTAGCCAGAATAAAGTTAAAAGAACGTCATTGGTACGGAAGGGGTTATATAAATAAGAGTACAAAGGTCCCTCGCATTTAGCGGGTTTCAGCTTGGTGAAACACAGTATTGGCGATAGGTTGGATATGGTACCAGAATCCGAATTTGGCGCTTCAAATACACTTTTGGCGAGAATGCTGACGTCACGGAATGGCGTCGGCCCAGAATGCGCCGCCCGCAAGCTAGTCTCACCAGGCCTAACTCTAAATAATTCATGGTAAATAAAATCTGTTATCTATTGTCTTTTTTATTGCTGTTAATGTTTCATGTAGGCTACAGTAGAGCGCCGTATTGAGAGTTACTCTTAGGCCGAGGCTAGGCTATAGATAGGCTTAGGCCTACTCACAAAACCATAACTGAGCTGCTTGGATAGCGAGAATATCCCAGGTATATTGCATAATGGGAGGTTTGATGTACCTCCCAACCTACCAAATAGGAAAACCTACTATTTGGTAGTAGTCTTGGAAAATCCAACGTCAAGGCTATTAACCTAATTGCCTAATGACCAATTAATAACCTAATTGGTCCTGATGTGGCGGCGTCTACGCCGTGGGGCCACCTCCCGAGGCTGCCAACCGCGGATGGCTGCCGACCCTCCACGGCCGAAGACAAAATCAACGACCAGTGGAGGAAAACCGGATGCCGGCCGCGGGGAGCAGTTTCGGGAGCCAAACCGTCACAACCATCCCCTGCCCCCTCCCTGGGGGCACGGGTCCTTGGAGCGGCTTCGGTCGCGCCGGGAATTTCCACACCTCTCACACCACACACATCACACAGTTTTTCCTACACCGAGAAATGACTCTCCGGCTGTCATTTCTCGAAGACTTCTTCTAGCCGGAGACATTGAGAGCAACCCAGGACCCCCGTACACATACATATGTCCAACTTGCTCAAAACCCATCACTTCGAGTCGCCATACTAAGGGTTCAGTTCTCTGCAATTCATGCGGGAACTGGACCCACTTCACCTGCACAACACTTGCCTCCAAGAAACACTACACAAACACCTGGACCTGTTCCTCATGCCCCTCCCTCTCCCAGTCAAATCCCTCACCTAAAACCCGTCCACCTCTCCTCCCCAGCCCACCTAACCTTCCCATATCATCCACTCCCCCCCCTAAAACCCGTCCACCTCTCCTCCCTAACCCACCTAACCTTCCCATACCATCCACATCCTCAACTCAACATACCACACCCCATCCTAATCCATTCCAACCCCCATCTCCTGCTCCCCAATCCCCACCCCCACCTCACCCATCCCAACCCCCAGCCCCTCCCTCACCCCCACCCCCACCCCATCCTCGTGCAGCAGCACCCAACATACATCGTGCACATAACATTAACATTCTTCAACTGAACATAGATGGCATCAACACAAAGAAACACGAACTCTCACACTTCATCAAACAACACAACATACACATTGCCATCTTACAAGAAACAAAACTCCGCACAACACAAAAAACACCCACATTTCATAATTTCACCACCATCAGACAAGACCGGGCTGTCGGCGGGGGCGGTGGACTCATCACCCTGGTACACAAAGAAATATCATACATAGTAACCAGTGTACAAACCAAATCCCTCCTCCCCCCAAATGATAACACAACAGAAATACAATCAATTAAAATACACACTGGCAACAACTCCAACATAACCATCATAAACACATACATCCCTCCCCAAACATCCCCTACAGTACCAAATGAATACAGACCACACTTACAACACATCACAAACACCCCACACATCATCCTGGGTGGTGACTTCAACGCCAAGACGTCGGCCTGGTTTGTCGACAACCCCGACACAGACAGAGGGCTGGTACTACAAAACCAAACCGATAACCTCATCATCCTTAACGACATCCATCAACATACCCATATTCCTCACCAAGCCCTCTATAACCCATCATCTCCTGACATCACCTTTTGCTCCCCAGAACTCGCCCCCACAACATCCTGGAGGGTGGTCAGAACCTTAGGCTCTGACCACCTCCCGATCATTATCACCACCAAAACCAGACTCACCCCAGCTAGCCACAAACACACATACACCAATTATAAAAGAGCTAACTGGGAAGCATTCACAAATGAGACAGAACAACACTTCACAACTCTAAACAGTACACCCATCACTAACATCAACAATGCTGTACACATACTCAATAAAACTATCCAAAACGCTGACAAAAACACATTCCAAGAGGTAACAGGAAAAGACACAACCCCAACTTCACACCAGAAATTCAAAACCTCATCAGACAACGCGACATACTGAAACACTCCCCAGCACCCCACACACAAGACATCACACAACAAATTCAAGCACTCAACACCCAAACTAACAACAAAATACAAGAACAAAAAAAACTAAATTGGAATAACTTCCTACAAACACTTGATCACAAAACAAACCCCAAAAAACTCTACAAAACACTAAACAGCATCACACTTTCCAACAGCAACACAACACAATCACATGCTGCAATCACAACAACAGACTCTACTCCTTCATGTAAACAACAAGCAAACACTCTCATCAATCACTTTTCACATGTCAGCCACCTAAAACCTCACAAAGACGACCGACGTGTCATCCGACGTAAGAGACAATTCCCCACAGACCCTGACTATACACCCTTCACCAATCACCAGACAAAGCATATCATCAACAATCTCAAGCACTCACCCGCCTGTGGCCTAGACAACATAAGCAACATACACCTCAGACACCTGGGACCACAAGGCATACAAGCACTCACTAACATATCAAACTACAGCTATTCACACAACACAATACCAGACATTTGGAAGCATGGTATCATCATCACATTCCCCAAACCCAACAAAGACCCCACGCTACCCTCCTCGCACCGCCCCATCACACTTCTTTGCTCCCCCTCCAAAGTCATGGAACGCCTAGTATTACAACTAATTACACCTGACCTACCCCTAGCTCCAACACAACATGGCTTTAGGCCACTGCACTCCACAAACACTCTTCTCACAGACCTTACACAAAGAGCTTTCGACGGCATCAACTCAGCTAGACCACCACACAGATCACTATTAGCCACACTCGACATTAGTAAAGCCTTCGATGCCATCCCCCGCCACAACCTAACAAACAAAATCTACAACACAAACATGCACAACAACACAAAAAGGTGGCTGGCCAACTTCCTAGCAGGCAGATGTGCACACGTATCTTTTGCCGGTCAGTCATCTAAAATCAGAAACTTTCCAAACGGAGTCCCACAAGGATCCGTCCTATCGCCCGCACTCTTCAATCTGTACATGCACGATATAACTACACCCAATACGCCCCAAATAAACTTAGCCTCCTATGCAGATGACATAACACTCACATGCACACACCATGACCCAAAAAGATCAACAGATCTCCTTCAACCCTATCTCAACACACTACATGGTTGGTGCACTACAAACAGACTTAATCTAGCCCCAGCCAAATCCACCGCAACCCTGCTCACAAGTTGGACAGGAGAACACGAATACATCCCTCAACTCACCATAAACAACACACCCCTAACACATACACACACACCCAAAATCCTAGGAGTAACATATGATACTCATATGACATTCAAACAGCACACCACAAACATTAAAAAGAAACTGACACCCAGACTTAACGCCCTCAGGTCACTTGCTCACACAAAATTTGGACACAACATAGAAACTACCACCACAGTATATAAACAATACATAAGATCAGTGATGGAATACGCAAGCCCAGCCTGGGCTTCTAACCTAGCTGAAACTCATCATAAGACCTTACAGACTATTCAAAACAAAGCCCTGAAGATCATTACAGGCTGCACAGCTACTTCACCCACAGATCACCTACATCAAGAAACCAAAATTCTCAAAGTCAAAGACCATCTGGACATGAGAGGCACTCAATTCCTGGCAGCAGCCTCCACGAACCAAGACCACCCACTAAACTACATGGCAACACACCCACAGACACCAAGAAATATCAAAACAACACCCAGCACACGGTATCACACACAATTATTGTCCTCTCTCCCTCCCTGCCCACCCCGAACCAACTTCCAGAAGCACATCCATACTCATATCTCTCACCGATCCATCCACTCACTCACAGACAACACGCAGCTGCATGCACGACCTCCCGAAATCCATCCTTCCGAATCCTCCCTTCCTCGCGAGGACAGAGTCCACCTGGCCAGGCTGAGATGCGGACACCATCCAGCTCTCCTGAGCTATCAGAAGAGACTGGATGACTCCGTTGTCGACGCCTGCCCGGGATGTAACACAGCACCCCATACCATTAAACACATCATAGAAGACTGCATTTCACACAACCACTTACGCCAACAACACAATCTACACTCAATGAGAGCTCTGTGGGAAAGCCCGATCGTGGCCATGGCCTTTCTCAGGGACTCGGGGCTGTTCGGCCAGGCAGCTTAGGGAACAACAACAACAACAACCTAATTGCAATGACGACTTGTCTATTTTGACTGCTATGTCGTCATTCCAACCGCGGTTAAAAAAGAAAACGTCTAGAGTCTACTCCTTATCTTGCTCTAGGAGACGTTGTACATTAACCAAAACTACCACCGAAGGTGAAAAAAGCATAGAAGAGAAGAAAAAGGGGTTTACCTTAGTTACCGCTTAAGGCCCATCCCGTGTTCCGTCATGTGCAGATCCCTGTCGAACGTGCGCATGAGCGACCCTCTCTTGTCATCACATCTCACGTCAGCAGAAGAACGCGGATGGGCAGGGGTCCGGCGTGAGGGAGGGTATTATGTACGTTGGATTTTCCAAGACTACTACCAAATAGTAGGTTTTCCTATTTGGTAGGTTGGGAGGTACGTCAAACCTCCCAATTTGTTAGTAGTCTTGGCAAATCCAACGTCAAGGCTGCATAACAAATAGGAGGAGGACATCCAAGCCCAACATACCAAAAAAAACAATGCATAAAACAAAATTATGAATGACAAAGACACAATTTAAACAAGAGAGTTTAATAAAAGAGTGAAAAACTGAGGAGTAGCTAAAAAGAACAGTTTTAACACGTGCCCGTCATTCATAGTAATGCAAAAACATAGACTTGTCTTAAACCAAAAAGGTACTGTACCCAAAATCCCTTTTCTTCCAAAACCAACAAAAACATTGAACACAATAACAAAACACAATTTTCAATGTGGCAAAAACACTTATGTACTGTAACAATACATAATCCCAAACTTGCAATCAAGTGTTGCAAACCCGTACTCCCCCCCCCCCCCCCTTTGTCAAATAAAACAAAGTAAAAGAACGAGGGACAAGGGGGGAAGACCAGGTATCTTCGCCAGAGCACTAGGAAACACGACCCCCGAGAGCTATCACCGGCCGAGGGGGTCGAACACTGGACATGGAGAGGTAGGAGGAGATGAAGGAATTGATAGAAGACCACAAAACCGCTGAGGCGATGTCAGGTAAGGATCGACTGTGCAGGAACCGGAAGGAGGCAGCAAAGGATCGCACATCGCGCGCAGAACCCCTACAAACAGGGTTACTGGCACGAATGGTCCGACAAATGTGGCGTCCCATCTGCACCTGCGAGAGCCTCCCACCTGTCCGAGGAGACACCCACACAGCAGTACCCGAAGGCGGCGCCACAGACGCAACAGAGGAGTGCAAGGCTGACACCGGGCACAACACATGGCGAGTATGCCCAAGCTGTAAAGCCTGGACAGTGAAAGGCTGGAAAACGTGGGTCTCCCTCTCATTCGTGGCAACAAAATGAGGGGAGGAGGTGAACGTGACGCCATGCAAGGACGGGGAGAATCGCACGCAGTCCTGGGGCCGTGACAATGCCGCTAGTGCAGACACCCGATCCCCAGTGGCCAGAGCGACAAGGAAGAGTGTACGCCCGAGCAACGGAACCGGTGTATACGTGGGTGAAGCCAGAAGGTCCAGAGCCCGCCCCAGATCCCACTGTGGAGGGACCTGGCGCGGAGGCGGTCGGTCCCGGAAGGCAGCCGTCATGAAGGAATCCAGCTCCTGCGGCGGAACGACCAGCCCAGCGACGGACTCAAAGATCCCCCGGACGGCAGACAAGTGGTTACGTATAGCGTCGACGTGAAAGTGACGTGTACGGAAGAGGTGAAACAAGGAGTGTAGGACGAGGGAAGGAGAGCCAACTGTCTGGCGAGTGTCCTGTATCCACCTAGTAAAAGACCTCCAGCGGGACCCGTAAGTCCCCCAAGGAGAAGTCGGCCAGGAACGCTTCAGGAAGTCAGTCAGGTCCCGGCCGTGGACTGGGAGCCACCGTGCCTCATGAACATGCACGATGCGAAGGCCAACGAGGTCCGCAGGTCCCCAACCTAGCTCAAGTGGAAGTCGGAGACAGGTAGAGGGACCGGACTCGGGCACCACCGCGTCAACCGGGCGTACCAAGCCCGTGCCGGCCACAGAGGCGCGAGTAGCCAGACTCTGCCGCGGTACAGCCGCAGCCTCGCGAGGACTTTGCACAGCAACAGTGCGTCTGGTGGCGGAAATATGTATATCGACTGCCACCTGTTCCAGTCTACCATGAAAGCGTCCGGACCCCCCTCCGGAGTGCGAGGCCGGAGGGAGAGGTACTGAGGCAACTGGTGCGGCACCTTCGATGCGAACAAGTCGACCTCCGGAACACCCCAGGAAGCTGCGAGGTCGTCGAACACAGTCCGTTGCATTGCCCATTCCACAAGAACGCCCTGTCCTCGCGACAGGGCGTCCGCCCACAGGGTGGCAGGCCCGGGCAGGGAGGAGGCATGCAGGGAGAAGGTGTGTCGGTTCGCGAGGAAGAACAACTTCACCGAGATCACCAATAGAGTCAATGACCTGGAGGACCCCCGCTGTTGGATACAGTGGACAGCTGTATGAGTGTCCATCCCGAAGGCCACCGACTTACCCCGAAGGGCCAGCGCGTGGTCCCTCAGGAAGAACAAAGGAACCAACAGTTCGCGGGCATGGATGTGGAGGGGCGTGAGTCCCACCCATCCGCCATGAAGTTGATGTCCCAGGTTTGATTGGTAACCTCGCCCTACCTCGCTCGACGCATCTGTGTCTACCCAGATCGTCGGCGGGGGGGTGGGGCAGTCCAGGGCACAGCCGCAGAGAGCGTGCCCCGAGCAACCCAGCGTCCGAAGTGTCTGCGAAGGGTACGCGGGAGCGGCAGGAGCCGATCCATAGGGGCAATGGAAACACCTCGGTGCCCATGAGGAGTAGGCGGCGTAGCCCGAGGCTCCCTAAGGGAATGGGCAGAGCGGCCCAATTCAGCGAACCCACTAACGAGTCCCAGAGCCACCCCGGGAGGGAGACCGAGTGCAACACAGCGAAGACCTTCCGCCGAAGGTGCACCGCGTCCGGCAGACCCTGGGTCACCGTAGCGCTGGACAAATCCCATGCGAGACCGACCCATGGCCCGACACGCGACGGGGTCAAGCGTGACTTGGGAACATCGACGGGGAACCCTAACTGTGCGACGTGGCGAACGACTGTGAGGGTGTCGCGTACGCACAGTCCTAGGGCTTCGAAAACTATCAACCAATCGGCCAAGGAAAACAGGATCTGGAGCCCGCTCCTGAGGAGAGGACCCAGAGCCCGCCCCACCAGTGTGGAGAAGATCCGCGGCGCGATGTGGAGACCGAAGGGAAGTCTGTCGAACAGGAACACACGATCGGAAGCCCGAACGGCCAAGAATCGCTGGAATCGAGGATGGAGAGGAACGAGCCAAGACGCATCCTGGAGGGCCAGCGACACTACCCACGACAGAGGGCGCAGGGCCAGGCATACCTGGGGTACCGGCAGCATCCGAAACCGTGTGTGCACGATGCGCCCGTTGAGGGCCGACAGAGCCACCACCGGTCGCATCGCGTCGCAGTTCTACTTCGGTACCAGAAATACACGGGAGAGGAAAACCGGGTGACCGGCGGTCAACCCCCTCGACGATTCCCTGCTCGTGCATGGATGTGAACACGTGGGCCACCTCTGAAGAGATGGGCCGGCGTCGGTGACAAGAGCGGAGTAGGGGTCCGGACGTCCACCTCCAGGTTAGACCCCTCCGTGCAATCTGCCGCCCCCAACGTCCCTCGCGGCCAGCGAGGGGCGCAAGGGCAAAAACAACCTGTGGGAGCTCCCGAGAGGAGGGGAGCGACCCGGGCGGCTAGGCGAGAAGGAGAACAAGGAGACCGACCCGGAGAACCTACACAGTGTTTTGACGTGGAGGTACCCCCGGTACGGTCCTTGCGGTCATGAGCGCCACGTTGACCTCCTCTACCCCCCCCCAACTTCGTCGAAAAGGGCGGGCCACCCCAACCCCTGGCCGTCGCGGGGCTGACCCCGGCGAAGGGCGGCCGGAAGTGGAAGGCTGGCCAGCCCCGACACGGCGGGGATGAAAAGGGGGCAAGAACAGAAGTGTGAGGCGGAACTGACGCACTGGCCTGTAACATCCCTGTCCAGCGCCCGTGCATGGCGGCAGCACGAGCAGCAGCACCCCGAAGAGGACCGGCAGAAGGACGGGACTGAGAAGACCCCGCTCGCGACACAGCGCGTCGTTGCGTGTCGTAAGCAGGGTCCGCCGATAGAGAAGCGTAGCGTCCCCAAGCATCCTGCGCAAAAAAGCCCCGACGTAGAGAGCGCAGAGTACAACAAACCCTGACGAATATCCAAGGGGGCTGTCCGGCAGAACGAGGACCGTACCGTCCGGCGTTGCCGAGTTGCCACGCACAAAACCGCCTTCAGCTCGAGAACCAAAGACACCGCGAGCCGAAGGTGGATCCACCGAACGCGGTCCAAACCCTCGCGAAGATCGCCTGGTGCAGACGCCGCGATAAGCCGCAGGTGGTGAACAGAAGTCCGGAGGGAACCTAAAAGACAAGAGAATAAGTTCGGCACCCACCGGCGCAAGGGAAAAACCTTGTCGACAGAGGACTGATCTGGGTGAGAGAAGAACGGGGTAGCAATAGAACAAAGTTCAAGAACGGGCGCGCTTAACCAGGACCAGAACGCGCCGTCCAACCCGCCGACAGACACAAGAGGAGGCAAAAGCAGTGATGACTCCGGGGGAGGGACTGAAGGAGAGCCGGCGACGGAACGGTCGGCGAAGTCGAAGGCCACAGCAAACCAGGCCCCCAATGGGAGAGGGTGATCGAGCAAGATGGCTAAGCCAGGCGTACCGTCGTCGCACAAACCCGTCCCATAGGAGGACAGTCCCGTCAACACAGCCAGGGACTGAACATCCTGAAGGATGTCCCGGCGGCTGAAGTCTGACCAGAGCGTAGGCCTGCAGAAGGGAGGGGGACCGTAGCAGGGGTAGGTAGGGTGAGGCGCTGAGGGTGTGTCACCGCCAAGAAGCGCGATAAGAGGGAGTCTTGCATCGACTCCAAGCGCCCGTCGATGCGTGACACAACCCATCCCTGCATAGCCGACAATCGATCCGAGAGAGGCGACCCCCCCCAAGATTGGTCGGCCAGCAGGGGCGAGCGTGTGCGGGAGCAAGACCCACGACACGAACCAGCAGCGTCGCGGCCCAAGGAAGGCGAGCGACGACGGTTGTGTCGCCGCGGAGGGACTCGTCCCCGATCACGAACGCCCGAGGGGGAAACAGCACCATCCCCCTCTTCCAGCGACACGGCAGCCCCTGAGAAAGGGGACCCCGAAACCTCGCTAAACCACACCGAGCCAAGAGGAGGGGTACCCCCCTGGCGAGACGGTAAGTGAAGGTCAGGGAGAGAAGAAGGAGGAGGAGCAGGACGACGGGAGTGGGAAGGCTGGCCGGGTGAAAGGAGGTCAGAAGGAGCCGCGGGGGAAAACAGAGCAAGGATCCCCGGGGCTGAGATAACAGGGCGGCCCGACACCGAGGCGGAGGAGGGAGGGACCTCCACCGTGGGACGAGACCGTGAAGGAAGAAGAGGCACTGAAGCAGGTGAAGTAGGAGAAGCAACTACATCCTGGCGGACCCTCCTGGACAGTGTAGGAGGAGGGAGCAGAGGGCCAGCTACAGCATGAACAACCGCGCACGGAGAGGACAACGTAAGAGGAAGTCGTCTGGGCTGGGGAAGCGGGCGGAAGGGAGTAGAGCCCCTATCCGTAGAGGCCAGGGGAGGGCGCACAGGGGCAGAGCGCCTAACCCCGGCCTCAGGGCGAGAACCATGACGAGGGCGATGGGCGTCGTCAAGGCGATCAGGAGGACGTCGAGGGGCAGTAGAGGACGGGCGACGAGGCGAGCGAGAGCGTGGACGGAGCTGGGGATCCCCGTGATGACCGGCTGCGGGACCCAGGGGAGAGGGCCCGAGCAGGGAGAGGGCCAGGTGAACAGCCTTCAGTCGGGGCAGGGATACCCAGGGCGACGCGGATCCGGTCGGCAACAAAGGCCAGGGAACGGTGGCCCACAGTCCTAATGTGGCAGGAGACGATCGCCCACACCGACGGAAGGGAAGCAGAGGCCACTGCCGCCGCTGAGGAACCAGGGCTATGGTGCACCACATCCACCAGGGCCAGACACGGGCCACACAGAGCAGGGAGGTAGGCCGTAGAGGACACACAGTGCGAGTGGCGCAAGCAGGACTTGTGGCTCTCCAAGCATGGGGAGCTACAACCATGGCGAAAGCAAGGCAGCCTACCTGCACTGGAAGAACACACCATAATCAGCACGTCGAAGGAGTAAGTGGAGAGAATGTCCAAGAAGAACCAGGGAAGGAGCATGGGGAAACAGGAACACACATGCAAACAGGTATCCGTACTCACCCTAAACCGGGAGCACAGAGGTAGGTGAGGAGGGCGGGCGAGGCGGAAGAGCACTAGCAGAACCTGCAAAGATGGAGAAAGTGTTAACCACCACTCAACATCTTACATGCAGGGCCTATAACACCAGTAAAGTGCACACACCAAGATAGTTTCAGGCAACAAGATGACATAAAAAAGGTCAACAGTGAAAGCCAACTATTACCGCAAATTTGCGGGCCAATGGAGGCATAACCGTACCGACACAACCCTCCCGCATCTTTGAGGGACCCCCCAGCGATCTCCGCAAATTTGCGGGGAGCCGAAACGTCCCAGAGGACCGAATCGAGCTCCCGCAAATTTGCGGGACCGGCCGAGATGGTCCGGCGCCGAAAAAAGCGAGAGGAGCGTCTAGGGAATACCAAAAAAGGCCACAAAAATGCGTCATCTCCTTATGAACTCCAAGCGATGATGGCCATCAAGCTGAGCAGTGTCTTCCTTGATATATGATCCTAACTCAACCGGTAAAGGGAGAGGCAAGGAAGACACACCAGGGGAGAGGAGGCACATCCCCCAGGAACCACCCAACCCACAGAGATAGAGCAAAGCCCATGAGGAGAAGTGGCAGGGAGGATGGTTTCACAAACAGGGGCCCCCCTGGGGTACCCCTGGATTGGGCAAAAAGACTATGAAAGGATGGAGGTGAAACAGGAAGGGAAAACAAAAACCAGTAAAAGAAACTGGTGAGAAAAAGGGTGGCCTAGCCGTGAGCAGAGAATGTGTCAGGTGCGAAAAAACCCTGTGGTGTGAAGGAGGGGCCCCCCTGGGGTACCCCTGGAAAATCACGAACCACCTGTCGCCCAGGCCCTTGAGACACAGTGAAGGCTCGAAAGGGGGGACTCGGGAATAACGCTAATAATGCGGCCGACACAAACTCTACAAACAGCACCGCCACCATCGAAATCTCAGATTGTTTACCAACGTTACACCTTAGGCTATGAAAAAATGAAAACTCATAGGGGCATAGCAATTCCTGAATGAGAAAACTAGCTAGGCTAAAATAAGCTAAAAGCTAAACTATGCCCAGACTAACAGGAAAAAAGAATATGAAAAGAGAAAGAATGAAAAACATATACGAGGAACGCCAGGCGCCCCCGTACCTTCGGTAGGCTATTTCCACACGCGTCTCCATTATACACACTTAGGAGCCCATTTACGTGTGCCCTAGATCACGTAACATCTGTCTAACAAAAAAGAAGGCCAGATAAGCCGAAAACGAACCTAAACAGGGTGAATTAAAGGAGCACAACAAAAGCGGACTCAATCAATGGAGGCGCGTGAAAAAATTATAACAAGAGAGGGTCGCTAATGCGCACGTTCGACAGGGATCTGCACATGACGGAACACGGGATGGGCCTTAAGCGGTAACTAAGGTAAACCCCTTTTTCTTCTCTTCTATGCTTTTTTCACCTTCGGTGGTAGTTTTGGTTAATGTACAACGTCTCCTAGAGCAAGATAAGGAGTAGACTCTAGACGTTTTCTTTTTTAACCGCGGTTGGAATGACGACATAGCAGTAAAAATAGACAAGTCGTCAAGTTATATGAGAGAAATGCTATTAGAGCAGAGGTTGGAAGAGGACTGTTTATTTATGTAAGAAAAGAGCTCAAGGTTAATGAGGTGGATATGAGACAGCAGTATTGTGAGTATTTGTGTATTGAAGTAAAATGTGTAAGAGGATCAATTCTAATTGCCTCTATATATAGAAGCCCAAATAATAGCAGGGGAGAGGATGATAACCTACTGAAAGCAATGGAGGAGATAGATAATAGAGAGAACAAATATAAAATTTTGATTGGAGATTTCAATTTGCCAAGGATCAACTGGGCAAATTGTACTACTCCAGCGGGACAGGGTAGCCTGGAAAATAAGTTTATAGAGAAAGTGAGAGATTGTTTTTTAACGCAACATATTGTAGAGATGACAAGATATAGAGATGGGATGCAGGGGAGTATACTTGATTTGATTTTTAGCAATGAAGAGGATATAGTGGAACATGTTAATGTGGATAGCCCTATAGGTCGTAGTGACCATGCCTGTATAAGCTTTAGTTGTAACATTAAATCAGAGAGGGATAATAGAAGCAATAGAAAAATATACATGTATGATAGAGCAGATTATGAGCTGCTGAGACGGTGTTTGGACATTGACTGGGGGGAATACTTGAACGGTGAAGATGCTGAAGGAATGTGGAGGAAAATTAGAGTCAAACTGGAGAATGCTGTATCCAAAAGTGTACCAGTAAGGGAATATAAGGATAAAACAAAATTGAGGAAAAGAACTAACCCAGAATTGCCAATGAAAAGAAAGCTTTGGATATTGATTAGAAGAAAGAAACGATTGTGGGAAAGATTAAAATTGTTAAAAAAGAACAGGGGGTCTAGTATAGAGGCTAAGGAAGTGGATCTGGAATGCAGACAAATAAACAATAAAATAAGGTGGGAAACAAGGAGGGGGTGAAGGAGAGGGAGAGAGAGATAGCTAGAAATGTGAAGGATAATCCCAAAATATTCTGGAAGTACATTCAGGAAAAGTTAACAAGAAGAGTAGGGATCCCAGAGCTGGTAGGGGGGTTGAATGATGGGAGTAGAGCGGAGACTGATAAGGAGAAAGCAGAGGTGCTGGGGAAATACTTTGGGGGGGGTACTAACAGTGGAGTCGGAGGATGCAGTGCCTACTATTCCCATCAAACAGGCACCGGCACTAGAACTAATAGAGTTTTCCCATGCTAGAATAAGAAGGGCTATAGAAAAAATGAACAGAAGTAAGTCACCGGGACCGGATGGGATACACCCAAGAATCATAAAGGAAGGAGGGGAGATGTTAGTAGAGCCATTGAAAATGTTATTTGAGGTATCGTTTAATACAGGACAAATCCCGATGGACTGGAGAGAGGCGAACATAACAGCTATATTTAAGAAGGGAAAGAGAAATGACCCAGGGAATTATAGACCAGTCAGTTTGACAAGTGTTGTGTGTAAACTAATGGAAACGGTAATTAGAGAAGGAATAATGGATCATATGAAGTCAAACCAACTTTTCAGTGGGAGACAGTTTGGATTCTTGCCGGGGAGGTCGACGGTACTACAGCTAATTAAGGTGGTAGATGATTGTATGCAAATTCTAGAAGATGGTGATGTAATAGACGTGGTATATTGCGATTTTATGAAGGCCTTCGATAAGGTCCCACATAAAAGGTTAATAGAGAAAGTTAGAAGCTATAATATAGGGGAGAAATGTGTGAAATGGATAGAAGCCTTCCTGAAAGATCGGAGACAGAGGGTACTGGTGAATGGAATAGGCTCGGGGTGGAGGGAAATTACAAGTGGGGTACCTCAGGGATCTGTGTTGGGACCACTGCTGTTCGTTATATTTATCAACGACTTGCCTGAAGTTATAACTAATGGAAGTGAGGTATACCTGTATGCGGATGAAACTAAGCTGTATAGAAGAGTGAGGAGTAAGGAAGATATGGGTTTGCTTCAAGGAGATGTGGAGGGCATGAAGGGATGGTCTGAGCATTGGTTAATGCCTTTTCATCCAAAAAAATGTAAGTAAATTTTTTTTTTTTTTTCTATGTGATTGAGGGAGGCAAAAGGCATAACTGCCTATAGCGAGTGCCTCCCCCATAGTTGAAAGAGTGACAGGGCCAAAATCAAGGGACGTTCGAGCCAAAATGCCTGGACACACGGAGTTTGAAGCAATTTAAGTCATAGGAAGAGGGAAAGACTGATTCTGGGAGAGAGTTCCAGAGCTCAGCTGTTGAGTAGAAGAAAGTTTGAGAGTAACATTTCACTCTTGGGTTGGAGAGTTGCACAGAGTAGGGGTGGGATTGAGTTGCAAGACGGGTACCACGTGCCCTACGTAAAGGAGGTGGTATGCACTGGGATAGCTCTGAGGAACACTGATTATTATAGTAGCGATAGAATAGCGAGAGAGATGCAACATTGCGGCGGAGAGAGAGAGATTGCAGAGAGTTGGTGAGTGGACGGGAGTTAATGATACGAAAGGCCTTCCTTTCAACTTTGTCTAGGAGAGCGGTGTGAGAGGAACCTCCCCACACATGTGAACAATACTCAATACAAGGGCGCACTATGCCCCTGTACAGAGCAAGAAGCTGTGCAGGGGAAAAGAACCCCCTAAGGCGGTTGAGCACACCCAGCTTCTGGGAGGCTGCCTTAGCAAGACTGGTAATATGGTCCTTCCAAATGAGAGCAGAAGAAAAAGAGACACCAAGAATATTGAGAGAAGATGAAGGGTTGATTTTTGTATTGTTGAAGAATAAGGGATAGTCCGCTGGGAGATCCTGACGGGTAGATAGATGGAGAAATTGGGTTTTGGAAGCATTAAAGTTAACAAGGTTTTCTCTGCCCCAACATGCGGATTGGTACCAGCAAGATAGACAAGGTAGGATACAGTATGTATGAAGCGATGGAGGAAGTGAATGCAGAAAAGGATATAGGAGTAGTGATAGACAATAAGTTAAATTTCTCAGAACATTTAGCGGAAAAGATAAACAAAGCCAATAGAATTGTAGGGCTGATAAGGAGGACATTTGTGTCACTTGACGAAGAAATCTTCAGGAATCTCTATACAGCGCTGGTTAGGCCGCACCTGGAATATGCGAACCAGGTGTGGGCTCCATATATGGTAAAGGATATAGAAGCAGTGGAGAAAGTGCAGAGGAGAGCTAGCAAGCTGGTACCAACGTTGAAGAACGCGGGCTATGAGCAGAGGTTGAGGACACTGGGGCTTCCGACACTGGCATATAGGAGAAAGAGAGGGGATATGATAGAGACTTTTAAGATAGTGTCAGGAAAGTACGATGAGGATGTGTGTGAAGGTATCTTCTTGATGCGGGAGGGAACAAGAACGAGAGGACACTCTAAGAAAATTTACAAAGAAAGAAATAGGCTTGAGAAGGCAAAGAACTCATTTTGTGATAGAGTGGTAAATGAGTGGAACGCACTGCCCCAGTATGTAGTCGATTCCGAATCAATAAGGGAGTTTGAAAGTAATCTTGATAAAGCATGGGGAAGACAAGATTTGAAGTTTGATTATAAAACAAAAATACAGAATAGTAAAAATGTTGCGTCTGCTACCGCCGCCGCCAACACCGTGAACGACCGCAGCAGTGCAAGTACTGGTACTGAGCTGGATACACAGGCATAGTTTGCCTTTTTCCAGAGGATCTACTGTAAGAAACTGTAAGAAAATTGCAATTAGGTTAATAGCCTTGACGTTGGATTTGCCAAGACTACTAACAAATACATATATTAACAGAGTAATCTTGACCAAACCGATTTGTGAACCTCATATCTCTTGTGTTTTGCTTTGTTTATTGTGCCGAACAGTCCGCGACACACAAACACACACGCGCGCATCAGCTGACTCAGGGGCCCAATCCATAAATATAATTAATCAAAGAAGTGACCACGGATCCAAAACCAATTTCATTATTTTGCTCAATCGAAAAGCAGTTGGTATAGAAAATTCTAGTCTTTATCATTCACAAGGTAAAAGTGATTTATGCCTCCTAATATATATCTAAGCTAGGTTTGATCATTTCTTGGTCTGGCTAGCTAGTGACTTAGCAACTTGTTGCTAAGGTTATGTGGTCATTCCTTATCAATAAGACTATTCACAAGATAACAATGAATTCTGCTGCCTGATATACATTTAACCTAGGTTAGGTCAATTCTTTGTGGAGATATATAGGCTAGGCCTATGTCTTCTAGCAAAAACAGAGTAAGCAGACAGCGCCGAGTGTGTCGGCGATTGACAATGTGCATGGCGGGCGGTTTGAAAAGGCCCAAAAGGGTGAACTCGGGCCTCGTCAAAGACTAATGGATAATTTTCCCATTTAACCCTCCTGGCCCGGGCAGGCTCTCAAAATGACAGTGTGGGCTACCCGGGCGATCTGGCCGAAAAACGTCTAGGCCTAGGCTACCGTATTTTTGTTTAGTTTAACTGCTAGAAATTTCCCACGCATCTATAAATGTAGTGCGGTTTCCAATCTGTAGACTGGCGTTGAATAGAGCTCTCTATGTCAACTGGTTCAGTTGTGATGACGATTTCAGTGGAGAGCACTTGCAGGCGATGTTAGCAATATGACGATCTTTTCACTACTGAAACAACGACATAAAGACGTACAATAACAAACGAGTCTTCTCCTTCTTGTTTTCGGAGGTGCGGTGACGTAACGATCGGCTTTGTTTACATGCGTCGGACGCACAGCGTTCAGACCAAGCTGAATAGGCTTTCAAGCTTACAGATTTTAAAATGACACCCGGGCTCCTGCCCTTAGTTCGTGGTGTCATTTTAAAATGACAACCGGGCCAGGAGGGTTAAAGTACTATTCGCGTTTGGCGAAATTCACTTTTGGCGAGACTAATGAAATCGCTAAATGAGAGGGACCACTGTATAAAAGTGACCTACCCGTTGATATAGTCTCCTTGCCGGTGCCGTTACGCTAGACCTCCATAAAGCTTAGAAAAACACCCCTGGTCCCCCCTTAACCCCTCAGACCCGGTAGGGCTCTGAGGCACCCATAACAAACACCCCCCGCGCAACCCGGTAGGGCTCTGAGGCTCTGGCAGCTTGAAAGCCTGTAAGCTTGGTGTGCGAGGCGTCCGTCCGACGCATGTAAACAACAGCCGGCTGGACCGACGCCGCACATCTCCGACCACAAGAAGGAGAGGCGTCCTTGTTCGTGGGTGCCTGTATGTTATTGTTAAGTAGCGAAAAGTAGTGTAAAGTGGCTGATATTGCCACAAAGTTATCTCCACGGAAATCGTCATCACAACTCAACGCCATTCTACAGGTACGAAACACATCTACGCTTGAGGATGCGCGGAATGCGGAAGCAGTCAAAATAACAAAGATACGGTAGCCTAGGCGTAGAAGTTTTTCGGCCAAAACCCCCGGGTTTCGGGGAATATATATGGAATACATAGCCGGGGCTGGAGGGTTAAAGATAAATTTGTGAATTTTTCGGTAGAAAAATGTCCCGGCTGAAGGCCGTTTCCTCTGAAAATTTCAGGCTCGCTATAGCTCGCCAGGAAACATTTGACACCTAATTGGCACAAAAATTCTTAATATTTACTAAGAAATGGGCCTTTAAACTGTGTTAAAATCGGCAAACTAATGGAACCAACATCTTATAATTTCAAAACAAATGGGGCTTAACACGAGGGAGAAAGGAGTATAATGTTGACCTACCCGTTGATATAGTCTCCATGCCGGTGCCGTTACAGTACTGGCAGCGGGCGGCCTTGGTGCCGGGCTCACATCTGTTGCCGGAACACTTGGGGCAGGTGTCCACGGTGTTCAGGGTCACGTCTTTGTTGATACCTCGCGCTGCTTGTATGAAGGTTAGGTTCAGTTTCAGCTTTACTTTTACTTCACTTTTACCTTGTGAATGATAAAGACTAGAATTTTCTATACCAACTGCTTTTCGATTGAGCAAAATAATGAAATTGGTTTTGGATCCGTGGTCACTTCTTTGATTAATTATATTTATGGATTGGGCCCCTGAGTCAGCTGATGCGCGCGTGTGTGTTTGTGTGTCGCGGACTGTTCGGCACAATAAACAAAGCAAAACACAAGAGATATGAGGTTCACAAATCGGTTTGGTCAAGATTACTCTGTTAATATATGTATTTGTTAGTAGTCTTGGCAAATCCAACGTCAAGGCTATTAACCTAATTGCAATTTTCTTACAGTTTCTTACAGTAGATCCTCTGGAAAAAGGCAAACTATGCCTGTGTATCCAGCTCAGTACCAGTACTTGCACTGCTGCGGTCGTTCACGGTGTTGGCGGCGGCGGTAGCAGACGCAACATTTTTACTATTCTGTATTTTTGTTTTATAATCAAACTTCAAATCTTGTCTTCCCCATGCTTTATCAAGATTACTTTCAAACTCCCTTATTGATTCGGAATCGACTACATACTGGGGCAGTGCGTTCCACTCATTTACCACTCTATCACAAAATGAGTTCTTTGCCTTCTCAAGCCTATTTCTTTCTTTGTAAAATTTCTTAGAGTGTCCTCTCGTTCTTGTTCCCTCCCGCATCGAGATACCTTCACACACATCCTCATCGTACTTTCCTGACACTATCTTAAAAAGTCTCTATCATATCCCCTCTCTTTCTCCTATATGCCAGTGTCGGAAGCCCAGTGTCCTCAACCTCTGCTCATAGCCCGCGTTCTTCAACGTTGGTACCAGCTTGCTAGCTCTCCTCTGCACTTTCTCCACTGCTTCTATATCCTTTACCATATATGGAGCCCACACCTGGTTTCGCATATTCCAGGTGCGGCCTAACCAGCGCTGTATAGAGATTCCTGAAGATTTCTTCGTCAAGTGACACAAATGTCCTCCTTATCAGCCCTACAATTCTATTGGCTTTGTTTATCTTTTCCGCTAAATGTTCTGAGAAATTTAACTTACTGTCTATCACTACTCCTATATCCTTTTCTGCATTCACTTCCTCCATCGCTTCATACATACTGTATCCTACCTTGTCTATCTTGCTGGTACCAATCCGCATGTTGGGGCAGAGAAAACCTTGTTAACTTTAATGCTTCCAAAACCCAATTTCTCCATCTATCTACCCGTCAGGATCTCCCAGCGGACTATCCCTTATTCTTCAACAATACAAAAATCAACCCTTCATCTTCTCTCAATATTCTTGGTGTCTCTTTTTCTTCTGCTCTCATTTGGAAGGACCATATTACCAGTCTTGCTAAGGCAGCCTCCCAGAAGCTGGGTGTGCTCAACCGCCTTAGGGGGTTCTTTTCCCTGCACAGCTTCTTGCTCTGTACAGGGGCATAGTGCGCCCTTGTATTGAGTATTGTTCACATGTGTGGGGAGGTTCCTCTCACACCGCTCTCCTAGACAAAGTTGAAAGGAAGGCCTTTCGTATCATTAACTCCCGTCCACTCACCAACTCTCTGCAATCTCTCTCTCTCCGCCGCAATGTTGCATCTCTCTCGCTATTCTATCGCTACTATAATAATCAGTGTTCCTCAGAGCTATCCCAGTGCATACCACCTCCTTTACGTAGGGCACGTGGTACCCGTCTTGCAACTCAATCCCACCCCTACTCTGTGCAACTCTCCAACCCAAGAGTGAAATGTTACTCTCAAACTTTCTTCTACTCAACAGCTGAGCTCTGGAACTCTCTCCCAGAATCAGTCTTTCCCTCTTCCTATGACTTAAATTGCTTCAAACTCCGTGTGTCCAGGCATTTTGGCTCGAACGTCCCTTGATTTTGGCCCTGTCACTCTTTCAACTATGGGGGAGGCACTCGCTATAGGCAGTTATGCCTTTTGCCTCCCTCAATCACATAGAAAAAAAAAAAAAAAAATTTACTTACATTTTTTTGGATGAAAAGGCATTAACCAATGCTCAGACCATCCCTTCATGCCCTCCACATCTCCTTGAAGCAAACCCATATCTTCCTTACTCCTCACTCTTCTATACAGCTTAGTTTCATCCGCATACAGGTATACCTCACTTCCATTAAGTTATAACTTCAGGCAAGTCGTTGATAAATATAACGAACAGCAGTGGTCCCAACACAGATCCCTGAGGTACCCCACTTGTAATTTCCCTCCACCCCGAGCCTATTCCATTCACCAGTACCCTCTGTCTCCGATCTTTCAGGAAGGCTTCTATCCATTTCACACATTTCTCCCCTATATTATAGCTTCTAACTTTCTCTATTAACCTTTTATGTGGGACTTTATCGAAGGCCTTCATAAAATCGCAATATACCACGTCTATTACATCACCATCTTCTAGAATTTGCATACAATCATCTACCACCTTAATTAGCTGTAGTACCGTCGACCTCCCCGGCAAGAATCCAAACTGTCTCCCACTGAAAAGTTGGTTTGACTTCATATGATCCATTATTCCTTCTCTAATTACCGTTTCCATTAGTTTACACACAACACTTGTCAAACTGACTGGTCTATAATTACCTGGGTCATTTCTCTTTCCCTTCTTAAATATAGCTGTTATGTTCGCCTCTCTCCAGTCCATCGGGATTTGTCCTGTATTAAACGATACCTCAAATAACATTTTCAATGGCTATACTAACATCTCCCCTCCTTCCTTTATGATTCTTGGGTGTATCCCATCCGGTCCCGGTGACTTACTTCTGTTCATTTTTTCTATAGCCCTTCTTATTCTAGCATGGGAAAACTCTATTAGTTCTAGTGCCGGTGCCTGTTTGATGGGAATAGTAGGCACTGAATCCTCCGACTCCACTGTTAGTACCCCCCCAAAGTATTTCCCCAGCACCTCTGCTTTCTCCTTATCAGTCTCCGCTCTACTCCCATCATTCAACCCCCTACCAGCTCTGGGATCCCTACTCTTCTTGTTAACTTTTCCTGAATGTACTTCCAGAATATTTTGGGTTTTCCCTCCAAATTTCTAGCTATCTCTCTCTCCCTCTCCTTCACCCCCCTCCTTGTTTCCCACCTTATTTTATTGTTTATTTGTCTGCATTCCAGATCCACTTCCTTAGCCTCTATACTAGACCCCCTGTTCTTTTTTAACAATTTTAATCTTTCCCACAATCGTTTCTTTCTTCTAATCAATATCCAAAGCTTTCTTTTCATTGGCAATTCTGGGTTAGTTCTTTTCCTCAATTTTGTTTTATCCTTATATTCCCTTACTGGTACACTTTTGGATACAGCATTCTCCAGTTTGACTCTAATTTTCCTCCACATTCCTTCAGCATCTTCACCGTTCAAGTATTCCCCCCAGTCAATGTCCAAACACCGTCTCAGCAGCTCATAATCTGCTCTATCATACATGTATATTTTTCTATTGCTTCTATTATCCCTCTCTGATTTAATGTTACAACTAAAGCTTATACAGGCATGGTCACTACGACCTATAGGGCTATCCACATTAACATGTTCCACTATATCCTCTTCATTGCTAAAAATCAAATCAAGTATACTCCCCTGCATCCCATCTCTATATCTTGTCATCTCTACAATATGTTGCGTTAAAAAACAATCTCTCACTTTCTCTATAAACTTATTTTCCAGGCTACCCTGTCCCGCTGGAGTAGTACAATTTGCCCAGTTGATCCTTGGCAAATTGAAATCTCCAATCAAAATTTTATATTTGTTCTCTCTATTATCTATCTCCTCCATTGCTTTCAGTAGGTTATCATCCTCTCCCCTGCTATTATTTGGGCTTCTATATATAGAGGCAATTAGAATTGATCCTCTTACACATTTTACTTCAATACACAAATACTCACAATACTGCTGTCTCATATCCACCTCATTAACCTTGAGCTCTTTTCTTACATAAATAAACAGTCCTCTTCCAACCTCTGCTCTAATAGCATTTCTCTCATATAACTTGACGACTTGTCTATTTTTACTGCTATGTCGTCATTCCAACCGCGGTTAAAAAAGAAAACGTCTAGAGTCTACTCCTTATCTTGCTCTAGGAGACGTTGTACATTAACCAAAACTACCACCGAAGGTGAAAAAAGCATAGAAGAGAAGAAAAAGGGGTTTACCTTAGTTACCGCTTAAGGCCCATCCCGTGTTCCGTCATATGCAGATCCCTGTCGAACGTGCGCATTAGCGACCCTCTCTTGTTATAATTTTTTCATGCGCCTCCATTGATTGAGTCCGCTTTTGTTGTGCTCCTTTAATTCACCCTGTTTAGGTTTCGTTTTCGGCTTATCTGGCCTTCTTTTTTGTTAGACAGATGTTACGTGATCTAGGGCACACGTAAATGGGCTCCTAAGTGTGTATAATGGAGACGCGTGTGGAAATAGCCTACCGAAGGTACGGGGGCGCCTGGCGTTCCTCGTATATGTTTTTCATTCTTTCTCTTTTCATATTCTTTTTTCCTGTTAGTCTGGGCATAGTTTAGCTTTTAGCTTATTTTAGCCTAGCTAGTTTTCTCATTCAGGAATTGCTATGCCCCTATGAGTTTTCATTTTTTCATAGCCTAAGGTGTAACGTTGGTAAAACAATCTGAGATTTCGATGGTGGCGGTGCTGTTTGTAGAGTTTGTGTCGGCCGCATTATTAGCGTTATTCCCGAGTCCCCCCTTTCGAGCCTTCACTGTGTCTCAAGGGCCTGGGCGACAGGTGGTTCGTGATTTTCCAGGGGTACCCCAGGGGGGCCCCTCCTTCACACCACAGGGTTTTTTCGCACCTGACACATTCTCTGCTCACGGCTAGGCCACCCTTTTTCTCACCAGTTTCTTTTACTGGTTTTTGTTTTCCCTTCCTGTTTCACCTCCATCCTTTCATAGTCTTTTTGCCCAATCCAGGGGTACCCCAGGGGGGCCCCTGTTTGTGAAACCACCCTCCCTGCCACTTCTCCTCATGGGCTTTGCTCTATCTCTGTGGGTTGGGTGGTTCCTGGGGGATGTGCCTCCTCTCCCCTGGTGTGTCTTCCTTGCCTCTCCCTTTACCGGTTGAGTTAGGATCATATATCAAGGAAGACACTGCTCAGCTTGATGGCCATCATCGCTTGGAGTTCATAAGGAGATGACGCATTTTTGTGGCCTTTTTTGGTATTCCCTAGACGCTCCTCTCGCTTTTTCGGCGCCGGACCATCTCGGCCGGTCCCGCAAATTTGCGGGAGCTCGATTCGGTCCTCTGGGACGTTTCGGCTCCCCGCAAATTTGCGGAGATCGCTGGGGGGTCCCTCAAAGATGCGGGAGGGTTGTGTCGGTACGGTTATGCCTCCATTGGCCCGCAAATTTGCGGTAATAGTTGGCTTTCACTGTTGACCTTTTTATGTCATCTTGTTGCCTGAAACTATCTTGGTGTGTGCACTTTACTGGTGTTATAGGCCCTGCATGTAAGATGTTGAGTGGTGGTTAACACTTTCTCCATCTTTGCAGGTTCTGCTAGTGCTCTTCCGCCTCGCCGCCCTCCTCACCTACCTCTGTGCTCCCGGTTTAGGGTGAGTACGGATACCTGTTTGCATGTGTGTTCCTGTTTCCCCATGCTCCTTCCCTGGTTCTTCTTGGACATTCTCTCCACTTACTCCTTCGACGTGCTGATTATGGTGGGGTTCTTCCAGTGCAGGTAGGCTGCCTTGCTTTCGCCATGGTTGTAGCTCCCCATGCTTGGAGAGCCACAAGTCCTGCTTGCGCCACTCGCACTGTGTGTCCTCTACGGCCTACCTCCCTGCTCTGTGTGGCCCGTGTCTGGCCCTGGTGGATGTGGTGCACCATAGCCCTGGTTCCTCAGCGGCGGCAGTGGCCTCTGCGTCCCTTCCGTCGGTGTGGGCGATCGTCTCCTGCCACATTAGGACTGTGGGCCACCGTTCCCTGGCCTTTGTTGCCGACCGGATCCGCGTCGCCCTGGGTATCCCTGCCCCGACTGAAGGCTGTTCACCTGGCCCTCTCCCTGCTCGGGCCCTCTCCCCTGGGTCCCGCAGCCGGTCATCACGGGGATCCCCAGCTCCGTCCACGCTCTCGCTCGCCTCGTCGCCCGTCCTCTACTGCCCCTCGTCGTCCTCCTGATCGCCTTGACGACGCCCATCGCCCTCGTCATGGTTCTCGCCCTGAGGCCGGGGTTAGGCGCTCTGCCCCTGTGCGCCCTCCCCTGGCTCTACGGATAGGGGCTCTACTCCCTTCCGCCCGCTTCCCCAGCCCAGACGACTTCCTCTTACGTTGTCCTCTCCGTGCGCGGTTGTTCATGCTGTAGCTGGCCCTCTGCTCCCTCCTCCTACACTGTCCAGGAGGGTCCGCCAGGATGTAGTTGCTTCTCCTACTTCACCTGCTTCAGTGCCTCTTCTTCCTTCACGGTCTCGTCCCACGGTGGAGGTCCCTCCCTCCTCCGCCTCGGTGTCGGGCCGCCCTGTTATCTCAGCCCCGGGGATCCTTGCTCTGTTTTCCCCCGCGGCTCCTTCTGACCTCCTTTCACCCGGCCAGCCTTCCCACTCCCGTCGTCCTGCTCCTCCTCCTTCTTCTCTCCCTGACCTTCACTTACCGTCTCGCCAGGGGGTACCCCTCCTCTTGGCTCGGTGTGGTTTAGCGAGGTTTCGGAGTCCCCTTTCTCAGGGGCTGCCGTGTCGCTGGAAGAGGGGGATGGTGCTGTTTCCCCCTCGGGCGTTCGTGATCGGGGACGAGTCCCTCCGCGGCGACACAACCGTCGTCGCTCGCCTTCCTTGGGCCGCGACGCTGCTGGTTCGTGTCGTGGGTCTTGCTCCCGCACACGCTCGCCCCTGTGGGCCGACCAATCTTGGGGGGGGGTCGCCTCTCTCGGATCGATTGTCGGCTATGCAGGGATGGGTTGTGTCACGCATCGACGGGCGCTTGGAGTCGATGCAAGACTCCCTCTTATCGCGCTTCTTGGCGGTGACACACCCTCAGCGCCTCACCCTACCTACCCCTGCTACGGTCCCCCTCCCTTCTGCAGGCCTACGCTCTGGTCAGACTTCAGCCGCCGGGACATCCTTCAGGATGTTCAGTCCCTGGCTGTGTTGACGGGACTGTCCTCCTATGGGACGGGTTTGTGCGACGACGGTACGCCTGGCTTAGCCATCTTGCTCGATCACCCTCTCCCTTTGGGGGCCTGGTTTGCTGTGGCCTTCGACTTCGCCGACCGTTCCGTCGGCGGCTCTCCTTCAGTCCCTCCCCCGGAGTAATCACTGCTTTTGCCTCCTCTTGTGTCTGTCGGCGGGTTGGACGGCGCGTTCTGGTCCTGGTTAAGCGCGCCCGTTCTTGAACTTTGTTCTATTACTACCCCGTTCTTCTCTCACCCAGATCAGTCCTCTGTCGCCAAGGTTTTTCCCTTGCGCCGGTGGGTGCCGAACTTATTCTCTTGTCTTTTAGGTTCCCTCCGGACTTCTGTTCACCACCTGCGGCTTATCGCGGCGTCTCCGCCAGCCGATCTTCGCGAGGGTTTGGACCGCGTTCGGTGGATCCACCTTCGGCTCGCGGTGTCTTTGGTTCTCGAGCTGAAGGCGGTTTTGTGCGTGGCAACTCGGCAACGCCGGACGGTACGGTCCTCGTTCTGCCGGACAGCCCCCTTGGATATTCGTCAGGGTTTGTTGTACTCTGCGCTCTCTACGTCGGGGCTTTTTTGCGCAGGATGCTTGGGAATGCTACGCTTCTCTGTCGGCGGACCCTGCTTACGACACGCAACGACGCGCTGTGTCGCGAGCGGGGTCTTCTCAGTCCCGTCCTTCTGCCGGTCCTCTTCGGGGTGCTGCTGCTCGTGCTGCCGCCATGCACGGGCGCGGACTGGGACGTTGCAGGCCAGTGCGTCGGTTCCGCCTCACACTTCTGTTCTTGCCCCTTTCATCCCCGCCGTGTCGGGGCTGGCCGGCCTTCCACTTCCGGCCGCCCTTCGACGGGGTCAGCCCCGCGACGGCCAGGGGTTGGGGTGGCCCGCCCTTTTCGACGAAGTTGGGGGGGGGTAGAGGAGGTCACCGTGGCGCCCATGACCGCAAGGGACGAACCGGGGGTACCTCCACGTCAAAACACTGTGTAGGTTCTCTGGGTCGGCCTCCTTGTTCTCCTTCTCGCCTAGCCGACCGGGTCGCTCCCCTCCTCTCGGAGCTCCCACAGGTTGTTTTCGCCCTTGCGCACCTCGCTGGCCGCGAGGGACGTTGGGGGCGGCAGATTGCGCGGATGGGTCTAACCTGGAAGGAAGTGGACGTCCGGACCCCCACTCCGCTCTTGTCACCGACGCCGGCCCATCTCTTCAGAGGTGGCCCACGTGTTCACTTCCATGCCCGAGCTGGGAAGCGTCGGGGGGGTTGACCGCCGGGAACCCGGTTTTTCCTCTCCCGTGTATTTCTGGTACCGAAGTAGAACTGCGACGCGATGCGACCGGTGGTGGCTCTGTCGGCCCTCAACGGGCGCATCGTGCACACACGGTTTCGGATGCTGCCGGTACCCCAGGTACGCCTGGCCCTGTGCCCTCTGTCGCGGGTAGTGTCGCTGGCCCTCCAGGATGCGTCTTGGCTCGTTCCTCTCCATCCTCGATTCCAGCGATTCTTGGCCGTTCGGGCTTCCGATCGTGTGTTCCTGTTCGACAGACTTCCCTTCGGTCTCCACATCGCGCCGCGGATCTTCTCCACACTGGTGGGGCGGGCTCTGGGTCCTCTCCTCAGAGCGGGCTCCAGATCCTGTTTTCCTTGGCCGATTGGTTGATAGTTTTCGAAGCCCTAGGACTGTGCATTGGCGACACCCTCACAGTCGTTTCGCCACGTCGCACAGTTAGGGTTCCCCGTCGTTGTTCCCAAGTCACGCTTGACCCCGTCGCGTGTCGGGCCATGGGTCGGTCTCGCATGGGATTTGTCCAGCGCTACGGTGACCCGGGGTCTGCCGGACGCGGTGCACCTTCGGTGGAAGGTCTTCGCTGTGTTGCACTCGGTCTCCCTCCCGGGGTGGCTCTGGGACTCGTTCGTGGGTTCGCTGCATTGGGCCGCTCTGCCCATTCCCTTAGGGAGCCTCTGCTACGCCGCCTACTCCTCATGGGCACCGAGGTGTTTCCATTGCCCCTATGGATCGGCACCTGCCGCTCCCGTGTACCCTTCGCAGACCTTCGGACGCTGGCACGCTCTCTGCGGCTGTGCCCTGGACCGCCCCCCCTCGCCGACGATCTGGGTAGACACAGATGCGTCGAGCGAGGTAGGGCGAGGTTACCAATCAAACCTGGGACATCACTTCATGGCGGATGGGTGGGACTCACGCCCCTCCACATCCATGCCCGAGGGACCACGCGCTGGCCCTTCGGGGTAAGTCGGTGGCCTTCGGGATGGACACTCATACAGCTGTCCCCTGTATCCAACAGCGGGGGTCCTCCAGGTCGTTGACTCTATTGGTGATCTCGGTGAAGTTGTTCTTTCCTCGCGAACCGACACACCTTCTCCCTGCATGCCTCCTCCCTGCCCGGGCCTGCCACCCTGTGGGCGGACGCCCTGTCGCGAGGACAGGGCGTTCTTGTAGAATGGGCAATGCAACGGACTGTGTTCGACGACCTCGCAGCTTCCTGGGGTGTTCCGGAGGTCGACTTGTTCGCATCGAAGGTGCCGCACCAGTTGCCTCAGTACCTCTCCCTCCGGCCTCGCACTCCGGAGGGGGGTCCGGACGCTTTCATGGTAGACTGGAACAGGTGGCAGTCGATATACATATTTCCGCCACCAGACGCCTGTTGCTGTGCAAAGTCCTCGCGAAGCTGCGGCTGTACCGCGGCAGAGTCTGGCTACTCGCGCCTCTGTGGCCGGCACGGACTTGGTACGCCCGGTTGACGCGGTGGTGCCCGAGTCCGGTCCCTCTACCTGTATCTGGCTTCCACTTGGGCTAGGTTGGGGACCTGCGGACCTCGTTGGCCTTCGCATCGTGCTTGTTCATGAGGCACGGTGGCTCCCGGTCCACGGCCGGGCCCTGACTGACTTCCTGCAGCGTTCCTGGCCGTCTTCTCCTTGGGGGACTTACGGGTCCCGCTGGAGGTCTTTTACTAGGTGGCTACAGGCCACTCGCCTGCCAGTTGGCTCTCCTTCCCTCGTCCTACGCTCCTTGTTTTACCTCTTCCGTCCACGTCGCTTTCAAGTCGACGCTATACGTACCCACTTGTCTGCCGTCCGGGGGGTCTTTGGGTCCGTCGCTGGGCTGGTCGTTCCGCCACAGGAGCTGGATTCCTTCCTGACGGCTGCCTTCCGGGATCGACCGCCTCCGCGCCAGGTCCCTCCGCAGTGTGATCAGGGGCGGGCTCTGGTCCTTCTGGCTTCACCCACGTATACAAGGGCCGCTACGCCGGTTCCGTTGCTCGGGCGTCCACTCTTCCTTGTCGCTCTGGCCACTGGGGATCGGGTGTCTGCACTAGCGGCATTGTCACGGCCCCGGGACTGCGTGCGATTCTCCCCGTCCTTGCATGGCATCTCGTTCGCCTCCTCCCCTTCTTTTGTTACCACGCATGGGAGGGAGGCCCCCGTTTTCCAGCCTTTCGCCGTCCAGGCTTTACGGCGTGGGCATCCTCGCCATGGGTTGTGCCCGGTGTCAGCCTTGCACTCCTCTGTTGCGTCTGTGGCGCCGCCTTCGGGTACTGCTGTGTGGGTGTCTCCTCGGACAGGTGGGAGGCTCTCGCAGGTGCAGATGGGCCGCCACATTTGTCGGACCGTTCGTGCCAGTCACCCTGTTTGTAGGGGTTCTGCGCATGATGTGCGATCCTTTGCTGCCTCCTTCCGGTTCCTGCCACGTCGATCCTTACCTGCCATCGCCTCAGCGGTTTTGTGGTCTTCTATCAATTCCTTCATCTCCTCCTACCTCTCCGTGTCCAGTGTTCGACCCCCTCGGCCGGTGATTGCTCTCGGGGGTCGTGTTTCCTGGTGCTCTGGCGAAGATACCTGGTCTTCCCCCCTTGTCCCTCGTTCTTTTCCTTTGTTTTCTTTGACAAAGGGGGGGGGAGGTGTACGGGTTTGCAACACTGGATTGCAAGTTTGGGATTATGTATTGTTCCAGTACATAAGTGTTTTTGCCACATTGAAAATTGTGTTTTGTTCTTGTGTTCAGTGTTTTTGTTGGTTTTTGAAGAAAAGGGATTTTGGGTACAGTACCTTTTTTGGTTTCAGACAAGTCTATGTTTTTGCATTACACTCTAACCTCCATTTAACGGATTCCGATTTAACGGATATCGGCAATAACGGTCAAAAAATCAAAAAATGTAGGTCGGACAATGGACCCAGTAACGGACATAGTCCGTTGCTATAAAAAAGTTGGAGCAAAGTCCGTTGCTCTATCTATTTATCTCTCTAATGCACCTACCTAAATCCCTTATACATTAACATAACTATGTCTTATTTGGACTTTTTGTAATCTTTGAATCATTTCTAATATGATGGAATTGAAAAATATAATATCCTTCCAGCACATAGATAAATAATAAATAAGATAGTCAACAAAATATTTCAACTCTCCCCTCCGTGCCAGCAGAAAACGGAAGATTTACGTTTGATAGATTTTTTTGTTTTGTTTTTTTCCCCCTCGTCACCCCCTCTATCTCTCTAATTCATCTACCTAAATCCCTTATAAACATAAACTAGTATTATTTGGACTTTTTGTAATCTTTGAATAATTTCTAATGTGATGGAATTAAAAAATATAATATCCTTCCAGCACATAGATAAATAATAAATAAGATAGTCAAAAAAATAGTTCAACCCTCCCCTCAGTCTAGGCGCCCAGCTTCCGAGACGGAAGATTTACGTTTGATAGATTTTTTGTTTTGTTTTTTCCCCTCGATATACACACTCTTTCTATCTTCTAATTAACCTAAATCCCTTATACATTAACATAACTATGTCTTATTTGGACTTTTTGTAATCTTTGAATAATTTCTAATGTGATGGAATTGAAAAATATAATATCCTTCCAGCACATAGATAAATAAATGAGATAGTCAACAAAATATTTCAACCCTCCCCTCCGTCTAGGCGCCAGCTTCCAGACGGGAGATTAGCGTGTAATAGTTTTTTGTTTTTTTTTGTTCCCACGGTATACACAAAATGATGGGGAATATTATAACATGTTTTTAATTGACATTTGTGTCGTTTTTGCTGATTATGAGTGGGTGGAAAATAAAATCTTGAATCTATCATATCGGAAATGATTCACAGATTATAGATACCAAATAATATACACTTTTAAGTGTGTTCAATAGTTTTGCATTATCAATAGGGTGTAGCACAAGGGATTACCAGGATTTATTTCAGATACAGTAAAAAAAAGGATGCATAACAGTTAAATGTCACGATCCCGACACTGTACGCAACACCGGATTTTTCTCAAGGAATTTCCGGATTACATCCGGACTGGACAGTATTTAGCAGCAACGGACATTTAGCAGGAACGGACAGGTGCTTGCACGCATTTGTCCGTTAAATGGAGGGTCGAGTGTACTATGAATGACGGGCATGTGTTAAAACTGTTCTTTTTGGCTACTCCTCAGTTTTTCACTCTTTTATTAAACTCTCTTGTTTAAATTGTGTCTTTGTCATTCGTAATTTTGTTTTATTCATTGTTTTTTTTTTTTGGTAGGTTGGGCTTGGATGTCCTCCTCCTATTTGTTATGCAGCCTTGACGTTGGATTTGCCAAGACTACTAACAAATTGGGAGGTTTGACGTACCTCCCAACCTACCAAATAGGAAAACCTACTATTTGGTAGTAGTCTTGGAAAATCCAACGTACATAATACCCTCCCTCACGCCGGACCCCTGCCCATCCGCGTTCTTCTGCTGACGTGAGATGTGATGACAAGAGAGGGTCGCTCATGCGCACGTTCGACAGGGATCTGCACATGACGGAACACGGGATGGGCCTTAAGCGGTAACTAAGGTAAACCCCTTTTTCTTCTCTTCTATGCTTTTTTCACCTTCGGTGGTAGTTTTGGTTAATGTACAACGTCTCCTAGAGCAAGATAAGGAGTAGACTCTAGACGTTTTCTTTTTAACCGCGGTTGGAATGACGACATAGCAGTCAAAATAGACAAGTCGTCATTGCAATTAGGTTAATAGCCTTGATGTTGGATTTTCCAAGACTACTACCAAATAGTAGGTTTTCCTATTTGGTAGGTTGGGAGGTACGTCAAACCTCCCAATTTCCCATCCATATCTTTCCCCGTAAATGTTAGATTGCAGTTTTAATAGCCTTTATTTTACTTGATATCCTCTAGATTCCACCAATCTCCCTCCCTATAATACCAGACCATTAACAGCCTTTTTTACCCAAGCTCCTATCCCTCCTGCCAGTGCTGTTGAGTGGTCTCTTTATGACCTGATATCCTCTAATTCCCACCCATCTTAGTCCCCCAAATACCAGACCATTAACATCCTTCTTGACCTGATCTCCTCTTCCCCCTACCAGTGTTGTCTAGTGCTCAGGGTCAAGGTGTGGTGACCTACCGCTTGCAGAGTATGGACGGCAAGCACGTCAACCTGCGCTCCCGGGGATACCTGGAGGTCAACAAGCAGACGGGGGAAGTAGAGTCATTTGTCTGCATTAACACCGTCCTCAGGTGGGGTTTGCCTTGCATTATTATACACAACTTCACTTTATTATAGATTTGTAGTTGTGTGGTTGTGTATAAATATATCTCCCCCCCCCCCTCTCTCTCTCTCGTGATAATCAAAATTGTAATGTATTTTATCACATGTTTCTCACCCTCTCATTGAAAACAATTCACCACTATATGTACTGATACCTTAACCCCCTCAGACTGAAATAGTTAACTTACTGATGAGGAGGCGGACCGCACAGTATTAGCCCCACAACAGTCAAAATCTCACTGAGGAACCGTTAGAAGTCGGAGGAATTTGGGGTTGCCACCATTCGACAGATTCTGATCTAACTTACCTAACTTACTGAGGCTTAAATGACGCTAGAGCGTCATATAACTTATTAGAGAGATATTAAGATAGATTCATATGACGCACTAGCGTCATACGAGTTTTTTGGCAAAACCGTCATATGACGCGATCACGCCATATGAGTCGGAGGGGGTTAAAGCTTACCAAAAATATATTACTGTATTATAATTATATAGTTTATTAGTTTATTAGTTTGACAACTAACTGTGTAACCGCTCTTTTATTACGTTGCTTCCCTATCCAGTATGAAGGAGGCCAGTGATGAATTACTTAACCAACGTCGTATGCTGCTGCCCATGATTAGCGGACAAAACTCGGATGACTACCTCGGCACCATCTCTTCTTCGGTCAGTTACAGATATATACTTTGTTTAACACTCAGTGCAGGCTATTCTGTAATTTGCATACTGCATGGCCAATTCACCTCACACATATTTTACCGTGACTCTATCCCACTCTCATATATCATCAGGGATATGGGTCCTCTGTGTCACAAAAGAAAAAAAGATACTTCATATCATGTACTATAACTCCAGGGGGTAAGGGGGCCTTCATCTAATGGTGGAGGAAGTGTCGTACAAGGCAACTATTAGGGGGGATGGGGATAGACTTGTGGACCAACAGCCATTACTATGCAATAAAGTCTTTATCTTACCACTGCCTTGGTATGGCACTGCCGAGGCTGGTGGGGTGTGGATAGGTGCCACAGGGGACCAAGTCTTATCTGGGCGCTGTTTGGCACGACCACGACACCTGTGTCGGCAACAGTGTTTGCACATTGGAGCAGTGTTGGGGCAGGACTTTATTGTTCTATAGTCCAAATTGCTTAATATACAGTAGAGTTTTGTTATGGTGCTGTCTTTTTGTAACACTGTTAAGGCTGGTGTGGTTGCAGACACTGCAGGTGCAAGTGCTGCAAGGAGATTCTGTTGAGTCTTGCTGAGGCATGGTTAGCACTATACCAACATCAGCCACAGTGATGACTTGGTGGGGCAGTGCGGGACTTTATTGTACTACAGTACACTCCCAACTACTGAAAGGCAACCCCGTCTGAGCCGTTACAATGCATGTAATGGTAAAATTATGCTAAACCATTGTATGTATTTATAACTCCTGCATGTAATTTTTTAAAGATGTCAAAAGGAGTCTTGGCAGGCTGCCCATCTAGGGGAGGAACACTGATACTAAATTCCGGACTGATGGGACTTGTCAGACTTATGGCACCTGGTATAAGTAATGACATGCTAACGTTAACCATGCCACAACTCCATCATAATGTCTCAATGCTTTTGGTGTGCTCACTTGGTCCTTCAAAGCAGTGACTCTACCCCTTGGAGAATTGTCATGGTATATAAACAGTTGTTGTTGTTGTTGTTCCCCAAGCTGCCTGGCCGAACAGCCCCAAGGCCCCGAGCAAGGCCAAGGCCATAACCGAGCGCCCCCACAGAACCCTCCCTCCCGACCACAATAAAGCCTGGGCGACCGAAGCCACTCCATGGCGGGGAGCTGAGGAGGGTGCGGAAATGCCCGGGAAACCAAAGCCCCACCCAGGGCCCTGTGCCCCTCACCAATTATGAAGAGAAAGTTGAGGGGCAAAGGAAAAATGTGACGCTTTGGCTTCCAATCTTGGTAGATTGGAAGGTCAATCCACGGAAGAGACGCCATCACTTGAGATCTAGAAAATATATAAGTAAAAGGAACAGTCAGAGTAAGCTATGGGTATGGCAGAGATCGCTCAGTTCTCACTCTGATAGACCAGCCCATCACCTGTTTTAACCAATGCTGTGATGGATGTACAGTGGTTCCTGGAATAGCACTACCTCATTTAACCCTTTCACTACAGTTGAACTTATTTATCTTTTTATTCTGGCTATCATTAGACGATTTTACTCTGTTTAGGAAGGAGTTATGATAGTCTACGAATTAATAGAGATATAATACACCTCTGATTATTAGATGTCCTTTCTAAGATGCAGAAAATCGTCTAATAATAACCAAAATAAAAGGAATGATGGCGTCACCCATACTGAAGTGGTTAACTGAGCACTAACAAGGATATTTTTTTGTTTTTTTATCATTTAAAACAACAACTCAAAAATGGCATGGCATCTAATTGGGTGATAAACCTTTAATATAAACTTTCATTGATGAGGGTTTTTTTTTCTACCAGAGCACATACTGAAATCATATATTTTCATCTTAGAAGCACAATGAAACATGGCCTGTCAAAGCGGATGATATCAATAGAACGGAACGTAACAATGAGAATGGTGAGATGGATGTGTGGGGTCAAACTGCAAGATAGGATATCTAGTAAAGAGCTGAGTAAATCTGGGTGAAAAGATGCAAGTCTGTACACATGAGGAAACTGCACCAAGGGGGAAACCTAGAAAGACATCAGATCAGACTGTACGCTCTGATCTTGAATTTAAAAAAGATGACAAGTCAGGCAGCTCTGAACAGGGTTGCCTGAAACGCCGCATTTAGGACGTGAGACTCGAAACGCACTTCATGTGGAGCACTCAGACTTTATATTTATATATGTATGTATTTTTAGAATGTCATAATTGCTGGGAAACTAATTAAGAGAGAAAGACAACCAACATTTTACTTTCCAAAGATTTACAGTATTTATGAATGCTGAACTGTGAACATCGGGGGAGCTGGGCATAGGGGTAAACCTAGAAAGACATGGAATCAGGTACTTCAGTCTGATCTCAACATATGGAACCTGATGATAGAGGCGGCTTAGAACAGGGCCGCCTGGAATGCCGCCATTTTTAATATATTACTGCAACCACACTCTCTGTGGATGAATTGGTCTTTAACCCTTCACCCCCGGCTATGTATTCCATATATATTCCCGAAATCCGGGGGTTTGGGCCGAAAAACGTCTACGCCTAGGCTACCGCATCTTTGTTATTTTGCTTGCTCCCGCATTCCCGCGCATCCCCAAGCATATATGTGTTTCGTACCTGTAGAATGGCGTTAAGTAGAGCTCTCTAAGTCAACTGGTTCAGTTGTGATGATGATTTCATTGGAGATAACTTTATGGCAAAAACAGCCACTTTACACTACTTTTCGATATTTAACAATAACATACAGGCACACACGAACAAGCGACGCGCTTCTTCTTGTGGTCGGAGATGCGCGGCGTCGGTCCAGCCGGCTGTTGTTTACATGCGTCGGACGGACGCCTCGCACACCAAGCTTACAGGCTTTCAAGCACTGGGTGCCTCAGAGCCCTTCCGGGTTGCGCGGGCCGAGTTTGTTATGGGTGCCTCAGAGCTCTTTCGGGTCTGATGGGTTAAACTTGTATGTAGGCTATATATGCACAATTCATATTACATGTATTTGCATTCATAAATTTTATAACATAATTCTCCATTCACTTGAATTTTTATCCTGTGATTTTGTTTGTGCAGTTATACAATTTAAAAAATATATTAATGCTAACCATCCACTTATAGTGCTCAAAAGTCACCACTGCATTATACTCGCCACCAGTAGTATTAATCACCAGTTTGTGTTGACACGACATGGCATAAATTTACGAAAGGTGAGACAAGCAATAATTTGATCACTTTAATGCCTCTAGGGAAGGAATGGGATAGAGGAAGTATTAGGGGGAGAGGAAGGGAGCTGGAGGAGGAGATGAAGGAGTCGAGCTTGACCCAACAAGTATGACCCAAAATGCGTGAGTTGTATCTTTTTCAGAGCCTCTTTCCAGAGTAAAGTAGGGCAGACAGTAAAACATGACATAGCCTACCATGAATATAGGAAAGGTGAGACAAGCAATCAAATTTAGCCAGGAATACTGCTGAGCCACAGAGATTTGCATCGTAGGTCCTCATTAATGTCTGAATGAGACAGAACACTATTAAGGGGATAGAGCTTGTTCAGTACACTCAATGGGCTTTGCCACTGAAGGCTAGTTAGCATCTGGCACCACCCCCTTGTTTACATTAGCGTCATCTTGATGCGAAGGCTTGGGTGACTTGAACAGTACCCTTTCAACTAGTACCAGACCCCTGGATTTGAACGCTGGGGTGGACCTGAATGGTACTTTGCCAACTAGTACCAGACCTCCAACCCCAGAGGGGACATCACAACAGTCCGCATATACCAGGTTCCTATATATACTGCTAGGTGAAACAGAGGCGACGACATCTGCCCGGGATGTAACACAGCATACCATTAAACACATCGTAGAAGACTGCATTTCACACAATCACTTACGCCAACAAAATAATCTACACTCCTTGAGAGCCCTGTGGGAAAGCCTGACCGTAGCCATGGCCTTCCTTAGGGCCAGGCAGCTTAGGTAACGACAACAACAACAGAGGCTCAGGGTGTTAGGAGACTTGCCCAAATGTCTCTTCCCGAAGCAGTACATCTTTATAAACGATACTCTTGGTCCATTTGATTTGGTGATTTGCAGGTTGATCTTTAGCAAGGGTGGCAACTATATTTGTATTGGTATTAGTAGATAGATCTTCAAATTTGTTTTAATTATTATTGTTCAATATGCAGTATTATCATTTTATAATATATCTAGTTTGAACAGAATATTTTGGCTTTAATTGTAGTCTTTATTCACACAGAACATCCTGAACGTTCCAAATTCACTAATTCCTTGAATATGACGAGAATATGTTAATGTACTGTATGTGCAACTAGTTTGCTTGAGAAACAAATTCACTTATTGCTAAATCATTATTTCCACATGGTGATTTTAATAAGTTCTTTTGTCTTTTTATTGTGCTGTTCCTTTTTTGGTTTGTATATTTTGCAAGATTTACATTATAATATTTTTCGTTCCCCAGCTGCCGCCTCAGATTGTGGACACCCTGAAGAAGATAATGACCCAAGAAAACATGAAGGAGATGTTGACAGCTGGTCTTCCCACAGTGGCAGGTCCTGACTTGGGCATGAGCAACAAGTCTCAGGAAGGCAGCAACCTCACTCATCATGAGGGACTTACAGACTTCAATATGTCTCAGGGCAAACCTAAAAGGTTATGTGGATTTGATAGGACACCAGGTTCATTAGTTCAACAAGACTTTCAAACTGACAGAGGCAAAGTTTTTGATAATAATCAGTGGTGTAATGTTTCTAATGAGATTAAGTCAAGTGATAACTTTCCTACTGTAGTGACCAAAAACTTTAGTTTTGATCGAGAGCCCCACCAGTCATGTGCCAGCCAACAAAACAACATTATATCATCCCCACAAATGTGTTCTCCGACTGTGACAGTGCACAAGCCAAGTGAAATGTATCCGTTGTCTGCTAATGAACAGCAATTTGGCAGCACAAATGTCATGCATCAGAAGTTTGCTTATGAATCCAGTTCAGACTGCTACCAACAGAACATGAATAGTTTGAAGTCACCCACACAAAGCTTTGACAGTGATATTGTTTGTCCTTCAGGAAATGTTGAATACAACCAAAAGATAGACAAATCTCCCAGGTTTATAAATCCCTGCTCTTCTGGTCTATCTCCCATGTCTTTAAAACCCTGCTCCCCCGGTACAGACATACTCTCTCCTGAAAGCAAAGATCACAGAAAATTGAGTCCGAACTATCCTTCACCTGGAAGTCTTAGTCCAAATATGAGAGGGCCTACCACTCCCAGCCATTATGAACCAACAACAGGAGCACCTCACCCCAGGGAAAGTATGAGAGGGTCCACCACTCCCAGCCATTATGAACCAACAACAGGAGCACCTCACCCCAGGGACAGTATGAGAGGGTCCACCACTCCCAGCCATTATGAACCAACAGGAGCACCTCACCCCAGGGACAATATGAGGGGACCCACCACTCCCAGCCATTATGAACCAACAGGAGCACCTCACCCCAGGGACAATATGAGAGGACCCACCACTCCCAGCCATTATGACCAAACAGGAGCACCTCACCCCAGGGACAATATGAGAGAACCCACCACTCCCAACCATTATGAACCAACAGGAGCACCTCACCCCAGGGACAATATGAGAGGACCCACCACTCCCAGCCATTATGAACCAACAGGAGCACATCACACCAGGGACAATATGAGAGGGCCTACCACTCCCAGCCATTATGAACCAACAGGAGCACACGCCAGCCCGGACAATACCTTCAAAGGGACTAACTATTATAGTATACCTGGCATTAGCAATGGTATGCCATCCCCTGGGAGTCTGTCTCAGATACAACCCGCCAATGTGTCACCAGCAACCATTAATGACAGAAAAACAAACATGGCACCTTTCCTGAATGACAGCCATTGGAATGAAGGACTTGGGACACAGGAAACTACAAATTATCCTCCAAACTGCAACAATAATACTCTTCCTCACTATCAGACCTTTCAGTTTGTCAATATCAGCCAAACAAGTATGAACAACCAAAAAGAAACCTCACCTTATTACCCTAATAATCAGTTCTCTCCACAGCCTGGAGCGATAAAGACTTCACATTACCCACAACCACAGTCACAGCCACAGTTACAGTCACAATCACAGCGGGAGTCAGGGAGTAACAGTTTACATCCCAGTTTGGAAAAAAGTTTTGGTTATTCCTCACTTTCTCATATTAACATTAATTTGTCAAGTCATCAGCTTCCCTCTCAACAACTACAGTCCAAAATGGATCTCAGGGATCCTTCTTTTTCTCCAAGCAGTCGGCATTTTTCTACGGGTAAGTTTGCGTTTGCGTTTTGGCAGTTGTGCTCTTAACCCCCCCCCCCCCCACGCCCAAATCAAGCTAGAGAATACAAAAATATATATATATATATATATATATATTTTTTTTTTTTTTTTTTTTGTTTTTTTTTTTCTTCCCAGACGCTGTAATTCATGGGGTGGCCATGAACGGTTGGCGTTTGTCATGAATCGTTAGGTCGAGTTGCCCGGGCTTCGAAATGTGGAGGCGATTCATTTGTGGTCACCCCTTTGGGGATCAAGGTGTCTGGAAATAGACAGATAGATAGAAGTTTGAATGATGCTATTGCTGTATTTACTGTACCTTATAGGAATGACAATGCACCTCGACAGACAATTTTTTGCAGATGTGATGGATATGAGTCAGTTGTATCCTATTGCCCATTAACCTTATTGACTCCATATGACATCACCTGGGGTTAAGGGATTTAGTACCTTATAGTAATGACTTGGTACATCAATGCACCTTGAGTCCTTGATAGACAATTTGTTGCAGATGTGAAGGATATGAGTCAGTTGTATCCTATTGTGCCAACTGCCAACACCACCAACCTATTTATACAGTACAGTGCCAATTTACAGTTTTGCACAACAAATAAATGCTCAGGTAAATATTGAAATGGAATGGGAAGGACATTCACAATGCTATAATACTTGAATGGAGAAATTATATATACATTATGCTTACAAAATCTGTTGCCAGAGTTAGATATGGCTGGGAGAAAATTGGAAGTTTAATGCTTCTTTTGATCATAAAAAGACACTCGCTTTGCTTGAAGGGGAACGATTATGCTTTGTGTATTACAAGTGCAATTACTTGCTACATACTTCAGAAATATGGCCTGTTGAAATGGAAGATACAGTAAACTTCCGTTAATCCGAAGGGCAGCGGACCGGCCCTCGTTCGGATTAGTGGATTTTTCGGATTATCGGACTTTACCCTATGAACCTGAGTATTAATGGCCTGACGAAAACATTGAGGCATTAGGCCACCCAAATGACACAATGGTGCACACATATCGGCTCATATGTTCATGAAATCACTTCAAAAGTTTACCATTGTCATTGTAGCCTATACCTACTTCAAAACATTCAGATTAATGGTCAAAGGAATCTGCTGATATAAACGTAAACACCTTCTTCTTCTTCTTATTGTCACATGTCCGCATCGTCTACTAGCGAGTTTGTCTTGCTCTTGAAAGCACCCTTGGGACGCTCCGATCACTGAACTATAAATAGTAGCGTATCGGAGCGTCCAAAGGTGCGTTTTCAAGCGCAAGACTGAATGCACTTGCAGACGATGCAGTGCAAGCCAGTAGCGCATCGGAGCGTCCCAAGAATGCGTTCAAGAACAAAACAAACTCTCTAGCAGACGATGTGGTGTTTACGTTTATATCAGTAGCTTCCTTTGACCATTAATCTGAATGTTTTGAAGTAGGTAATAGGCTACAATGACAATGGTAAACTTTTAAAGTGAATTCATGAACATATGATATGTGTGTGCTCCATTATGTGTCATTTGAGTAGCCTAATGCCTCAAAAAGGGGACTTTGGGACTTATTGAAATTCGGACCATCGGGTGAATTCGGATTTGGCCTCAAATTGAAAAATTCGGACTATTGGGAGATTCGAATCATCGGTCGTCGGATTAAAGGACTTTTACTGTATTAACAGAAAATAACTGAATACATTTAGATTGGTGTGATGGATATGTGGGATTAATCTGGATAATAAGATAATAAGGCAGTTGGGGATTAGAAGTATTAGTGAAGAGATGTGCACAACCTGGCTTGATTAGTTGGGCATGTTGATAGGATGGATGATCAAAATTGGTTGAAGATCTGCAGGTCTGTGAACGTGAGGGAGATTCGTAAAGGGGTAGAATTAGAAAGATGTGTGATCAGGTACAGTATGTACTCTAATTTTGCGAGAAATTGGTCGACATTGTAGGCCGCAAAAGTGGAATTCGCAAAATTGGATTAACTAACCTTATGGGGAAAAATGAATATGGTCGACATTTCATCGTGATTTCCGTCATTTATTTGCTTTGTTTGTACACACATACATGTAATTATACATCCCACAATAAAGAAATATACAGAAAAACATAAGACATTATCATTATCCTTGAGAAAATCAAATTAAATGAGCAATTGAACATTTACCCAGACTTGAAAGATGGCTGGGCTTGCGGGGATAGAGGGAGGGTGTCCCCGCCCCCCCCTCCGAAAACTAGTGCGGAGAGCCCCACTTTCTTACGGCGCCACCCGCAAAAGTAGAGTTAGCTCGCAAAATTAGGTTTTCATCAAAAATTGGTTAGTGGGGTCTCGGTCGCAAAATTGGTGTTTCGCAAAATTGGAGTAAGTACTATGTACTTCATTCTGATCTCGGTATTAAAAACTTGACAAGTGACAAAACAGAAGTTGCCTAGAATGCCACCATTTGGATGCGAGTACTGGTATTAAGAAGTGTGACCGCTCTCAACCCTCTAACTATCGTCCATTGCTCTCATTTCTTGCTTCTCCAAAGTTTTTGAAACTATTCTTACTTCAAAATTTCTTAAGCATCTTATTTAGTAGTAGCCTCTACGTTCCAACGTAGAGCTTATACTATGACGATGTAATCTGCTTCGCTCTAGAGCGGCAATTATCGTATACCCATAGCGCGAATTAAATCGCTAACATCTAGAGTAGCACCTTACTCTCTCTACTAGGTACGTTGTACATACTTTTGAGGTCTTTTGAATAGAAAATGAAAAGAGAAACGAGAAAGAAAAGAAAAAGTTGTCGACTAGGCCATTCCATCTGGCTCTTCACACCGCTGTCAGGGGTGTACCTTCTAACCCGTTCCGGATTAAAGGGCATCTCTTTCGCGCTACCACTCGGGTGCACACGTGTATTTTGTAGTGCTCCATCATTTTGGTACCTTCCACTCCTATCTTCGTCACCTTTGGTGAGTTTTGGGCCTTTAATTGGCGCCTGGATTTATAGATAGATGATCCGTGTTGTAGGCACAACGTAAAATGGGCACTCAGGTGTTTTATTCGAGTGTTTGCGTTGAAAGTGGAGGTCTCATGTTTTCAGCCCTCTGCGCATGCGTGTCTTTGGAGGCCGCTAGTGTTGAAAGGCCTTTGCCTTATATTGCTTGTATTTTCTTTGCGGTGACTTTAGTTTAGGTTTTGATAGGTTCTATTCATTTAGGGCTTCTTGTCACTTACTTAGTTTCTGACTTAAGCGCATTTTTTCGGTGGCTAGGCTAATTTCGGTGTTTCGGGCGATGTTATGGTGGGGGGCGCCGACCCGGGTTGTCAATTGCCCCAGGTTGGTCTTTTGTGTTGCGCTCACACCTTTTTGGGTGTGAGGTTGCTAGTGGCGCCCTTCTTTTTCAATTTTTCCTTTCGCCTAGTGCCGTTTAGGCTCCCTTTTTGTTGGATGGCCTAGCCTCCCGGGGGCTTTTTGTCGTTCGATTCTGTTGCAGCCCCTGGGGTTGTCCTTGGACCCCCTTTCTCATTGTGGGGTTCGCACCAGTTTTCTGACTACCTCTGGCTTTCCAGATCCCCAATTTGTATTCTATATTTTCATTAAGGCTCAAACCTTATTTTGCCTGCTTGGGGACTTGCATTTAGGCTATGTCTTCCTCTGCTCCTCCCTGTTCGTGGGTCACGTCCCACGCCAGGTCGGTCTTTGGTTGGCGTTTTCCTTTTCTCGAGTCCCTTGGCAGACGTGACACTTCTCCTTTACATTACTTGCTGTATTAAGTGTCGTCGGTGAGTGACGCTTCGGTCCTCTGTTACTTGGACCTGGCTCGCCACTCCGCTCTGGAGCGTCGGTCTTATCGCTCCAGGGCGAGCGTCTGGCGCTCGTCGCATGTCTTTTTTCACTGGGACCTGCCCTAGCCCTCAGACTTTTAATATAGTGTTCGCCGCTCCGCCCTGGGGCGTCGGTATTCCCGCTCCTGGGCGTGCTTTGGTGACTGCTTCTGGTCTGTCCCTCTTCGGCCCCGCTCTAGGTCGGTCTTTGTACCGCCCTCGAGCGTGTGTTTGGCCGCTCTGGACCGGGCGTGAGTCCGCTATATCATCCTCCCGCTCAAGCATGACCGCCCCGCCCTGGAACGGTGGTTTTCCCCGCTCCAGGTCGGTTAGTTTGGTTTTTTAGCTGGCTCTCTTCTTGGTGTCTTCACCCGTCCTAGGGCGCGGGTTCTTCCCCCGCTCTGGGTCGGTCCTACTCGTCTCTGAGGTGCCTTGGTGAGGTTCTGGTGGCTGTGGCCCGCTCTGGAGCGTCTTGATGTCCGCTCCAGGGCGTGTTTCCCCCGCCCTAGGGTGCGGGTTCTTCCCCCGCTCTGGGTCGGACCGACCCAGAGCGGGGGAAGACTCGGGAAGTCTCGGGAAGAGCGGGAAGACTCGGGGGAAGACTCGTCTTTGTGGTGCTGGTGGCTGTGGCCCGCTCTGGAGCGTATCGGTGTCCGCTCCAGGGCGTGTTTACCCCGCTCTACGGCGGCGTGTGTTTCACGCTTTTTTGGCTGTCCTGTTGTCCCGCCCCAGACCGGAGGGTCCCTTGATGGTCCGCTCCTCTCTGGGTTTGGGTTGGGGAGTGCATTGCTACTTGTCCATGCCTGTTGGTGCATCGGTTCTGGTGTTTAATGCTCTTCTCCCTTTTCTTCCCAGGCTGTGCTACGCTACACTTTGGGTGCTCTCCTGTGCCTCCCTCGCTTCCGCCTAGGCGTACAGGTAATGTCGCCTTCTTTGTTCACCTGGTTGGGGTTTACATTGGGGGGGGGGGGATCTACACTCTCCGTTATGCAGCGGAGGTTTCTTTCTCAAGGTCTAGTGAGCGCTTATGGGCGTCTCCCTGCCCTTGTGATCGGTTTACCTTGCGACTTTCTTATTTTGTCTATAGTGGTGTCTTATTGGCCTTCGTCCTTCCTTGAGGTTTTTTCAAGGGGGGTGGGGGTTATTATCCTTGTCTGGGGAACGCTACAGCTTCAAGGGTAGGGGCCACTCGCGGGTGGTTTTCTCCCTTTGTGCCTGTCTCTGTTTTTTAAGGGATTCTTCTGTCTACTTGTAATTTTACCTACCTGTTTGGTGGCTCAAGACTGGTTTTTTCTTCCGGTTGCAGGTGTGATGCCGCTCCCTCTCTGCACCAGGCGGGGATGTGGTAAGCCTGTGGTCAGTCCCGACCATCTGGAATGCCCTACCCACGTGGCTTGTTACTCCAGGGATGGTTATTTTCCCAGGAGGTGCGGCCCTGGCCTCATTAATGTCATGGCGGTGGAGTCTCAACCCTCGTCACCTGCGGCGGCGGAGGCTGCGGCGCGCCTCCTGACTACGTGGGAGGGCATTTCCCGATATGTTGGAAAGACCCTACACCGCATCCCTCACTTCAAGGATGAGGATGTTCGGCTCCTGCTCCGCCTTCCTTCTGCTCATCCGTCAGGGCTCCAGGCCGCCCTTCCTCAAGTGCCTCCTACGGACCTCTCGTCGACATCTTTGGACCGCGGAAGGAAGCGGAAGTCTCCACCTTCACCTGTTCGGCCGTCAGGGTCGACTACCTTTAGGGCGAAGCGCACTGTACCACCTGTGCCTCGTGTTGTGTCCCCTCACTTTGCCCCACCTCGGAAGACTACCCACGACTTGATCAGGGAGATTGAGGCGTCTCAGGCTGCGGGACATCAACCTGTTCCTCCCCCGCCTGCCAGCACATCGTCGCCTGCACCACGGGTGGTCTCCTTGTTTGGTCCGGCCGTTAATGTGCTCGCCCTGCCTCTGTCCCCTCTGGGGTCCCCGGGTCCTGTCGATCCGGCGTTTCACTGTGCCCAGTCCTCTACTATGGGTCGTGATCCATCGCCTCCTCCGGCAGTGCCAGACGCCGGTGAGGAGGACGAGTGGACTGACGTGGAGGAGGATTTTGAGGATCCTGAGGACTTCGACAGGGGCGTTTGGATGAAGCCTGAGGAGGACGCTGACGTAGTTGTCTTGGAGGACTCCCCTCGTCCGGATCTGCACTATACGCTTCCCCCTCGCTTCCCTGCTCAGAGATCTCGGCTGCGCGTCGACGTGTCGACTTCCCCTGAATCGACGTCGCCTGATCGCTCGGCCGCAGCCCCTGAGTGGCTTGAGGCTTTCAACTCCCTCAAGGAGGAGAACTGTGCCAGGTTTGGGGCTTTGCAAGCAACCCTGGAACGGCTTACTGAGGCTATGGTTAAGCCTCCTCAGCTTCCTACGGTGGTTCCTGTTGTTACCCCTCTTCCTCCATTTGAAGATCTGCTGCCTACTGGCCCAGCAACCCCTGTGGTGGCGGCCCCGGCTCTGCCTGCGCCTGCCCCCTCTCCGACTCCCTCGCCGTCTTTTGTCGTGCTGCCTGGGAGCGGGCTGGGGATGGTTGGCCAGCCCGTTAGTGTTCCCCCACTGTCTAAGTTTAAGATCCCCAAACGTGTCCTCCCTTCTTTGTATGGCGAGCCTGCGTCTTGGCAGAATGTGGTGGCTACTCGCCCAGACCTTGCCGCCACTCATGCACGGGGGGAATGGCCGGTTGCTGAAAATTGGGCTATCCAGAATAGTGCTAAAGGTGTCTTCAGAGCTCTGACTCCGGACGGCTTAGTCCCAGAGGTCGATATCCGGCCTCACCCCAGTAGGTCGGATATGCAGTTTTTTACGTACCGTCCTAGGGTATCTCCCTCCGGGTCTACACGTTTATGGTCGGACTACACCCGCCATGACATCTTAGCTGATGCGCCCGCTCTGTCGGCCATTGCCGGTCTTCCTCTGGTTAAGAGTGCTCGCGATGCTGAAGGCAACGTCATGCTCGAGCTCACCAATCTTGAGGACGGGCCGTGGGATCGATGGCTGGCGGAAGGGGTTGATTTTGGCGTCAGGTCGGCTGAGGGCTTTGTTTCTCTCCCACCGCCTGACAACACTTTTGTGTCTGGGCTAGTCCTGTCATCGTCCGGGGTCTCTTCCAAGTATTGGTCATGGCTGAATGCCCCTAAGATTGTGTTAGACCAGTTGCCCTCGTCTTTCTTCGTGCCCTCGGAGAAGAGTGCCCTGGATCGGGATCACCGGCTCCGGCAACGCGCCGCTCGCTTGCTCTCCACCCTCCTTCTGCAGTTCCAAATGGCGAGGATTCACCTCAGGCTTCTTGAAGCCGAGCCGGCTGGCGACCTCAAGAAGGGTTGGGAGACCTTGCGGCGCGTACAGCTGCAGCTCGCCCTGAACTCGGTGGGTGACCTTCAGGGTGCCGTCCATGAGGCTGCTAGGTGTCGGCAGTCTCTGAGGGTGGCCTTCTGTAAGAAGGCGCCCGCTGAGATCAGGACTAAGCTGCTCCTCTCTGAGCTCGCTACTCAGGGTCTCTTCTCCGATGGTGCGTGGCAAGAGGCTTACCTCTTTGCGACTGCGGGACGCTTCGCGCCCCGTGTTTCTGGGGCGTCGCGGCCTCCTGCAGCCGCTTCCTCCCAGGGTCATGGGAGGAAGGCCGGTCCGCCTAAGGGACGCCAGCCTTGGCGAGGTGCCGTCAATGGGCGATGCCAAGGGGGCTGGGGACGGGTCTTGCGCCCTTATGTTCGCCGCTCGCCTCTTCGCCCATCTCGTCAGCTCGCCATTGAGGCGTCCTCGCGGCGTCCCGACCAGAGGCAGGAGCATAGCCGCCCAGCGCAGGATCCTCCGCGCAGGTTTCAGGGACGCGGTCGCTCCAGGGGAGGGGGTGCCCGTGGAGGTCAGTCACGCCGCGGCAAGACTGACGACTATGCTGGATCAAAAAAACGCTAGTTCCTCCGGGTTTTTCCCCCTTCTCTCCCGACCGCCTCCCCGAACGAGTGTTGAGGCTCACACAAGGAGCCCCTACCGGCTTCTTTTGCCCCCACTATCGGCAATGGCCTCGCCGATCGTGGGCGCGTCGGGTGGTGAAGCGGGGTCTGTCCTGGAGGTGGCGGTCGCGGCCTCCTCTCAGACGTCCTCCCCGACATCGGCACGTCTCTCCAGACGTGGCCAAAGTTATCTTGTCGATGCTCGAGAATGGGATTGTTCGGGAGGTCTCCCCGCTCAAGCGGGTCTTCCTCTCCCATGTGTTTCTGATCCCGAAGAAGGACTGCGATGCGATGAGACCGGTGGTCGACCTGTCGTGCCTAAATTTGCATATCGTGAACAACCGCTTTCGGATGCTCACCATCAGTCAGGTGCGGTTGGCGCTCCGTCCCGGCTGCTGGGTGATATCCCTGGATCTCAAGGACGCATACTGGCATGTACCGATTGCTCCTCGGTTCCAGTGCTATCTGGTGCTCCAGCTGCACGAAAGGGTGTTCACGTTCGACAGGCTGCCCTTCGGTCTCAATCTCGCACCACGCGTCTTTACGAAACTCGTAAGGCAGGCTCTGATTCCTCTGCTCCGTCAGGGGATTCAGATCCTGTTTTACTTGGACGATTGGCTCATCTCCGCAGACTCTCCCACTCAATGTGCACAACACACTCTCCTTGTCATCCAACACATCACACGTTTAGGTTTCAAGGTAAACATTCCCAAGTCGTGCCTCACCCCGTCGCAAGACGTGACGTGGGTGGGCCTGGACTGGGACATGGCGAGCGCGACCGTCAGACAGAGTCAGGTGAACGCATCGAAGATTCGAAGGAAACTTTTCGCTGCGTTGCACTCGGTCTCCATCACCAGGAAACTCTGGGACTCGTTGATCGGGTCGCTCAATTGGGCGTGTCTGACCATTCCCCTAGGGAGGCTCAGGATCAAACGCCTGATTCAACTGGGCAACAAGGCATTCCCACTGTTGCCTCCACATCGGCTTTGGCCGATTCCGCGCTCGATCCATTTGCTTTTGACACACTGGGTTGTTCGGGGCAAGCTCGCGAGAGCTGTGCCTTGGGCTTCGCCCCCGCCGACCATCTGGATAGACACCGATGCGTCGAGCGAGGTGGGATGGGGCTACCAGTCAAACATGGGTCACCAAAACCTAGGCAGGTGGTCCGGTCTCACTCACCTACACATAAACGTCTTGGAACTGTTAGTCCCGTTGTTCTTCCTGCGGGATCATGGACACTCCCTTCTGGGCAGGTCGGTGGCCTTCAGGATGGACAACATGACTGCAGTTCATTGCATACAGAAACAGGGCTCCTCCAGATCCGCGGTGCTTCAGGGTCTGGCGGAGAAACTGTTTTTTCAGGCAGATCGTTACAACATTACACTGCATGCAACCTACCTGCCCGGGTCTGCCAACCTGTGGGCGGATGCTCTGTCTCGGGGACGGAGCACCCAGGTAGAATGGTCATTCAAACAAACCGTATTCGACGGCCTGGCAGCCTCCTGGGGTGTTCCGCAGGTCGACTTGTTCGCTTCTCACGAGACGACCAAGTTGCCTGTGTTCCTGACCCGCTGGATTCGCACTCCAGCGGGGGGACCGGACGCTTTCAGCGAGGACTGGAACAGGTGGCAGTCACTGTACGTGTTTCCGCCACCCGACGCACTTTTGATGTGCAAGGTCCTCCACAGGCTGAGAGAGTACCAGGGCAAAGTTTGGTTGATCGCGCCCCTCTGGCCGGCCTAAGCCTGGTATGCTCAGCTGAAACGATGGTGCCCGGATCCCGTGCCTCTGTCGATCTCAAGCTTCCACTTGGGGTCGATTGGAGACCTAGGGACCTCGTTGGCATTCGCATCGTGGATGTTTGTGAGGCGGGGTGGCTCCCCTTGTTTGGACGATCATTAACTGACAAATTCGCTCTACATTGGACACCATCTACATGGAAGATATATGAATCTCACTGGCACAGCTTTACTTCTTGGTTACACACCTCTTCACAGACAACTCCATCGGTGGCGCTTGTTTTTCACTACCTCAATTATTTATTTGAGGAGCGTCGCTACATGTACAACACTGTTAGGAACCACCTGTCTGCCATTCATGAGCCTTTTGAGACCCTCACGGGGTTGGTCGTTCCTCAGAAAGAACTAGAGTTCTTCATGCGAGCCTGCTTTCGGCTCAGACCACCCCCGCGTCAGATTCCCCCTCAGTGGTCTCTGGCGGCGGCTCTCAATATGCTCTCGTCTGCGGCCTACACTCTTAACCCCACACCTGACAGATTACTTGACAAGACACTGTTTCTTCTAGCTTTAGCTACGGGTGAGAGGGTCTCGGAGTTGGCTGCCATGTCTCGGGCCCAGAACTGTTTGCGTTTTGCTCCCATCCTCGGGTCGGTAACTTTGGCTCCGTCTGTTCATTTTGTTGCTAAGAACGAACGAGAGGCACACGTGTCCCCGCTCTTAAGCGCGGCCATCGTCATCACACTTTGTGCCCTGTTCTTTCACTTCATTCGTATGTTCATTCCACTGTGCCGGGGTCGGGGTTGGCACTCTGGGTGGCGCCTAAGACCGGTAGGAGATTAACCAAACGTGCTGTGGGACTACGCCTGTGTCGCGTCATTAAGGATAGCAATCCTCTGGTTCGGGGTTCGGCGCATGACATCAGGTCTTATGCGGCCACGCTCCGCTTCCTTCACAATCTTCACAATTTGTCTCTAATTTACTTTCCGGCCGTTCCATAGCTGCGGTTGTGGACGGCCATTGTTCACTTCCTCACCCTATAAACTCCGGTGTTCCTCAGGGCTCTGTCCTATCTCCTATTCTCTATCTAATTTTTATAAATGATCTCCTTAACTGTACCTTAATTCCCATCCATTCATACGCAGACGACTCAACCTTACACTACTCCATTAGTTTTTCAGAACGCCCCAGCCAGCAGTCCCTCAACGACAAACGTAATGAAGCCATAGAACTCTTAAATTCTGATCTAAATACTATTTCCAATTGGGGCAGAGAAAACCTTGTTAACTTTAATGCTTCCAAAACCCAATTTCTCTATCTACCCATCAGGATCTCCCAGCGGACTATCCCTTATTCTTCAACAATACAAAAATCAACCTTCATCTTCTCTCAATATTCTTGGTGTCTCTTTTTCTTCTGCTCTCATTTGGAAGGACCATATTACCAGTCTTGCTAAGGCAGCCTCCCAGAAGCTGGGTGTGCTCAACCGCCTTAGGGGGTTCTTTTCCCCTGCACAGCTTCTTGCTCTGTACAGGGGCATAGTGCGCCCTTGTATTGAGTATTGTTCACATGTGTGGGGAGGTTCCTCTCACACCGCTCTCCTAGACAAAGTTGAAAGGAAGGCCTTTCGTATCATTAACTCCCGTCCACTCACCAACTCTCTGCAATCTCTCTCTCTCCGCCGCAATGTTGCATCTCTCTCGCTATTCTATCGCTACTATAATAATCAGTGTTCCTCAGAGCTATCCCAGTGCATACCACCTCCTTTACGTAGGGCACGTGGTACCCGTCTTGCAACTCAATCCCACCCCTACTCTGTGCAACTCTCCAACCCAGAGTGAAACGTTACTCTCAAACTTTCTTCTACTCAACATCTGAGCTCTGGAACTCTCTCCCAGAATCAGTCTTTCCCTCTTCCTATGACTTAAATTGCTTCAAGCTCCGTGTGTCCAGGCATTTTGGCTCGAACGTCCCTTGATTTTGGCCCTGTCACTCTTTCAACTATGGGGGAGGCACTCGCTATAGGCAGTTATGCCTTTTGCCTCCCTCAATCACATAGAAAAAAACAAAAAAAACAAAAAAAAAATCACTCCCTCAGGGACATTACTGACACAGGGCTGTGGTCTTCCCCCAGCACGTTTGTCTCCTCCTATCTGTCCATGTCTACGGAGAGGCCAGGGCGTCCTTGTGTTGCGTTGGGCCAAAGAGTTACTTAGGGGTATTCCTCTATGCTTGTCCTTCCCCCTACTGTTTTTTCTCCTATCCTGTCCACTCCTATTTTGGGGGGAGGGGGGTGGGGCTATGGGTTACACATATATGTATATAATGTCACCTAGGGTTAAGGACCTTACCTAGGCTTAAGGATATTGTTTTTTCATTTCCTTCATTATTACATTACTTGTTTGAAATGTAGATGTTACTGTATGTTTCATTAATTTCTTCCCATCATCACATTCTGTTCGTTCTGCATCACCCGCTTGTGTCATGTTCATGCATTGTCATTGGGGTGTTTGTCCTACTGTTTTTACTGGTAGTCCACAGAATTAAGTGTTCAGTCACTTATCTACTGGGTGTCACTTATCACCTCCGGCACTTATTTCATTGTGCGCGGTGCTGTTAGCGATGTTTACGCTTGGTATTATCCGGTGTAGTACTTCCTACTTACTCCATTTCATGTAAGGGGGGGGGGGAGGGCATCCTGTCATCCATATCCACCATTCTGATATGTAACACTCATACGATTCGGTTGAGATTTCAAAGAACATGACATGGCTGTACGTGATCTCTCTTAATATGCACCTGTCCGTACACTCTTTATATAAACTCTCTTGTTTAAGTCTGTCTTTTCTTTGTCATGATCCTTAACTAATTGCTGATGTTTGAGTTTTTTCAGCTTGGATGTCCGCCTCCAATTTTGGTACTCTAAGCTCTACGTTGGAACGTAGAGGCTACTACTAAATTGGGAGGTTTAACGACCCTCCCAATACCAAATAAGGTAAACCTCCTATTTGATTGTAGCCTCGGAGTATCCAACGTCATAGTTTCCCTCCCGCAGACCGTACCCCTGCCCATCCAATCTTGCCTCTTTTGTAGCTTGATATCGAGATGCCCTTTAACCTAACAAGTGCGCATGGGGGTAATTGGAAACGTCCCCCTGTGCTGACGTATTTGAGGTGTTTCCGTCACTAAAATATTCATTGTACCATTAATAGCATTAATACTTATCCATATGCGCCTATTATGGGTTGATTATAAAGGTATTAACCTGAAACAACAATAAAACGAGTGAAAACAGTGTTTGGATGGTCAAAATCGGAGATATAGCCCGCGAGTTGTATAATGTATGGGTGAGGCAAGCTGCTTTCCCGCCAATTTCCCCCAAGGCCACTAAGACACAGTCGATCGATACTCTCTCTCTCTCTCTCTCTTGCATTCGCTTGCTATCAGTGATGACCACACCCTGTAACCGGATTTCTAATGTTAGCACGAAAATATACCTCAGAATAAGGGAATAACAGGGAAAATAGGTGATAACTGAAGGAGAGGAGGAAGGAGGGGAGGTAGAGGACTGAGATTTTGCATGGCCCAGGGGCCAAAAAAAAAAAAAAAAAAAAAATCGATGTCAAAAGTTGATTTTTTTTTTTCTCTGACTCTTAAGAGTCTCCCCGCAGTCCGCCGGGGGAACTCTTAAGAGTCTCCCCGCAGTTCCCGGGTTAATCCGGAACGGGTTAGAAGGTACACCCCTGACAGCGGTGTGAAGAGCCAGATGGAATGGCCTAGTCGACAACTTCTTTTCTTTCTCGTTTCTCTTTTCATTTTCTATTCAAAAGACCTCAAAAGTATGTACAACGTACCTAGTAGAGAGAGTAAGGTGCTACTCTAGATGTTAGCGATTTAATTCGCGCTATGGGTATACGATAATTGCCGCTCTAGAGTGAAGCAGATTACATCGTCATAGTATAAGCTCTACGTTGGATACTCCGAGGCTACAACCAAATAGGAGGTTTACCTTATTTGGTATTGGGAGGGTCGTTAACCCTCCCATTTTCTCATAATCTACTCTCAGATAGCCAGTATGGATTCCTTAGGGGTCGCTTTACTGGGGATCTATTTTCATATCTTACTAACTCTTGGTCATCCTCCTTTCTGGACTTTGGTGAGACCTTTCCTATTGCGCTAGACATATCGAAGGTCTTTGATAGAGTCTGGCTCACAAATCTCTAATTTTTAAAGTACCCTCCTTCGGTTTCTATCCCTATATCGGTGCCTTTATCTCTAATTTCCTTATGGGCCATTCCATAGCTGCGGTTGTGGACGGCCACCGTTCACTTCCTCAACCTATCAACTCCGGTGTTCCTAAGGGTTCTGTCCTATCTCCCATTCTCTTCCTAATATTCATTAATGATCTTCTCAACTGTACCTCCAGTCCTATCTATTCATATGCTGATGACTCTACCTTACACTATTCAACTAGTTTTTCAGAACCCACCAGCAAGCAATCACTCAAAAACTTATGTGATGATGCCATAAAACACTTATCTTCTGACCTATCAACCATTTTCATTTGGGGCAGAAAAAATCTTTTTGCTTTCAATGCTTCCAAAACCCAGTTTCTCTACCCATCAAGAACTCTCACAGGCCTATCCCTTATACTTCAACAATACACAAATCAACCCTTCATCTTCTCTCAATATTCTAGGTGTCTCTTTTTCTCCTGATCTCACTTGGAAAGACCACCATATTACCATCCTTGCTAAAACAGCTTCCCAGAAGCTGGGTGTGCTCAACCGCCTCCGGGGGTTCTTTATCCCTGCACAGCTTCTTACTCTGTACAGTGCGTCTGCACAGTGCGTTCATGTATTAAGTATTGTTCGCATGTGTGGGGAGGATCCTCTCACACAGCCCTTCTTGAAAAAATAGAAAAGAAAGCCTTTCATCTCATTAACTCCCTGACTCTTTGCAGTTTCTCTCTCTTCGCCAGTGTTGTATCTCTCTCTCTGTGCAACTCTGCAATCCAAGAGTGAAACGATATTCCCAAACTTTCTTCTATTCAACAGCTGAGCTCTGGAACTCTCTCCCTGATTCCAGCTTCCCCTCATTTTATGACTTGAATTGCTTCAAACTCTGTGTGTCCAGGCATTTTGGCTTGAACATTCCTTGATTTTGTCCCTGTCACTCTTTCAACGGCACTTGTCACAGGCAGTTCTGTATTTTGTCTCCCTCGTCCACATAGAAAATAAATAAAATAAAACAGCTTCCCAGAAGCTGGGTGTGCTCAACCGCCTCCGGGGGTTCTTTATCCCTGCACAGCTTCTTACTCTGTACAGTGCGTCTGCACAGTGCGTTCATGTATTAAGTATTGTTCGCATGTGTGGGGAGGATCCTCTCACACAGCCCTTCTTGAAAAAATAGAAAAGAAAGCCTTTCATCTCATTAACTCCCTGACTCTTTGCAGTTTCTCTCTCTTCGCCAGTGTTGTATCTCTCTCTCTGTGCAACTCTGCAATCCAAGAGTGAAACGATATTCCCAAACTTTCTTCTATTCAACAGCTGAGCTCTGGAACTCTCTCCCTGATTCCAGCTTCCCCTCATTTTATGACTTGAATTGCTTCAAACTCTGTGTGTCCAGGCATTTTGGCTTGAACATTCCTTGATTTTGTCCCTGTCACTCTTTCAACGGCACTTGTCACAGGCAGTTCTGTATTTTGTCTCCCTCGTCCACATAGAAAATAAATAAAATAAAACATAAAGTAAAGATAATTTTGACATGATGTCCGGAGGTATGTCGGGACGTGATGATAAAATGGTGATGTGGTAGGTGTTTACATATAAACAAATTTAAGACTGAGTGCTCCACACATGTGCAGTTTCAGTCTCTTGTACTAATGGCGGCATGATAATTCAGATAGTATGAAAAGATGATGGTGAACAGTTTAAATGTAGGAATGTGCAGTTTCAGTCTCTTGTACTAATGGTGGCATGATAATTCAGATAGTATGAAAAGATGATGGTGAACAGTTTAAAAGTAGGAATGTGCAGTTTCAGTCTCTTGTACTAATGGCGGCATGATAATTCAGATAGTATGAAAAGATGATGGTGAACAGTTTAAAAGTAGGAACTAAAGAAGGTGATGTAACCGAGGTATGGTAGAAAGGAAGTGATGATACAATGGTTCTATGATATGTAAAGTAGGAAGGAAGTAAAAAATAAATGTGTTCTATGACAGGTATGAAGGTGGGTGGTGAGTGTGAAAACAAGGGACCATCACCACACCACCACCACCACCAGGAGGGGCTAGGAGCGTTGCCCCTCGCACCACCCTCGCTTATGGACACGGACCCGCCTTCTCGAGGAAAGGACGGTGAAGTCAGCCAGCATTGTCAGAGAGAATACCTGCACCACACACAACATGAAGGTACTGTACTCACTAATACAATTACAGTACATTTTATTATTATATTTAACTTCTTGAGTACCCCCATGGGGGTGGGGGGGGGGTCTTCACATTCAGTGGAGAAAAAGATTATGCCCCACATATTCGTCTGCATGTCGTACAAGACAACAAAAGTGGGGGATGGCAAAAGTCTGAACCAGCGGTCATCTTGTACAATAAAGTATTGTTAAGGCACTGTGTTGTTGTAGCACTGTTGAGGCTTTTGTGGTGCAGATACTGCAGGGGGACATTGTTGAGTCCTGCTGAGGCACTGTTAGTGCTATGGCAACATCAGCATCAGTGATAACCATGATGGGGAAGTATTATGGCAGAATTTTATTGTACTACAACCCAACTGCTGACAGACGACCCTGTCCAAGCTAATGGAAATGGACGTTAAACCATTGTATGCATGAATGTATGTTCTCTAAAAACATTTTCTAGTTATCCCGATTCAGAACATAACCCTTTTCTATATTTTTTGTTTAATAAGGCCTTTCTATGTTTTGCACGGGTATACCTTGGTCATATGATGGTTGCTCTCCATACTGTACAATCCTATGCATTGTCCCTGTCAAGTTCCTTAACTGTAAGATTCTCGTCGAAGGACCTTTGACAAGAATCATAGGCTTTGAATGTGCAGTGTGCAAGGGAGAACTTGTGTTGAATGACCCACCTGTTAGTGCAGATTTCGGCAGTGTAGCACTGGAGTGTTTGAATAAATTCTGCTACTTGGGCGATACGGTTTCCGCCGGAAGTAGCGCTGAAGCTAGCTCGGTTGCTAGAGTCAGAAGTGGCTGGGGGAAGTTTAGAGAACTGTTGGTAGTGGTAATGAATAAGAATGAATGGAGAATGCTTGTGAATAGATGAGTGATAGCACGGTCGTTGGGAGAGGGAGCGGGCGCCAGTTGGACTAGATAATAGTCCGTCAGGCGCCTGGCTCGGGGAGCCTGTGTATATGAAGAGTCATACCTGGATGTGAGGTGAAATAATAATAATAATATTTATTCAGTTAGCAATTTACAGAGTTGGTACCACATAGTATGTTACAAATATGACATGTACCAGCCTTGCATAATTCCAACTAAGGATAGCCCAATAAGGCCGTTAGGCGTATTTCCATTGGGGTCCTTGTGGGATTAGGTTAGCTGGGGAAAATGGGGAGGATAAAGAAATAGATACTTTAGAGAAAGTATTTCTAGGGGGTTATTTTAAGATACCTTACATCCTATAGTAAATATCAGTAAAAAGTAATCAGTAATCATTTCAGTTTGGTTTGTCTATCTCTTATGTCGCATTTAGTAGTAGACATAAGCTTGGTGCTCCCTTCTCGCAGCTGTCCGGTTCAGGTGTTCCTTCAGGCTACGTCTGAAGGAATACAGTGTTCTCTTTTCACGGACTGACTGGGGTAGGTCGTTCCAGTCTTTGATGGCAGTGAAAAAGAATGTTTGCTTACCCTGTCCTTGGATTCTCGGGACCTTAAAATTATACATCCTGTTTCTTGTATTATGTCCACTCCTCTCATTTTCTTTAACAAAATCATTCTTTAGATACTCTGGAGCTCTGTCATAGAAAATTTTGAAGGCATTAGTGAGCCTGATTTGTTTGGCCCTGTCAGAGACATTGAGCATACCTAGTGACTGAAGTTGTTCCTGGCCAACATGTGATCTGGGTCCTAGGTTCAGCATGAACCTAACCATTTTATTTTGAGTGACCTGAAGTTTGTGCTGTGCTGATTTAGATGATGCAGAGTACCAGGATGACACAGAATAGTCAAAATGACATTGAACAAGCGCTTGGCAGAGGGTCTTTTTGGTCGCCGCGGGCAAGCTCCCACCTGTCTATACAGGTATTTTATACGTGCTCTACACTTACTCAGGATAGATTCCAAAATTGTTTCACCTGACAAACTCGCGTCCAGTTTTAGTCCGAGATATTTAACTTGTGACACTGTTGTTATAGGAATATCATTACAGTTGACCGAGAAGCCCACAATGTCTTTCAGTTTGCGTTTTGTTCCACATAAGATGGCTTCCGTCTTGCCCAGGTGAAGAGATAGTCTATTGTCCACTAGCCATTCACTACATGATTCTAGTTCTTTGGAAAGTGAAGCGGCAATACTTATTGGATCTTTTCCTGAAACCAGAAGCACGCTGTCGTCTGCATACAGTAATAATTTACAGGAGACGCTCAGTTCCATGTCGTTCACATAACAGAGAAAGAAGAGTAAGGGACCAAGGATGCTTCCCTGCGGGACCCCACAGTTAATTGGCATAGGATCAGATATATTATCATCAATTTTGACTCTTTGGGTTCTACCACTAAGATAAGATTTAAACCAGTTCACAGACCCTATGCCCATTGCTTGTAGTTTATTACATAGGATATCATGGTCTACTGTGTCAAACGCTTTTTGTAGATCAAGAAGAACCATACCGGTGTAGTTACCTTCAAACATTTCTTTACGAATGTAATCCGTTAAGTGGATGAGACTGGAGTCTGTCGAGTACATGCATCTGAAACCTGATTGAAACTTATAGAATGGATCATTTTGTTTGAGGTAGTGTTCAATTTGGGTGTATACCGCTCTTTCAAGGATTTTAGATACAATACATAATATGCTAACTGGTCTGTAGTTACCAACTTCTAGTTTATTTCCTTTCTTGAATAGAGTGGTTACAATAGCTTCCTTCAGTTCAGCAGGTACAGTGTTGGTGTTAATTGACAAGTTGATGATGTGGGTTAGGGGGCCTGCTATACCAATGGCTCCATCTCGTAGAAATTTGGCAGGAATTTTGTCTGGTCCTGTGCTTTTATGTACATTTAGGTTAGACAGCTCGTCAAAAGTGTATTTTGGTGTAACATTTTGCAATCCAAATGTGTTCGGGTGTATGTCTTTATCTCTGTAGAAATTTTGAAAGGTGGCCGTTGTTGTCGTGTATTTATTGAGAGGTTGAGGTAGGTTCTGTGCAAGTGTGTTTGAGGTGAAGGAGTTGAAGTAGGTTGAAATTTGTCGTTTATCGTGGCAAACCTGATCATTAATGGTGAGAGCAATATTAGTGTTAGACGAATCCCTTGTCTTGTTGCTGTAGCCTGTTGTTTTTAGGTGCCTCCATAGTTTCTTTGGGTTATTCTGATATTCCTCTGCCTTATTGTGAAAATAATTAGTTTTCGCTGATTTTATTTTCCTACTTAGTTTATTCCTGGCCCTGTTGAACTCATGTTTCAGACCTTGATCCTGTCTATGTTTCGCTAGCCTTTTTAACAGATTGTCTCTGTGTTCCAGATGGTGTAGTATGTCATTGTTGATCCATGGGTCTGACCTTGCTTTAATTCGTATGTCTTTCAGAGGAGCTATTTCGTCTAGGATGTTTGTGATGATGGTTCTGAAGCCAACCCATGCGTCATTAACGTTTGTACTTCCAAACACTGGAGACCAGTCTGTATTCCATAAAATGTCCAGAAATGTTTATTGTAGTTTCTGAGTGACCTTGTTTTGATAACCTTGTGATTCTCTAGGGTAATTTTTGTGGTTTTTCGTGTGCAATATGTGACGAAGTGATCACTTATCCCAGTCTGTATAACCCCTGATTGGGATATTTTGTCCTCTCTGTTACAGTTTATGTGGTCTATTATTGTGGCAGTGTTCTCAGAGATACGTGTGGGGGTTGTGATGAGTTGTTTGTGATTGTGCATTGTCAGTAGATGCCTATATTCTCGTACAAGCCTATTATTTCGTTGCTTGTAACACAGGTTAAAATCCCTTAGTATGATGGATTCATTCCGAGGGTCTAGCGATGACAAAGTTCGTTCAAATTTGGTCAAGAATTGTGTGTCGTCTGGTGGCCTATAGCATACCCCAATTGTGATGGGTCTTGTCCTCGGCAGGTGTAGATCGATCCACAGAGCTTCGTGATTTTCTACATGGAGGTCGGTCCTAGTTGTGTGTGTGAGGTTGTTTTTTACATACAGACATACTCCTCCCCCATGCCTATTGCGATCATTCCTAACCATATTGAAACCTTGAATGTTTATTTCACCATCGTTTATACTTGAATCCAGCCAGGTTTCTGTGATTGCAATTATTGAAGCTTTGGCCTTATTAGCTAACAAGTTTATTTCTGATAATTTATGGTACATTGATCTGGCGTTAATGTGGATAAGATGGAGCCCTTTGTTGGTGAACACTCTGTATTCATCTTTGGGCGAGATTTGGGTGGGCGAGAATTGTGGTATGTCTCCGCTGAGTGTCTGACTGCTGAGACCGAAACCTCTCCGGGAGGTCTGGGACCTGGGAATCTTTTGCTTTAGATCCCAAATGGGCCTGGGTCTCTGGGTCTTCTCTTGGTCGACGTAAATGTGTGAGAGTTGTTTTATTTTTATTTTTATTTTTGTTGTGTTATGGTGTCTCTGTTTGAGCTCTGTCTCGAGTCAGCCACCTCCAGCTATGGGATGTGTGCCTGAGTATACGTACTGTAGCCTATATAATTATACATACATACATATATACATATACATTTACTTAAACTGAGCTATGACAACAGAGAGAAGGACCCTATTTCTTCCTGGTATTTAGTATATACTGTATAGTGGATAGAGAAGCCAATCAAATATGCTAGTCATCTTTCAAAGCTGTCCTCTTTCTCTATGAATTTTCCAGGTGAAGGGCAGTACAAGAACTGGATACTCTGAAAGGCATTGAGAAAGGGAAGATGGCGCATTTGGTAGTTATCTTGTTGAATATAGAATTGCTTTTATTTTACAAGAATTATTTAGGTATGTACAGTATATGGTAATGTACTACCCTATTAAGCAACAATAGTATAAACTTTCAAGTATTCTATCATGATTTATTTTTCAAATTTACCTGTATCACTTCAGCTTTTCACCATTTTATGAAACCATCTATGACTTCTTGTCTTCCTCTTTTCAGGCAAACTAGTATGATCATTGGAGTGCAGTGGATAGGTCTTGCCGGGCCTACAATGCAAACCCTCAACAAGCCTAATACAAAACTGCCAGGGATATGTGACTCATACTCCCCTTCCCTCATAAGCTAAGGTCCAATTTTGTCCTGTATTCAAGAATAATGGTCAAATCTAGTAGGTCTTTTACACCCAAGGGGAATTTTACACAGGTAGATATGCAGTACAATACATGGGGATTAGATTTGGGGAATACGATAATGGTTTTCTGCAATGTTAATTTGCTGGGTAAACACAAAAAGATAAAAAGAGGCATTACTGTTATTAGAATTCCTTTGAGTTTGACAGAGCTACTGGTGTTCCAGTATATTGTACCTTACATTACCTTCTTTATGACTGAGAATGAGATGTGAATGATGTATTGTAGAGAAGTGTATTGTGTGTCAGATAAGAGATTACCTTTTAACTAAGTCAAATCAGTGTTTATGTATGGGAGTTGGTGAAAAAAGTATATTTACAGTGACAGTATTTAAAGAGAGGATAAAGTCATTCATGCTACATATCTTATATTGTGACATGCTCCCTTTTAAATGTTATAAGGTCTTAATCGAATCTTAAATATTGAGAAGGGGACTTATTCTTTCCTTCCCTGCATTATTTTTTTATCGATAGAAGGTAAGAGTTAGCTCCTCATGTTTAAAGATATGTCCCTTATTATAAACTCAGAGAATTCAGGTAGGTTAAAGTTTTATCCATATGGAAATACATCAGAAGAGTATTAAAGGTATGTCTACTTTCAGTTATATTTTTGCTTAGATACAGGCTAGGACATATCCAGATTAAACATTTCTGACAAATATAATCATATGGAATATGGCACAAATCGGCTCGAAGTTACAGGCAATTTTACCTAGTACACAGTGTTGTGATGAAAGGTCAGACAGATAATGGTAGGAGGGCATATCTCACATTAACTGTTAACAGTGTGTGTGTTAACATTTTTCATGTAAGACCAGCCCAGGCTTCGAACCTGGGTCTGTAGCGTAGCAGCACAACACCAAACCGACCACGAAGTAGCTATTGAAAATAAGGGAAAACATGTAATGGTAAGAGGTCTTGTCTTGCATTATCTGTTACCAGTGTGTGGTGAAGGATCAGACAGATAATGGTAGGAGGTCTTGTCTCACATTATCTGTTACCAGTGTGTGTGGTGAAGGATTAGACAGATAATGGCAGCAGGTCTTGTCTCACATTATATGTTACCAGTGTGTGTGGTGAAGGATCAGTCAGATAATGGTAGCAGGTCTTGTCTCGCATTATCTGTTACCAGTGTGTGGGGTGAAGGATCAGTCAGATAATGATAGGAGGTCTTGTCTCGCATTATGTGTTACCAGTGTGTGTGGTGAATTGTCAGACAGATAATGGCAGCAGGTCTTGTCTCACATTATCTGTTAACAGTTTGTTGTGATGAAGGATCAGACAGATAATGCCAGCAGGTCTTGTCTCACATTCAAAGGGTTCAGACTATGACAGATACTGTATGTCTAACATGGAAATGTCCGGGACTGTACTTGGCAGTCCAGATAAACTTATCTTTAGCTCAGGTGTAGTGGCCTAAGTTAATTAATAATATGGAAATTTTAACCACATGCATTGTGTAGTTTGTCTCTCCCTTGGTTTTCACTAAGTACCGGTAGGGTATGAAAAACATTAACCCTTTCAAGTTCCGGGGTTGCCGTTTAGTATTCAGAAATAGAATTATCTTAATCTCATAATTACCTCTCCAAAATTAGTCTTCTGCCCTCAACTCAGTTATAGATATATATAAATGTATAATTAATATTGTTAATTCTAGAGTAGTTTAGTAGAGTCTGTGAAATATATATGTCAGCTGTCTCTTGCTTTTCTGACGATAGTACTCATTATCAAAAGATATACTGTACAATGATTTCATATAACTCCTTCAGTATACTGTAGTTATGCCTTACCTTTTTTCTGACTAACTCTAGCCGATTTTATTATGCTCAAGAATTTGTTCCCGTAGTCAAAGGATTAAAAGTAACGTCTTTCCATGTTACAGACATACTGGCTTACTACATAACAAATGTTTCTTATCTGGGGATCACAATTGAAGTTGTACCTGGTTTTTATTTGTTTATGTTTATATTGTAGTAAAGCTATTTAATTTACTAAGGTTTTGATACAAGAAGAACTTGTGTAAAGAAATTGAAGAATTAATTTATTTTTTTCTCCGAATTTAAAGTAAAATTCAGTCCATATAAATGTTGGAACTAAAATGGTTCAAAATGTCTACAGCTTTCCATTACAGTTCAAATAGGTAATTCTAAGCTAATATTTTAAGGTACTGACAATGTATAATTATGTAGTTCATATTAATTTGGCAGATAATTCATGTCTAAGTTAATGTCTCTAAATTTCAAAATTTATCTTGAAGGTATTATTTTATACTTAAAGTTGGTTTGCTCATAATTTAAAGTAGTTTGCTCTAACTTAAAATTGGTTTAGTAAATGTAATTTGCCTTGCTCAAACTTTTAGATTAAATTTACTTGTTCTGAAACTTTTAATTGTCTGTTTTTATACTTTAATATAATTGCATTGCTCTTTAACTTTACTACAAATTGAATTGCTCTATAATTTAAATTGTGGTTTTTAACTAGTACTTTTGTCAGTTAAATTTAAATTAGTTTACTTATAGTTAAATGTAAGTGACTTTGCTCATAATTTAAATTTTAGTTTAGCTCGTAGACCTTTAAGTTGCCAGTCATAGACTTGCTGAATAAATGTGTGAAATCTAGAGACTAAGGTTTTCAGTGAACGACATTTAGATTGTATAGTCGAGGTTAATAAGTGTTGTCAGATATTTCACAAAGTTTCGGACACTGAGGGATAAGCACTTTTCCCAGTAACTATAAAGATACCAATAACACTTTTTGAGCGAAAACCACTGGAATCTATGACAACACTTAATACCCCCGATTGTACATAAAATACAAAATGAGGCAATGTTTGGATTTGTAGTGTTGAAGGCTGTAATTGCGTAAAAGTGTAAGGAAATTGAAGATTTTTTTTTTTTCCGGATTTAAAGTAAAATTCAGTCCATATAAATTTTGGAACTAAAATGGTTCGAAATGTCTACAGCTTGTTTACACTACGCGTAGTGGTGTCTGACCTTTCCCATCATGCTCCAGTCTATTTTGACTGCCTTTGGATATAAAAATACATTAGCCTAACCAAACAACCTAACCTAACCTAACCTAGTATTCATGTAGTAATGACAGGGGGCAAATAGCAGAAAATATAGCGTCGAAATAGACGGGAACGTAACTGCGAGCGCACAACATGACCGTACGCCCGAAAACTACATCCATCCCTTATATTCTAACTGCGGATAGGCAACCACGTCTGAGCCGTTGCAATGTATGATATGAAAAATTACGTTAAACCATTGATTTGTATTATTTTATTACACTCATATTATTCAATATTTAATAACTCAGAAGAAACAACATAAACTAATTCATAATCTAGACAAAAATAGTGTAATCTAGAATCTGTCTGTTTCAATTATTGTCTAAAGTTCACCACAACCAACCCTACCAGTCATCCCTCCACCATACCAGTCATCCCTTCACCATACCAGTCATCCCTCTACCTCTGCAGAAAAGCTTGAAGCCCCATGGGCCACTTTTCTGGTATTGTCTTGATATATCAATTGCTTCCGGGTACCAGCCCTCTTCCCCTTGTAGGCCACCATCACCTCATCAATGTACAGTACTAGACTGCGAGTAGCGTTGACCTGGAGGAACCGCTTTGTGATGGATGCAATGACTTGCCAATCTTGTAGAATTTGTCTGTGGACGTCCTGACAAGCTCATTGTAGTTGAAGTGCCTCCTTCCTGGGTGGCCCTGCACTGTTGCTTTGACCGACATCGTGTCATGGTTAATAGGGCTTGCCCTATCAAGATAAAGAGACGGCTTTATCGCCACGCAAAAATCATACAAATAACAATTAAAGACTTAAGAAGAATGAAGAGGAAATAAGACAAAAGAAGAGGTAGGATAACCAAGAAGAAAGAAGAGAAAAAAAGAAAAGCACAAAACATCTGAACGGTAATTAGAGAAGGAATAATGGAGCATATGAAATTAAACCAACTTTTCAGTGGGAGACAGTTCGGATTCTTGCCGGGGAGGTCGACGGTACTACAGCTAATTAAGGTGGTAGATGATTGGATGCAAACTCTGGAGGATGGTGATGTAATAGACGTGGTATATTGCGATTCTATGAAGGCCTTCGATAAGGTCCCACATAAAAGGTTAATAGAGAAAGTTAGAAGCTATAGTATAGGGGAGAAATGTGTGAAATGGATAGAAGCCTTCCTGAAAGATCGGAGACAGAGGGTACTGGTGAATGGAATAGGCTCGGGGTGGAGGGAAATTACAAGTGAGGTACCTCAGGGATCTGTGTTGGGACCACTACTGTTCGTTATAATTATCAACGACTTACCTGAAGTTATAACCAATGGAAGTGAGGTATACCTGTAGGCTATGCGGATGACACTAAGCTGTATAGAAGAGTGAGGAGTAAGGAAGATGTGGGTTTGCTTCAAGGAGATGTTGAGGGCATGAAGGGATGGTCTGAACATTGGTTAATGTCTTTTCACCCAAAAAAATGCAAGTACATGCGGATTGGGACTAGCAAGATAGACAAGGTAGGATACAGTATGTATGAAGCGATGGAGTTAATGCAGAAATGGATATAGGAGTAGTGATAGACAATAAGTTACATTTCTCAGAACATTTAGCAGAAAAGATAAACAAAGCCAATAGAATTGTAGGGCTGATAAGGAGGTCATTTGTGTCACTTGACGAAGAAATATTCAGGAATCTCTATACAGCGCTGGTTAGGCCGCACCTGGAATATGCGAACCAGGTGTGGGCTCCATATATGGTAAAGGATGTAGAAGCAGTGGAGAAAGTGCAGAGGAGAGCTAGCAAGCTAGTACCAACATTGAAGAACGCAGGCTATGAGCAGAGGTTGAGGACACTGGGACTTTCGACACTGGCATATAGGAGAAAGAGAGAGGATATGATAGAGACTTTTAGGATAGTGTCAGGAAAGTATGATGAGGATGTGTGTGAAGGTATCTTCTTGATGCGGCAGGGAACAAGAACGAGAGGACACTCTAAGAAAATTTACAAAGAAAGAAATAGGCTTGAAAAGGCAAAGAACTCATTTTGTGATAGAGTGGTAAATGAGTGGAACGCGCTGCCCTATTATGCAGTCTATTCCGAATCAATAAGGAAGTTTGAAAGTAATCTTGATATAGCATGGGGAAGACAAGATTTGAAGTTTGATTCTAAAGCAAAAATACAGAATAGTAAAAATGTTGCGTCTGCTTCCGCCGCCACCAACACAGTGAACGACCGCAGTAGTGCAAGTACTGGCACTGAGCTGGATACACAGGCCTAGTTTGCCTTTTTCCAGAGGATCAACTGTAAGAAATAATGAAGTAAAAAGAGCACAACAAAAGGGAGGCGCCGTTGTAAAGGCCAAGCTTCCCGGTCGGCCCCAACAAAGCAACAACTGAATTAAATACTTAAGACCAGTAGCACTTGCTAATATATCATATAAGATTTTTATGTCCCTAACAGTAAAAAACAAAATTGTTACGTATGACTTTTATGTGTAGTCAAATGTATTCATAGGGTTAACTCCAGGTAGGAGTATTAGGACGTTTTGAGTTACGATCCTATATTTATGATAGGGTTAACTGTTGACTCTATTTAAGGCTGTCTGAAAGTGTCGATGGCCTTAAGAGATGTAGATATTATATTTTAGTTATAGGTTGATTGTAGATGTTGATCTCAGCTCTCGTTCTCTGCTCGTTGATTAATATGTTAATTAGGTAGATAATTGTATCGCTGCCACCATCCCACTTATACCTTATACATGTTATATATAGGTAAAGGGGGAAAATAAAGATAACATGTATAAGGTATAAGTGGGATGGTGGCAGCGATACAATTATCTGGTCCTCTGAACCTCTGGTCCAAAACCACTTTGATATATATTTAAGTACAAACTGAAATAATATACAGAGTACTAAAACTTAAGTAAGTGAGATAGCCTTCCCTATATTGAGAGGGAACTCTAAAAGGCGACTTGTCTGGCCTGTGGTTATAATCTATCTGTCGTCCAAACTCCTCTCTACCTCTCAGCTTTGCTGCTCTGCCACACCCTTCAGAATCATGGACATTTACCAAGACCCCTTCTATCGCATGGTAACAGTCGAGGTACCAGGAGTGTTGAGGTAAGCTTATAGGCTGTAAGCAGAGATTGACTCATGACATTCTGACAGGGAGTTACAATGGATAACCTCGAGATTGTACAGTTGCCTTCAATAGATCAATCATAGAAGTATAATAGCTTAAAAATATATGAGAGATGGTTATAATGATTTCATAATAAATAGTATAATCTTGAGATGTAATACACCCCCACTAAAATTCTTGCTTCCCACAGCAAGGTAGCACTTAAAAGTATATGAGAGTTAGGCAAATTACAGTTAAAATTAGTAAGGTTTGAATCTAACTAACTCCATCCCTCGCACATTACCTCTCGGCTCTCCTATGGTCCCCTCGTAGCCCCCTGCAACACGATTCATTATTGGCAAATGAACAATGTCTGGGTGACTACAGAATACAAAGGTAGGCCTAATAGCGAAGCAGGCGGAAGTACATGAAGCTACAATGAAAAGAAAAGATGAATATTCACCTACTGTAAGTAAATAAATTTTAAGTTGAAGATAAAAATTGAAAGTGGAATTGGAAATTTTCTAAGTACTGTATTTTGTTAATAAAATAAAAAGTTATAGTAAAATTATAAAAAACGGAATACAAATTTAACAAAGCAAACACAAATGCAAAGACAATGAATAAAACAAAAATTGTAAAAAGAAAAATACTATAGGTATTATCTTCAAACAAACTTCAATGAGAAACCCAAAAAGAATAAAAACTCAATATGCAATGAAGTTTGGAGTAAATACAATTAACAACGCAAAGTAATATTGATGTAAAATAAGAAGAAAAATTAAAATATACAGCTGCAAAAAAAAAATCTAGGGAAAAATTATACAAATACAATTGTAGTAAAATAAAATAAAATTATATTCCTACCCATAGGAAAACCCACCAAATAGCAATAAACACAACTCCACAAACCTGTTATATGTGTCTTAACACTATCTTGTTTATATATAAAAAAAAAAAAACCCTCAAAAAAAATTCAATGTAAACTCAAGGAAATAGACACATCAATATGTAATACAGTCATCCACATCATGTGGTATGTAATATGAGTGTTTTCCTATTCTGAAAACAAAAAAATCGCAAATAACATTACATAGAATATTCAACTAAAATTGTAATAAATCTTTTCAACCGGGAGCTACCCGTTCTTCAAAATAATGCATTTCCTATGGCCAATCTTAGGAAAATATAGAATAAATTCACACAGTCAACGTTGCAAATAAAATTATTACAAGGTAGTGCAAATCAATTCTTAAATAAATTCCTAAACCCCAATAAAATCGTAAGGATTCACACTCGAACCCCTCCAAGAAATTTTCTCTTAAAATAAAATCATGTCGAGTTATATATAATACCTTACAATATACAGATATTAATAAATCATACATGTACAAACTTAATTCACCAAGAAAATGTATCTCCACATAAAATTACACAGAAGTCATATTAAATACCATAGACCGTATAGATATTATTGAATTAACTACTAGCATTTTTAAAATGCCCCAGAACGAGAAGCCCACCACAGAAGCCATGAACGAACACCACACAGAAACACCAAAGGAAAGGTCCACAGAACGAAAGGACCAGCTGACCAAGCCAGCCATTTCAGACAGGCCCAAGCCCGCAGGGCTAAACAGCTCCAGGACACACCCATTTACCTTTTCTAAAACTGACCATTTTCCACACCTCACGTACACTAACCCCCTCGTGTCCTACACTCCTAACTACAAAGATGATGAACAGGAATATACATTCATATTAAAAACACCCATGCCTGTCCCGACGTTGAGCCAATGCCAACACATCAGAAAGCCATAATTATATCTATGTATGTTCTTGCATCCGAGAAGTAGATGTTATATATCTTAGAAGTTAAAACACCCACGCTGTCCCTAGACCTCGTATATCATTTTCCATGACGAGTATAGATATATGTAACCCGTGCCCAGTCGCCCCTTGCATTGTTCCTCTAGTAACTAAGTCTATAATATTAACTGCCACCAGCATTGATACGACATAGCGGCACTGTCCTTGCTACAAAGATGATGAATAGGAATATACATTCATATTAAAAACATGCCCTGTCCCGACGTTGAGCCAATGCCAACACATCAGACAGCCATAAATATATCTATGTATGTTCTTACATCCGAGAAGTAGATGTTATATATCTTAGAAGTTCAAACACCCACGCTTGTCCCTAGACCTCGTATATCATTTTCCATGACGAGTATAGATATATGTAACCCGTGCTCAGTCGCCCCTTGCATTGCTCCTCTAGTAACTAAGTATTAATATTAACATTCCCTAACATCTTGTCTTGCCAGACTAAGCTTCTGAAGACCCATCGCCCCATAAATCTATGTATGCAATCCTTAGGTTAAGTATTTTTATCCGCCATTGTGTTCACCTTTTTCCATTTACTTTCCACAATTGTCATACGTCTTCCCCTTGCCTCCTTCGTATCCACAGCCCACACTACGCCAATTTATTTCGTGTCTTACACCTCTTACCCCAACCAGAGATTGTATAAGATAACCTGGTTACCAGTATCTGTCATAAGTACCCCGAAACAATAACTAAGTACCCCTACGAACTGCCGCTGTGGTTGGTATTTTATATTTAATAGAAAACGCAGTTCCCAGGGCCAACTAATAGTATCCATAACCCTCTGACTGATCACATAACTCTATCTTTTCCAGACTCATATACCACCCCATAGTTGCATTCCCCGGTAGCATTTGGCTAACGTATTCTACTGCCTTTTCAAACTTCCATATCAATTGTAGCCTAATGCCACCCCCACGCCCAGGGACCTTAGGGGCAAAATTTCCCTGTAGCCCTTGAACTCCCCCCCCCCCCTCTCATTAAGACACCCGCGCTTCTCGACTCTTGTCCGACCTAGCCTCTCTCTCATACCTCTTGAAGATCCTTGAATTGTCCGTTACTAACGCTCTCCAACCTTTTATATATATACTCCTATCCAGCCTACCTTCACTTAGTAGGCCAGAACAACATTAGAACTTTACTAGCCCCTTGCATGCCATCTATTCTCTTACAACACATTCACAACCCTGCACCCAATGGTCGTCGGTGCGAGGCTAGCCGCCCCGCCAGTAACTAACTTCTATTGCCATACTTCCAGATAAATGTGGCAGAGTTAGCAACCCAGTCTCCACCATATCCAGCAAACCCTACAATTAACAACCAGCCGAGTAAAACCAGCTAGCTAAGGCACCTTCGGTTTTGGTATTAAAGACACTCACATCTGTCTCATACACAGAGGGTTATTACAAACACTGGTGATATGGCAAGCCCCTAGCCACAGCCGCCGGACGACTATATCAGAGAGAGGGCGCCCAGCTCCCCCTTTTTGCCCACCCGAGGAGGGAGACCCCCACCCCCGCGGAGGTATACCTGGCCCCTGTTTTGACTTTCGAGTCATTGCCAGGTAGCACAGGAATTCTTCCTATCAATGAACTAACCATGAATGACTAACACCTTTACTAACCCCTATTAACTCACAATAAACCATTTACCTTTCTTGCATGCTCTGATCACTAAATTAGCACCTCAGCTATACCATAGAATGAAGATTGAACAATCTAGAGAGACGCTCCTATCACAGCTGTCCCCATCCTCCTCGCAAAGTAGATCCAGTCTCTCTCCCCTAAATACGTCCAGTATAGCCAAAATAGTACCTCTTACTAAGGCTCAGTTATATGAAAATATAAAGGCTTCCTATCGCCCTGTGCCACAACAGTAAATACCATCTTACCTAGTCCCCATATCTATTGAGAGCTCAATTAAGTCCATAAGACTCGAGATCCCTACTGTCTACAGGGTCCAGAACCGAGCCTATAAATCTAACTCCCGCCCCCAGTCAAATCAGTTGAAAGCTAGACACCAACCAGGGGTCACTACCCTGCAGTTAATTTCTAGCTCTGCCCTTGTGTTGTTCCGGAGTGAGATCCCAGAGCCGGCAGACTCCGTGGCAGATTTGGATAGAAGGACCTGCCCACGTATTGAAGAACTTCACACATATGGCCCCCCTGGACGGCCGCGGAACCAGTCGTTAGCCCCCAACATCATGGACGCAAGATAACCAGGACCAGACCCATCAGATACTACCCAAGATTCCCTTTAGCAGTACTACATATTACTGTGCTGTTTTAGATTCACTAATTAATATTTCTACGAAGTGGCTAAGACCTTGACCAGTGTAATTCATACTTAACCATTCCATTTGGGACGTACTAAGCGATCAGTGCTCTTCAATTAACAGGCGACCTTGACTCTCGTAATTACCTTATTCAGATATTAAAACTCTAGTGATATCTAACGTTCGCCCACTGATTTGCGTTCTATGTATTTCTGAGACAAGGATATAAAACTTAGATCAGTACCCCCTGAGGTTACTAGAATTCCCGTGCTCTAAAATACGTGTCTAATCTAGTCTGTGAACTACTACTTGTGCACCAGAGCTACCAGTAATAAATCTAACTGAATATGAATCCATAAGTAACATTGATGGTCTTCGGTATATAAACCTGTGAAATCAAAGCCAGTGATCAGAAGATTAATACCTGAACGTTGGAAGTGGGAGACTAGGTTCCATCCAGATCCACTTATGCTAGTGTTGTTCAATTCTATTATATTGTCTTACACAAGTATTCTGCAGTGGTATATCAATAAACGTGATCATGTAACTTGCTACCATGTGTTTCTTTGTGTTCTCTATTCCTCATATCTTGTATTGTGCATGCAGCCTTATATACCCAGTCAATTTAGAACTCACATTACCCAAGTTAAACCTGTAGAAAAACAGGGCATAACAATTTTATTTCATCATAAACTCACTTAACATAATACAAATGTTGATGAATAAAATCCATTATCCAAGATCAGGTGTATATAACAGAATATACTAATATTTTCCTTCTCCATATGGCCGTTCTCCTCGAAGACCACGAAAACAAATATTTCAATATACTCTGAGAATTTTCTTCAGTTTCCAAAGGCACTCTCTAAAATTTTCCATGAGCAATTCCTTTTCAATAAAAATATTGCCACAACAGCGAATCCAACAATCATATTAGCCAAACTATCCAATGTTTCAGGCAAAAATACCAAATATATAGACTCACTGGGCAAAAGCAAATAAAAAGTAACTTAGAGAAGATCCCTAAAAAACATTATAGTCCCAAATAGCGAACAAAAATATACCGAAATATACAGCGCTTGACTGTAGCCAGACAGCAGAAACGAATACACTTAAATGGACAACAAAAAATGTTAGGAAATAATTTACTAAGAAAAAAAACGTCAGAATAAAACTGAACGAAAACAAAAAACGAAGTTAATTTGAATGATTTTAAAACGAGATTACATTAAGAAAATATCAATCAATCAAACTTCCATAATTCAAATCAAAAGAAACTCGAAAAAACAAAAATCATGAATGAGTGTATTTCGGTAGAGTCCACAATTTGGACAAAAATATGTTAATTAAAACCCGAAAATAAAATGTTTACAAACTCGCACTCAATTTAAGCAAATAGTATCGGCAATGTGTTAACAGAAGAAACAATATAGTCCTACTAGCGAGCGAAAGAAAAACAATTAAGATGGAAATGATAAACTCGTTAGAAATCCACAAAATATGTTAAGAAATATTAAAATCACACTGTACGTACAAGAAAGATGTTAAAATGACGCACTTATAAGAAAAACAAACAAAATTACAAGTACCTTCGCACCCATGAGCGAAAGAGATACAGAGGTCGTTACAGCCAAAACCTTGGAGGCCGCACGAACGCACTCGTAAATTTATTGTAATTAAAATAATTAACAAGAAATGAACTCTAAATTCACTTTAAAACTTCAGATGTATTAAAAACTAAATTAACTCAACCGCTTAGATCAACGTGCGGGTTTAAGAAACTTATGACAAATTAATGAATATGACTGACTTGGGATATTAACCCCTATAAAGTCTTAAAAACAATGTTATCACTTAGGAATAACAATTTAATAATAACATCTGGGAATTACCGCAACCCCCGCACACTTATACACACTGCAAAGGTGACAGGAAGACTGACTGAGTGAGGTTGCCCACCCTATCCCTTGACGGGTCAGGGGGTCGCGGTATGACATGATCCATAGGAGAATACAGATATGAAATGACATGATGAGAAATTGGAGTTTTGACTGAACGACATGCTAAAGTGACGATTTGACATGTGTTAGAAAACACGCAATATCTAGGAAGACTCGTTGTATGAGACATATTTAGAAAAATTAATTTATCTCGCTAGACATGCGGGAAATGATTGACCGTAATATATAGATGTTTGATATTCACTGTAAAATCACTTTGAAGAGTAGTGATGGTAGTCAATTTTCTAAATGGAGAGAGTTGAGGAGTGAGGTGTGGTCGAGGGCAGAGGTCAGCACTGTTTATCAACACACGCGCTAAATCTGCTCAGCAGATCCCGCAACAACGATGTAACACGATGACTCCACACTCTCCTCTCTTGATAAAGTCGTCTCCCGGCAGCAACAGTAATCGCCGTAGACTGGTAGACTATCAGACTGGTAGACTGGTAGAATCTCGAAGTGTAGAAATGGTTTTAATTTAACCAATTTGTGGTTTGTGGTTGGAAATAAACAGAGATAAATTGAACAGGAACTCAGGAAACAATGATTGCTGTGCTGCTAGATGATTGGTATTGTAGACCGGATAAAACTGGATCAAATTGTAGATAATGGTAGAATGGTTGAGTGTAGGCTTGATAATTCTTCGAAGGAACGTGGTGTAGTCGCCTAAATTAACAATTCATGTTAAAAAGGAGCACTGCTGCCTACCATGTTACAAAAGACTTTTATGTATAGTCAAATGTATTCATAAGGTTAACTCCAGGTAGGAGTATTAGGACGTTTTGAGTTACGATCCTATATTTATGATAAGGGTTAACTGTTGACTCTATATAAGGCTGACAAGGTGTCGATGGCCTTAACCCGTAAACGGCGGCAAAGCTCTTAAGAAGTTTTACTGGGCGACGGCGGCAAAGCTCAACCTAACAAGTGCGCATGGGGGTAATTAGAAACGTCCCCCTGTGCTGACGTATTTGAGCTGTTTCCATCACTAAAATATTCATTTTACCATAAATAGCATTAATACTTATCCATACGCGCCTATTATGGGTTGATTATAAAGGTATTAACCTGAAGCAACAATAAAACGAGTGAAAACAGCGTTTGGATGGTCAAAATCGGAGATATAGGCCGCGAGTTATATAATGTATGGGTGAGGCAACCTGCTTTCCCGCCAATTTCCCCCAAGGCCACTGAGACACAGTCGATCGATATTCTCTCTCTCTTTTGCACTCGCTTGCTAACACTGATGACAATGCCCTGCTTGCAACTCGCTAATGTTAGCACGAAAATATACCTCAGAATAAGGGAATAACAGGGAAAATAGGTGATAACTGAAGGAGGGGAGGAAAGTGGGGAAGGAGGGGAGGTAGAGGAGTGATATTTTGCATGGCCCAGGGGCCCAAAAAAATTTTTTTTTTTTTGTTTCGATGTTTAACCCTTATTTAGCGGGTGGTCAGGTATTTTACACTGTACCGCTCAGCGGGCATAATCCCGAAATATTCGCTCAATTTCACTCGCCCTAGCGCCGTTACTATATATGGCTCCAATGCGAACGAAACGATCATTTTTGGAAAGAGCAACTCTTCGTCTCCCCATATAAGTCTATGAATGGATGTTATGAATGAGTGTGGAGGGTGGGAAGAGGTGAGGAAGAGGAGGTACTTTTTGGTCTATTTCCCAGGCGCGTTCGGTTGCGTTCGCTTTGGCCTGACTTCGGCCTCTAGCGTGTCTAGTATTCCTTCGGTAATCGGTCTTATTTTTCTCTTATTTCTCCTTATTTCTGTATTCTCTCTCTCTCTCTCCTGTCTGTCTGTCTGTTTCTCTTTCTCTCTCTCTCTGGCTTGCTCGCTTTCCCTCTCTCGCGCGCTCTGTCTCTCTCTCTCTTCCTCATCCGTATATGTAATTCTCATTATTATTTTCTCTAATCTCTCTCACTCCTGTCTGTCTGTCTCTCTGGCTCGCTCGCTTTCCCTCTCTTGTGCTCCCTTTCTCTCTTCCTCATCCGTATATGTATTTCTCATTATTATTTTCTCTAACTAATCCCTCTATTTCATTTATTTGCTTGTAATATTTCTGTATTATTATATCTTTTTCACTCTGTCTTCAGTTCAGTTTCTGTATTCTCTCTATACGGTGGGAATGGTATTTCGTATGAGGGATGTGCAGCACAAATATTCAATCTTTCGTTGTTTGGTTGTTTGTATTACCGTAAGAAATTTACTGAACGCCTGCAAATAATACGCTATAAAATGCTTGCAATCAAACTCTCAAGCAATTTCAAGGTCACATGCAAATATATATGTAGGCTATAGGTAACCGACCCAGAGAGGAAGAGACAAGAGAGAGAGAGTGTCGTGATAATATAACATGTTACATATGTATCATATATATATGAAAAAATAATATATACGGTAGGCCTACATCTGTTCCCCACAATCATATAATGCCAAGCACAAATATTCAATCTTTCATTGTTTGTATTACCGTAAGAAATTTACTGAACGCCTGCAAATAATACGCTATAAAATGCTTGCAATCTCTCTATTTTCTCTAATCTCTCTCACTCTTCCTGTCTCTCTCTCTCTCTCTCTCTCTCTGGCTCGCTCGCTTTCCCTCTTCCTCATCCGTATTATGTATTTCTCATTATTATTTTCTCTAACTAATCCCTCTATTTCATTTATTTGCTTGTAATATTTCTGCATTATTATATCTTTTTCACTCTTTCTTCAGTTCAGTTTCTGCATTCTCTCTCTCTCTGTTTCGCTTGCTTTGCAGGAATTTTGTTTTTGTTTTATATATAATATATAATAATTTACTTATCATTACTTACTATATCGTATAAACAATAGTAGGTAGCCAACTTACCATAATACCGATACACCAAACCGATCCGCATGCGGTTTTGTTTATCACCTGTTTACTAAAGTGCCACCATTATCGATTTTCTTGGAGCCGACTAGAGCGGGAGGGTTACCAATTGAAATTAAATCCGCTAGCATATATTGTTAGATGTAAGACATGATAAATACCACTAGAAATATGAATTGGCAAAATCCATATAATATCACTTCGAAATTGTTCTGAAATTTCAAAACAAAACCGCTAGTGTAAGTCATTGCTGCTAGATCGAAGTAAAGGTCTCTAGATCTAGCGGAAGTCGCTATACGTATTGGCAGTACTGCACACTCATTCATTTCATTCATTCATTTTCTATTGAGCTCGTCCTGGAATCTTTACGACTCTGAATCTTACGATTGCCGACGGCGATACGTTGTTGACATTGTTGTTGATGTTCCAGTGGAGGGATGAACAAAATATTGTCCTTGTCCAATAATAGCTATTTCATAGTCCCACAGGACTTATTTTGATATATTTATCAAATTTATTGAACGCCTGAAAATAATACGCTATAAAATGCTTGCAATCAAACTTTCAAGCAATTACAAGGTCACATGCAATTATAAAAAGGTATATTGTAGACCACAATCTTCGCCAAGCTTCGTTGTTGCTTGTATTATCGTGAGAAATGTACCATACACCCTGGTTATCGTGAGAAATTTACCGAACGCCTGCAAATAATACGCTATAAAATGCTTGCAATCAAACTCTCAAGCAATTTCAATGTCACATGCAGTATAGGTAGACCCAGAGAGGAAGACAGACAGAGAGAGAGGGGAGGTCAAAAACATCTGCTAGGTGTGATTTCTCCTGGGAGGGAAGAGATTAGTTAGGGGCGTGCCCTGGCCTACATCAGACAAAGAGAGTACAAAGGAGTACAAACAAAGAGAGTGAGATAGAGAGAGAAGAGAGAGTAGTGATAATATAAAAATGTTACACATATATCATATAATATATGAAAACATAATATATACGGTAGGCCTACATCTGTTCTCCACAATCATATAATGCCAAGTACAAATATTCAATCTTTGGTTGTTTGTATTACCGTAAGAAATTTACCGAACGCCTGCAAATAATACGCTATAAATGCAAAGGAAATTTCTTGTAGAGTGCAATTTTGAGGACGTAATGTGCTCTGAGAGAGAGCGGAGCGGTGATTAGGAGCATAAATTACCTCAAGACCGCTCGCCACACAGGGAATTCTATAAGGAAATTACCGTATTTTAAGGTTTTTGCACTCGTGTTTTACGATCGTTGAAAGACAACCAGTGATTGTAAAAGGATGGTTCGGGTGTCGTTGGAAAGCTCAATTTACGCACTTTCAGGATACATACTTGTATTACGCTCTGGGTCTTGTTTATGCATGAAAAAGAGCACGGAACAACCCCATTTAGGGTAAAAAAAAACCCGCTGGGCGGCACAGTGAAATATACTCCACCAGCCGCTCGTAAGGTGATAAAATGCTTGCAATCATATTTTCAAGCAATTATAAAATATAAATTGTACTTACCAACACCCACACCAGTATGTTCTTCGTCAGGAACGTCTCCAATTTGCTCAAGGGTCTGTCCAATATCAACCACAACATCCACCCCACGCAAATTATACTTGGGGTGAAAGCCTATGATCGGGTTATTTTCGTCTTCCGAGTCATCCACACTACCAAAACTCTCACCCAGACCTTCGACGGTTTCATCCAACAGCTTATTAGAAAGTTCTGAAGAGTTCAGCATGATATCTAGTTTCTGGGTGGTGAGCCGGGCGTGGTTAGTAGGGTGGCGCGACGCACTAGGGATTGGCGGCCACCGAATCGAACACGGGCAAATCTTGACCTTCCATTATGGCTGCTTGAGGGTCACTTAGTCACGCAGTGGGGATGTGTGGGTGGGCCCTTGTAGTACACCGCCTGACCACCAAGTTTAGCTTTCCACCAAAATTAGGGCGGGAATACGCCCACGGACTTAAGTCCGACCCCGCCATTTAGTCCAATTTTCTCGTATCGGACTTAAGTCCGACCCCGCTAAATAAGGGTTAAAGTTGATTTTGTTTTTCTCTGACTCTTAAGAGTCTTCCCGCAGTCCGCCGGGGGAACTCTTAAGAGTCTCCCAGCAGTTCCCGGGTTAAGAGGGAGGCCTAAAAAAAAACATTTGAACAGCACTAAATAATTTTTTTTTTTTCCCTATACAAAGGAGTACAAAGGAGTACAAAGGAAATCAAGCAACAACAGATCTAGTGACCCTTCTAGGTTGCTTGTCCTCCAAAACACTGAGGATCAAGTGTCCAAACAGTGGTTTAGAGTTGGTAAGGGAACATTGGAAAGGGAATTACTGCCCTGGAACTAATGTCCGTGGCAGGATTAGGAAGTTAGTAGGGGACAGATGGGTTAGTAACTGAGGGGGAGATAAAATAAAGTTATTAATTTACAAACGCAGTCAGTTGCGGGTTTGATGCGAGATATTTGTCTAGGCGGAGTTTAAACGTCTATAACGTTTCGGGGAAGCCCATTCCACAAGTTGACAACTCGATTGAAGAAGAAATTCTTAGATTCGTGTGAGTTAAAAGATTTACCAATAATTTTGCAACCGTTTCCCCGCGTGTAATTAGATTGGTCGATAGTGAAGTACTTACTAGAGTTCATATTGTCTATGCCTTTGATGATTTTGAACACTTGAATTAAGTCACCTCTTAATCTGCGCTGGGTTAAAGGAAATAGATTTAATTCTCTAAAACGCTCTTCGTATGGTTTGTTCTTTAGGCTAGGTATCATTTTGGTAACTCTACGTTGAACTCGTTCTAGCTTGTTTATATCTTTTTGGTAATAAGGGCACCAGGATTGAACGCAGTATTCCAGAAGAGGGCGGACTAAGGAATTGTAAAGGGTTAGGATAACTTCTTTGGATTTATGCTCAAATGACCTGCCTATAAAGCCAATTATTTTGTTTGCCTTCTTAACAACTTCTGAACATTGTTGACTCGGTTTTAGGTTACTCGATATTGTTACTCCCAGATCGGTTTCTCTGTTTACATTCTTAAGCTGAGTGCCATTCATCGAATAGTTTGCTTTCTCATTTAGGTATCCGATATGTAGTACTTTACATTTATCCGCATTGAAACTCATTTGCCAAATTTGGGCCCAACATGACAATTTATCTAGATTGTGTTGCATATCGTCAACTTGTTCTTTTGAGAGTACGCTATTTGCAATTTTTGTATCGTCAGCAAATTTTGAGATTGTACAGGTGAGACCCTCATCTATGTCATTGATGTAAATTAGAAAGAGAATTGGTCCTAGTACCGATCCCTGGGGTACCCCGCTACTTACATTGGTCCATTTAGATGCCTTACCGTTTATGACTACTCTTTGCTTTCTGTCGCTGAGCCAATTTTCTATCCATTTCAACACACCGTCTTGTATTCCATGCGCTTTTAGTTTTAGCAGTAAACGTTTGTGGGGAACTTTGTCAAAGGCCTTTTGAAAATCAAGGTATATAATATCTACAGCTTTACTCTCATTGTAGAGGTTGAGGATATCGTGGAAGAAGTCTAAGAGGTTTGTTAAACAGGAACCCTTTCCCCTCCCCCTTCAATTATCACCTATTTTCTCTGTTATTTCCTAATTTGTTGGTATATTTTTGTGCTAACATTAGCAAACTGTGTGGGGGATGTGCTTACGTGCCTAGCGGATGTGTTACACAAGCGAGTGTGTGTATGAGTAGGCTCAGTGTGGCTTGAGGCCTCGTGGAGGGAGGGGTTGCCTCAATTTTCTCCATAATTCATGAATGGGCTGGTCCATCTATATTGCCGATTTTGACCAGAAAAATGATATTTTCACTGGTTTGATTGTTGTTACAGGTTACTATCTTCATAGTGAAGGTAAAATAGGCTCATATAAATAGGTAATAACGATATTTATCGTAAAATGACGATTATAGGCCTGAATGGAGCCCATATGCTCGCCCATGGGGAGCTAGTTCATTCCCCCCCCCCCTCGCCATTCCCGGGTTAAGAGATGTAGATATTATATTTTAGTTATAGGTTGATTGTAGATGTTGATCTCAGCTCTCGTTCTCTGCTCGTTGATTAATATGTTAATTAGGTAGATAATTGTATCGCTGCCACCATCCCACTTATACCTTATACATGTTATATATAGGTAAAGGGGGAAAATAAAGATCTCTGGTCCAAAACCACTTTGATATATATTTAAGTACAAACTAAAATAATATACAGAGTACTAAAACTTAAGTAAGTGAAATAGCCTTCCTTATATTGAGAGGGAACTCTAAAAGGCGACTTGTCTGGCCTGTGGTTATAATCTATCTGTCGTCCAAACTCCTCTCTACCTCGCAGCTCTGCTGCTCTGCCACACCCTTCAGAATCATGGAAATTTACCAAGACCCCTTCTATCGCATGGTAACAGTCGAGGTACCAGGAGTGTTGAGGTAAGCGTATAGACTGTAAGCAGAGATTGACTCATGACATTCTGACAGGGAGTTACAATGGATAACCTCGAGATTGTACAGTTGCCTTCAATAGATCAATCATAGAAGTATAATAGCTTAAAAATATATGATAGATGGTTATAATGATTTCATAATAAATAGTATAATCTTGAGATGTAATAAAATAGAAGAACATTTAATAATAAATAATGAGATAAAAGAAGTGCAAAGCGGGTTCACGGAAGGGGGAAGAATAGAAAACAATTTATTCATATTAAAGCATTGTATTGAAAAATCTTTTATAGTAGGAAAACCACTAATAGTAATATCCATAGATTTCAGCAAGGCGTATGACTCAGTAAAAAGAAGCTATCTAATAAAGGTGATGGAAGACTACAAAATCCACCCTAACCTAATTAATACAGTAGCCAAAATTTATACAGGTGACCAAACAGAAATAGATATAGGAAAAGATAGAAAGGTTGAAATAAATGTAACAAGTGGCATAAGGCAAGGATGCACGGCATCAACCACGCTCTTCAAGCTAGTAACATATAATATAAAACAAATGGAAGAACTTGGGGAGGGGTATGAAGATCGGGTATTTAAATTAAGCGTAGCCTACTATTTTTCGCCGATGAAGGTCTGATTCTAACACAAAATATAGAGAAAGCTGAAAGAGCCATAGACAATTTAATAAATATAGGAAATATGTGTGGCCTAAAAATAAATAAAGACAAGAGTAAAATATTAATGTTTAGCGTAAAGGAAAAGCCCGAAAAGATAAGAGATATTGAGGTAACAAGTATATTTGGGTATAAAAATTTAAAATATATTTGGGTATAAAAATTGAAAATAAAAGAAACTGTTTTAAATCTCAAAAAGAAATATCCTTGGCTAAAGCAGAACAGATGGCAAACTTAACATACCCGATAATAGCTCAAAGCTGCAGTAAGGTATTGATAGGAAAAACTTTTTGGAAGAGTGTAGCCCTACCTACAATTCTTTACGGAGCTAGTGTGCTAGGATACACCAAAACAGAGATAGATAAGCTGCAGCAAGTAGAAAATAAAGTTTACAGGCAAATATTAGGAGCCCCCGGCCAAATATACACAGGTAGAAACACTAAGGGGTGAAGTAGGTGCATCATCAATGCAAACAAGAATTATGGGGGGTCAAATAAAATATTTAAAGCACATAGAGGGAAACGAGGGATGCCACTTACTAAAAAGAATTATTGAAGAAAAACATGAATTTGCAACAGATCCCTGGTTCGAATCCACCACTAAATACCTCCGAGAAGTGAAATTGACATACGATGACTTAATAGATATAGGGAAAGTCCAATTGAAGCGTAAATTAAAAGAATGGGATTCTAAAATGTGGAGGGAAGAACTGTACAAGAAAACTAGTTTAGATATTTATAGAAAGTATAAGAAAGAAATAAGGGGAGAAGAACTAATATATGATAACAGACCAGCTTCTGTTATCCTATACAAAGCAAGAACAAATAACCTACAGCTAAATGATAGAAATAGATTCACAGGAGGAAACACAGGATGTAATATGTGTGGGGATGGAATAGAGGACCTTAAACATTTCATTGTGGTGCCCTGCATACACAGAAGAAAGAAGACTGGAACCTCTATTCCAACAACCATATATAGAAGATGAATCCCATATACTAGGTAGCTTAATGTTTAGTAGACAAGGCACAGGTAGGGTCAAAAAGGCAATATTGGGAGGTTTGACGTACCTCCCAAATAGGAAAACCTACTATTTGGTAGTAGTCTTGGAAAATCCAACGTCAAGGCTATTAACCTAATTGCAATGACGACTTGTCTATTTTGACTGCTATGTCGTCATTCCAACCGCGGTTAAAAAGAAAACGTCTAGAGTCTACTCCTTATCATGCTCTAGGAGACGTTGTACATTAACCAAAACTACCACCGAAGGTGAAAAAAGCATAGAAGAGAAGAAAAAGGGGTTTACCTTAGTTACCGCTTAAGGCCCATCCTGTGTTCCGTCATGTGCAGATCCCTGTCGAACGTGCGCATGAGCGACCCTCTCTTGTCATCACATCTGACGTCAGCAGAAGAACGCGGATGGGCAGGGGTCCGGCGTGAGGGAGGGTATTATGTACGTTGGATTTTCCAAGACTACTACCAAATAGTAGGTTTTCCTATTTGGTAGGTTGGGAGGTACGTCAAACCTCCCAATTTGTTAGTAGTCTTGGCAAATCCAACGTCAAGGCTGCATAACAAATAGGAGGAGGACATCCAAGCCCAACCTACCAAAAAAAACAATGCATAAAACAAAATTATGAATGACAAAGACACAATTTTAAACAAGAGAGTTTAAGAAAAGAGTGAAAACTGAGGAGTAGCTAAAAAGAACAGTTTTAACACATGCCCGTCATTCATAGTAATGCAAAAACATAGACTTGTCTGAAACCAAAAAGGTACTGTACCCAAATCCCTTTTCTTCAAAAACCAACAAAAACACTGAACACAAGAACAAAACACAATTTTCAATGTGGCAAAAACACTTATGTACTGGAACAATACATAATCCCAAACTTTCAATCCAGTGTTGCAAACCCGTACACCCCCCCCCCCTTTGTCAAATAAAACAAAGGAAAATAACGAGCGACAAGGGGGGAAGACCAGGGATCTTCGCCAGAGCACCAGGAAACACGACCCCCGAGAGCAAGCACCGGCCGAGGGGGTCGAACACTGGACACGGAGAGGTAGGAGGAGATGAAGGAATTGATAGAAGACCACAAAACCGCTGAGGCGATGGCAGGGAAGGATCGACGTGGCAGGAACCGGAAGGAGGCAGCAAAGGATCTGACATCGTGCGCAGAACCCCTACAAACAGGGTGACGGGCACGAACGGTCCGACAAACGTGGCGGCCCATCTGCACCTGCGAGAGCCTCCCACCTGTCCGAGGAGACACCCACACAGCAGTACCCGAAGGCGGCGCCACAGACGCAACAGAGGAGTGCAAGGCTGACACCGGGCACAACACATGGCGAGGATGCCCACGCCGTACAGCCTGGACGGCGAAAGGCTGGAAAACGGGGGCCTCCCTCCCATGCGTGGTAACAAAACGAGGGGAGGAAGCTAACGAGACGCCATGCAAGGACGGGGAGAATCGCACGCAGTCCCGGGGCCGTGACAATGCCGCTAGTGCAGACACCCGATCCCCAGTGGCCAGAGCGACAAGGAAGAGTGGACGCCCGAGCAACGGAACCGGCGTAGCGACCCTTGTATACGTGGGTGAAGCCAGAAGGACCAGAGCCCGCCCCTGATCACACCTGCGGAGGGACCTGGCGCGGAGGCGGTCGATCCCGGAAGGCAGCCTTCAGGAAGGAATCCAGCTCCTGTGGCGGAACGACCAGCCCAGCGACGGACCCAAAGACCCCCCGGACGGCAGACAAGTGGGTACGTATAGCGTCGACTTGAAAGTGACGTGTACGGAAGAGGTGAAACAAGGAGCGTAGGACGAGGGAAGGAGAGCCAACTGGCAGGCGAGTGGCCTGTAGCCACCTAGTAAAAGACCTCCAGCGGGACCCGTAAGTCCCCCAAGGAGAAGACGGCCAGGAACGCTGCAGGAAGTCAGTCAGGGCCCGGCCGGGGACCGGGAGCCACCGTGCCTCATGAACAAGCACGATGCAAAGGCCAACGAGGTCCGCAGGTCCCCAACCTAGCCCAAGTGGAAGCCGGAGACAGGTAGAGGGACCGGACTCGGGTACCACCGCGGCAACCGGGCGTACCAAGCCCGTGCCGGCCACAGAGGCGCGAGGAGCCAGACGCAACCATGGTACAGCCGCAGCCTCGCGAGGACTAGGCACATCAACAGGGCGTCTGGTGGCGGAAAGACGTATATCGACCGCCACCTGTACCAGGCTACCATGAAAGCGTCCGGACCCACCCCCCGGAGCGCGAGGCCGGAGGGAGAGGTCCAGAGGCAACTGGCGCGGCACCCCCGATGCGAACAAGGCGACCTCCGGAACACCTCAGGAAGCCGCGAGGTCGGCGAACACAGTCCGTTTCATCGCCCATTCTACAAGACCGCCCTCCCCCCCCGACAGGGCGGCCGCCCACAGGGTGGCAGGCCCGGGCAGGGAGGAGGCATGCAAGGAGAAGGGGTGTCGGTCCACGAGGAAGAACAACTCCACCGAGACCCCCAATAGAGTCAACGACCTGGAGGAAACAGTGGACAGCTTGTCTGAGTGTCCAACCCGAAGGCCACTGACTTACCCCGAAGGGCCAGCGCGTGGTCCCGCAGGCAGAACAAAGGAACCAACAGTCCGAGGGCATAGACGGGTAAGTGGAGGGAGACCCACCCATCTGCCGGGAAGTGGACGTCCCAGGTTCGATCGGAAACCTCACCCAACCTCGCTCGACGTATCTGTGGCTACCCAGACCGTCGGCGGGGGGGGGGCGGTCCAGGGCACAGCCACAGAGAGCGAGCCCCGAGCAACCCAGCGACCGAAGCATCTGCGAACGGTACGCGGGAGCGGCAGGAGCCGATCCATAGGGGCAACGGAAACACCGCGGCGCCCATGAGGAGGAGGCGGCGTAGCCAGAGGCTCCCTAAGGGAAGGGGCAGAGCGGCCCAATGCAGCGAACCCACGACCGAGTCCCAGAGCCACCCCGGGAGGGAGACCGAGTGCAACACGGCGAAGACCTTCCACCGAAGGTGCACCGCGGCCGGCAGACCCCGGGTCACCGTAGCGCCGGACAAAACCCATACGAGACCGACCCATGGCACGACACGCGACAGGGTCAAGCGTGACTTGGGAACATCGAAGGGGAACCCTAACCGTGCCATGTTGCGAACGAATGTGAGGGCGTCGCCAATGCCCAGTCCTAGGGCTTCGGAAACTACCAACCAATCGGCCAAGGAAAACAGGATCTGGAGCCCGCTCCTGAGGAGAGGACCCAGAGCCTGCCCCACCAGTGCGGAGAAGATCCGCGGCGCGATGTGGAGACCGAAGGGAAGGCCGTCGAACAGGAACACACGATCGGAAGTCCGAACGGCCAAGAATCGCTGGAAGCGAGGATGGAGAGGAACGAGCCAAGACGCATCCTGGAGGGCCAGCGACACTACCCCCGACAGAGGGCGCAGGGCCAGGCGTACCAGGGGTACCGGCAGCATCCGAAACCGTGTGTGCACGATGTGCCCGTTGAGGGCCGACAGATCCACCACCGGTCGCATCGCGTCGCAGTTCGGCGACGGTACCAGAAAGACACGGAAGAGGAAAACCGGGTGACCGGCGGTCAACTCCCTCGACTCTACCCAGCTCGGGCATGGAAGTGAACACGTGGGCCACCTCTGAAGAGATGGGCCGGCGTCGGTGACAAGAGCGGAGTGGGGGTCTGGACGTCCACCTCCAGGTGAGACCCCTCCGCGCAACCCGCCGCCCCCAACGTCCCTCATGGCCACCGAGGGGCGCAAGGGTGAAAACAACCCGAGGGAGCACCCGAGAGGAGGGGAGCGACCCGGTCGGCCAGGCGAGAAGGAGAACAAGGAGGCCGACCCAGAGAACCTACACATTGTGTTGACGTGGAGGTACCCCCGGTACGGGCCGTGCGGGCATGAGCGCCACGTTGACCTCCTCTACCCCCCCCCCCCCAACCTCGTCGAAAAGGGCGGGCCACCCCAACCCCAGGCCGTCGCGGGGCTGACCCCGTCGAAGGGCGGCCGGAAGTGGAAGGCCGGCCAGCCCCGACACGGCGGGGATGAAAGGGGCAAGAACAGAAGTGCGAGGCGGAACCGACGCACTGGCCTGCAACGTCCCAGTCCTGCGCCCGTGTAAGGCGGCACCACTTGCAGCAGCACCCCGAAGAGGACCGGCAGAAGTACGGGACTGAGAAGACCCCGCGCGCGACACAGCGCGTCGGTGCGTGACGTAAGCAGGATCCACAACGACACAGCGCTTCGTCGCGTGTCGGAAGCAGGGGCCGCCGGCAGAGAAGCGTAGCATTTCCAAGCATCCTGCTTTAAAAAAAACGACGTATATAGCGCAGAGGACAACAAACCCTGACAAATATCCAAGGGTGCCGGCCGGCAGAACGAGGACCGTACCGTCGGGCGTTGCCGAGTTGCCGCGCACAAAACCGCCTTCAGCCCGGGAACCAAAGACACCGCGAGCCGAAGGTGGATCAGCTGAACGCGGTCCAAACCCTCGCGAAGATCGCCTGGCGCAGACGCCTCGAAAAGCCGCAGGTGGTGAACAGACGTCTGGAGGGAACCTAAAGACAAGACAATAAGTCCGTCACCCTCTGTCGCAAGGGAAAAACCTTGGCGACAGAGGGCTGATCCGGGTGAGAGAAGAACGGGGTAGCAATAGAACAAAGTTCAAGAACGGGCGCGCTTATCCAGGACGAGAACGCGCCGTCCAACCCGCCGACAGACACAAGAGGAGGCAAAATCAGTGATGACTCCGGGGGAGGGACTGAAGGAGAGCCGTCGACGGATCGGTGTGAGAAGTCGAAGGCCTCAGCAAACCAGGCCTCCAATGGGAGAGGGTGACCGAGCATGATGGCTAAGCCAGGCGTACCGGCGTCGCACAAACCTGTCCCATAGGAGGACAGACCCGTCAACACAGCCAGGGACTGAACAGCCGGAAGGATGTCAGGGCGGCTGAAGTCTGACCAGAGCGTAGGCCTGCAGAAGGGAGGGGGACCGTAGCAGGGGTAGGTAGGGTGAGGTGCTGAGGGTGAGTCACCGCCAAGAAGCGCGAGAAGAGGAAGTCTTGCATCGACTCCAAGCGCCCGTCGATGCGTGACACAACCCCGCCCTGCATAGCCGACAATCGATCCGAGAGAGGCGACCCCCCCCCCAGATTGGTCGGCCCGCAGGGGCGAGCGTGAGCGGGAGCGAGACCCACGACACGAACCAGCAGCGTCGCGGCCCAAGGAAGGCGAGCGACGACGGTTGTGTCGCCGTTGAGGGACTCGTCCCCGATCACGAACGGCCTAGGGGGAAACAGCACCATCTCCCCTCTTCCAGCGACACGTCAGCTCCTGAGAAAGGGGACCCCGAAACCTCGCGAAACCCCACCGAGGCAAGAGGAGGGGTACCCCCCTGGCGAGACGGTAAGTGAAGGTCAGGAAGAGAAGAATGAGTAGGAGCAGGACGACGGGAGTGGGAAGGCTGGCCGGGTGAAAGGAGGCCAGAAGGAGCCGCGGGGGGAAACAGAGCAAGGATCCCCGGGGCTGAGATAACAGGGCGGCCCGACACCGAGGCGGAGGAGGGAGGGACCTTCACCGTGGGACGAGACCGTGAAGGAAGAATAGGCACTGAAGCAGGTGAAGTAGGAGAAGCAACGACATCCAGGCGGACCCTCCCGGACAGTGTAGGAGGAGGGAGCAGAGGGCCAGCTACAGCATGAACAACCGCGCGCGGAGAGGACAACGTAAGAGGAAGTCGTCTGGGCTGGGGAAGCGGGCTGAAGGGAGTAGAGCCCCTATCCGTAGAGGCCAGGGGAGGGCGCACAGGGGCAGAGCCGCTAACCCCGGCCTCAGGTCGAGAACCATGACGAGGGCGATGGGCGTCGTCAAGGCGATCAGGAGGACGACGAGGGGCAGTAGAGGACGGACGACGAGGCGAGCGAGAGCGTGGACGGAGCTGGGGAACCCCCCGACGATGGGACGACCGGCTGCGGGACCCAGGGGAGAGGGCCCGAGCAGGGAGAGGGCCCGAGCAGGGAGAGGGCCCGAGCAGGGAGAGGGCCAGGTGAACGGCCTTCAGTCGGGTCAGGGATACCCAGGGCGACGCGGATCCGGTCGGCAACAAAGGCCGGGGAACGGTGGCCCACAGTCCTAATGTGGCGGGAGACCATCGTCCACACCGACGGAAGGGAAGCAGAGGCCACAGCCGCCGCCGAGGAACCAGGGCCATGGAGCAGCACAACCACCAGGGCCAGACACGTGCCACACAGAGCAGGGAGGTAGGCCGTAGAGGACACACAGAGCGAGTGGCGCAAGCAGGACTTGTGGCTCTCCAAGCACGGGGAGCGACAACCAAGGCGAAAGCAAGGCAGCCTACCTGCACTAGAAGAACACACACCATAATCAGCACGTCGAAGGAGTAAGTGGAGATAATGTCCAAGAAGAACCAGGGAAGGAGCATGGGGAAACAGGAACACACATGCAAACAGGTATCTGTACTCACCCTAAACTGGGAGCACAGAGGTAGGTGAGGAGGGCGGCCGAGGCGGAAGAGCACTAGCAGAACCTGCAAAGATGGAGAAAGTGTTAACCACCACTCAACATCTTACATGCAGGGCCTATAACACCAGTAAAGTGCATACACCAATATAGTATCAGGCAACAAGATGACATAAAAAAAGTCAATAGTGAAAGCCAACTATTACCGCAAATTTGCGGGCCAATGGAGGCATAACCGTACCGACACCACCCTCCCGCAATTGCGGGACCCCCCAATGATCTCCGCAAATTTGCGGGGGGCCGAAACGTCCCAGAGGACCGAATCGAGCTCCCGCAAATTTGCGGGACCGGCCGAGATGGTCCGGCGCCGAAAAAAGCGAGAGGAGCGTCTAGGGAATACCAAAAAAGGCCACAAAAAATGCGTCATCTCCTTATGAACTCCAAGCAATGATGGCCATCAAGCTGAGCAGTGTCTTCCTTGAATTTATCCTGACTCAACCGGTAAAGAGAGAGGCAAGGAAGACACACCAGGGGAGAGGAGGCACATCCCCCAGGAACCACCCAACCCACAGAGATAGAGCAAAGCCCATGAGGAGAAGTGGCAGGGAGGGTGGTTTCGCACAAACAGGGGCCCCCGTGGGGTACCCCTGGATTGGGCAAAAGACTATGAAAGGATGGAGGTGAAACAGGAAGAGAAAACAAAAACCAGTAAATGAAACTGGTGATAAAAAGGGTGGCCTAGCCGTGAGCAGAGAATGTGTCAGGGGCGAAAAACCCTGTGGTGTGAAGGAGGGGCCCCCGTAGGGTACCCCTGGAGTATCACGAACCACCTGTCGCCCAGGCCCTTGAGACACAGTGAAGGACTCGAAAGGGGGGACTCGGGAATAACGCTAATAATGCGGCCGACACAAACTCTACAAACAGCACCGCCACCAACGAAATCTCAGATTGTTTACCAACGGTACACCTAGGCTATGAAAATATGAAAACTCATAGGGGCATAGCAATTCCTGAATGAGAAAACGAGCTAGGCTAAAATAAGCTAAAAGCTAAACTATGCCCAGACTAACAGGAAAAAAGAATATGAAAAGATAAAGAATGAAAAACATATACGAGGAACGCCAGGCGCCCCCGTACCTTCGGTAGGCTATTTCCACACGCGTCTCCATTATACACACTTAGGAGCCCATTTACGTGTGCCCTGGATCACGTAACATCTGTCTAACAAAAAAGAAGGCCAGATAAGCCGAAACGAACCTAAACAGGGTGAATTAAAGGAGCACAACAAAAGCGACTTCATTCAATGGAGCGCGTGAAAAAATGATGACAAGAGAGGGTCGCTCATGCGCACGTTCGACAGGGATCTGCACATGACGGAACACGGGATGGGCTGGGATGGGCCTTAAGCGGTAACTAAGGTAAACCCCTTTTTCTTCTCTTCTATGCTTTTTTCACCTTCGGTGGTAGTTTTGGTTAATGTACGTCTCCTAGAGCAAGATAAGGAGTAGACTCTAGACGTTTTCTTTTTAACCGCGGTTGGAATGACGACATAGCAGTCAAAATTGACAAGTCATTGCAATTAGGTTAATAGTCTTGACGTTGGATTTGCCAAGACTACTAACAAATATAGTTTTTGGAGGAAGAGAGAAAAGCAAAGGAACAACACATGAAGAAACTGCAAAGAAAATATAAAGGTGAAAGAAGAAACAAGAACAACAATCAAGAAGGAAAACAAGCAATAAGAAAGAAGAAAACAGCACAAATAAATAATAAATTTGACTGGTAAATTAGAAAAACAGAAAACACGACAAAAGGGAGGCGCCATTGCAAAGGCATAGCTTCCCGACCAGCAACTGAACTGAAAACACGAGAAAGAAGAAGTAGAAAAGATCAGAAGCAAGGGGAAAGAGGGCCAAAAGGAGTGGTATAGGATGTTAAGAGGTGAGACCGGTAGAGAGGAAGAAAACGTGGAACTAATAGTGGGAGATAGAATAATAAAGACAGAAGAAGAAATAAAGATTGAAATAAAGCGATACTGGGAGGAAATAGGGGGAGTAAATGAACAAGGGGAGGGGAGGGAATGGAACTTGGAAATGAGAGAGCGAAGGCTACCAGAACAGGATAAGATGGAAATGGAAAGGGAGCTCACAATAGAAGAAGTAAGGAGAGGGATCAAAGCACTAAAAAAGGGAAAGGCGACCGGCCCGGATGGGATACCAAATGAAATGTACATAGGGGGGGGGGAAGAAATGGCAAGAAGGCTGATGAAAATGTTTAATGAGGTAATGGGAAATGAGAGAGTACCAGAAAGATGGAATGAAGCGAGAGTAACACTATTGAGGAAATTAATGAAGTCAACCCTGCAGTGAGGAGCGTCGGAAGCGGTACACCCGCTATAATGAGTATAGCAACACCTGGGGCCTATAATGTAGCTGTACATACAGGCAACGCGCAAGGCATCACTACAACACCTGCGACGGGAAGGAGCTCGACGACAACCCCTATCGACAGGATCACAACGCCTCCACCCTCAGGTGATGATAAGGGGGAGGGTACTGTTCAAGGACAATGGTTTAGGGTACATTCCACCAAAGGTAAAACTCATCACATACCTGAGGGGGAACAGAGGCTGAATGGAGGTACCGGTACTGGTACCACAAACAATGTTAGGAATTCTATGGCTGTGCAAATTCAACCTAGGAACTTTATGCATCAGGGGATTAAGGGTAAAAATAAAAGTACGGGGATAAGTACAGTTAAAAAAGTGAAAAGATCACGTATAGCCAAAGTATTCGCGACAGGTTTTAAGCCAGGAGTGACGGCATCCGACTTGAAAGAATATCTCTCCAATAAACTCAGTCTTAGTATGGATGTTGAACCAATTATTCCCTGGTCTGATAGGCACACATATATTTCATTCAGAATAAACTGTGAGTGTCCAAATCCCGAGGTGTTTATGGATGAAGAACTTTGGCCAGAGGAAGCATCGGTGTACTGGTGGAGAGAACGTAGGGCACAGGTACCGGTACCGGTACCAACAAATGAGGACTCTATAACTACGGTAACCCACCCTCCCAACAACTCTTAATCATGGATATAAAGTCTACTTCATCTCCCAACAATTTGCGTATTGCTACTTATAACTGTAGGGGGCTCCCTAAAACCAACAGAGGGCTTCTCCTACGCCCTGATGTAGTAGACGTATTTAATACCAGTGACTTTGTGTGCCTGCAGGAGACTTGGTATTTTAAACAGGATTTGGGTAACCTCAGTACTATCTGTGATAATTTTCATGGGTTTGGGGTCTCGACAACCGATGCTATGGATGGTCTAGTAGCAGGTCACCCACCGGGAGGAGTAGCTATTTTGTGGAGGGACTCTTTAGACAGCCGGGTTAAACCACTTGTAACAAATTTACCATGGTGTACAGGTATAGAAATAGAAGATATCCAACGGAAAGTAGTTATTCTTAGTGTGTATTTGCCCTACCAATGTAATGAAAATGAAGAACAATACCTGGAATGCCTTGGAGAGCTAAGTGCTCTTTTACAAGAACTAAATACCACCTGCTACTCTGTAATAGGGGACTGGAATGCTAATCTGAAGGACATGAGTAACTCTCTGTTTGCTAGTCATATGACTAACTTCTGTGGTGAGCATGATCTAATTATCTCTTCTCAGCTCATGCTCCCTCATAGTAGTTACACATGTGTCAGTGCAGCATGGGGCTCAACGTCTTGGCTAGATCATACCGTAGCTAGTGCTGATTTCCATGATATGATAACAAATATGGAAATTCAGTATACATATACAGATGAAGATCATATCCCATTGACCTTAACAGCTAGTTTGGAAAGAGCGCCAGAATTAACCCAGTCAAACAATAGTGTAAATCCAAAACTGCCATGGGGCGGGCTTGACGAGGAGTGTGAGCAATTTTGCACTTTAACACACACTCTCCTTTCTGAGCTTGATCCTGGCAGTGAGGATGCCATTACCTGTGAAGACCCCAATTGTGTTAATGCTAGTCATCGAGAAGAGGTCAGCAAGCTGTACAATAATATCATATCTTGTCTTACTAAGGCTAGTGACATAGTATTTCACAAGCATAACAAAAATTACTCTTTTTTTTTTTTTAACAAACCTGGGTGGAATGACCATGTTTCAGAACTATACCAGGCATCCCGAGATGCTCGTAGTGTATGGCTGGATCATAACAAACCGAGGCAGGGACCCATTTTTTACATGTTCACCAGACTAAAGGCTAGATGCAAGTATGCAATCAGATATATAAAAAACAATGAAAATGTATTAAGAAGAGAAGCATTGGCCAAAAACTTTGCTAGCAAAGACACATTGGCCTTCTGGAAGGATATTAAAAAAATGCATAATAGCTGCACACCTCTACCCGTTAGTGTAGATGGGATCTCTGGTACTAATAACATAGCCAATCTTTGGAAAACACATTACCAAACTTTGTTTAACTCTGTTGGGCACCAAGGAAATACCATTGCTGCTACAACAGAGTGTAACAAAGAAGAAAAATATGACACAATTAAAGTTACAAGTGAAAAAATCAAGGCTGCAATAAGTAGGCTAGATGCTAACAAATCCTGTGGTTTTGATGGTATATATGCTGAACATTTGAAGTACTCCTCCACTCTCCTCTTGGAGAAACTCAGCAGTTGCTTTACCAGCTTTCTAATCCATGGTTTCCTACCAGAATCTATGATGTCCATTACCTTGATACCAGTAATTAAAGACAAGGCTGGCAAAATTACATCAAAAGACAACTATAGACCTATTGCCCTTGCCAGTATTGTAAGTAAGATACTAGAGTTAATCATTTTAGACAGAATCTCAGTGTATATCTCAACTAATAGTAATCAATTTGGTTTTAAAAAGAATCATGGTACAGACCAGTGCATCTACACTCTGAAGGAGCTAGTGGATGGGTACATCAAAATGAACAGCTCTATTTTTGCATGCTTTCTTGATGCTAGTAAGGCATTTGACAGAGTCTGCCACAATATCCTGTTTGATAAATTAGCAACAAGGGGAGTGCCATCCTATATACTGAGAATCTTGAAGTACTGGTACGCCAATCAAACATTTAATGTAAGATGGGGTAACATTATTTCGGATTCCTTTACAGTAACCAATGGAGTGATACAGGGTAGTATTCTCTCACCTTACTTATTCAATGTATATATGGATGAATTAAGTGATAAATTGAATAAAGAGCAGATTGGATGTTATGGTGGGAATAAAATCATCAACCATCTCATGTATGCTGATGATCTGGTCATTATTGCACCGTCTTCTGCGGGTCTGAGCAAACTTCTTGATATATGTGAATCTTTTGGTAGTAAACATTGTGTTAAATTCAACCCACTGAAAAGTGCTGTTCTTATATTTAGATCAAAATTACTGTATAAAAGTAAACTGCCAAATTTCTCACTCAATAATCAAATTATTCAAGAAGTAAACAAAATAAAATACCTGGGACACATTATCTCAAACGATTGCTCAGATGATGCAGATATCGGCCGTCAGCGCAGACAGCTATATTTACGTGGTAACACCATCTTGAGAAAATTCCACATGTGTAATTGGGAAACTAAAGTCACTTTGTTCCGGACATATTGTTCCTCTATGTACACGGCCCATTTGTGGTGGAAGTATAAGAGAGCCACCATAAATGGTCTGTGTACATCCTATCATAATATACTCAAGATGTTCATTGGTCTCTCTAAATATGAAAGCACTAGTATGGTGTGCACACTGTTGGATGTGCAGTGCTGTCGGGCTGTCATCAGGAGACTGGTGTACAGCTTTTCGCAGCGACTGCAATCCTCCAGTAACACGCTGATTGTAGCTCTTTGGTCTAGTGATCATATCTATGAATCCCGTATTATATCTCACTGGCAGAAGCTGCTGCACACATAGTATGTAATGTAATATATAGGTCTAATTGAACTATGAGCAATGATCTGTGCAATAGGTGTTAACCAACATTGAGCAATAGCCTTAGTTAGCCTATCTGTGTTATATTGTGACAAAATGTGATATGTGCTCTATTCTGTAAATAGGCCTACTGTATTATTTTATTTTATTGTGTCTTTCTTAATATATCTTTGTGTATAATTATTATCTGTGCTCTGACGAGAAGTGTATGTGATATGGACCAATTGGTCGTACTGTATTTATACTGTATCTATCTTATGTGTCTGGAATAAAGAATTATTATTATTATTATTATTGCACAAGGGAGGGTACAAGAGTAAGAAGGAAATGAAAAGCTACAGGCCAGTGACAGTGACAAACACAATAGGGAAACTCTTCTGCGGGCTATTGAAGGAAAGGATGAATAGAGCCATAGAGGGAAACGGAATAATAAGTGATGAGCAAAATGGGTTCAGAAGAGACAGGAGGGGGACAGATAATATCTATATACTAAGCGAAGTGATGGGAAAAATGAAAAGAGAGAAAAATGGGTTACTGTGCATTCCTGGATATAGAGAAAGCCTATGGTAGAGTAAACAGGGAACTGCTGTGGAAAATAATGGCAAGGAGTGGAATACCAGAAAAGTATATAAACATCATAACATCGATGTACCAAGGAACAAAAGCGAAGTACGCGCTAGGAAATATAGAAACGGGATGGGTAGAAAGCAAGAGGGGGGTAAGGCAGGGGTGCGTATTATCGCCGTTATTATTTGCGTTATATATGGAAGAATGACACAGAGGATAAAAAGAGTGGGGGAGGGGATTCAGATAAACAAGGAAAGACTGGGGGTACTGTTGTTTGCTGACGACGTAGTTCTGATGGCAGAAACGGGAGGAGGGTTGCAGAGACTACTAGAGGAAGCAACGAGATTCGGGGAGGAACTTGAAGTAAGATTTAGTAAAGAAAAGAGCCAGGTGATGAAAATGAATGGAGAGCTTCAAGAGGATGAGGAATGGACACTGGAAGGAAACAGAATGAAGAAGACAAGGGAGTATAAATATCTGGGGGTAACGATTACGGAGAAAGGGTTTGAGAAGGTGAAAAGTGAAAAGGTTGGACAAATGCAACAATGGAATGGGAGACTATGGAGCGCGACAAGGCTAAGAGCGAATAGCTATGAAATAGTGCGAGGGCTGTGGAAAGGATTAGGAGTACCTGCAATAATGTACGGCTTAGAGGCGGTAGAAACAACAGAGGCGGAAACGAAGAAATTAGAAACGGTACAGAATAAAATCGGGAGGACAGGATTGGGGGCAAATAAATACGTAGCACAAGAAGCAATCTGAGGGGAGATGGGGTGGAGTACGTTTGAGGAAAGGATTGGGAAAGCGAAAGGGAAGTACAAAGTGAGGCTAGAGGGGATGGAGGAAGATAGGTGGCCGGGGAAGGTATACAGATGGGCGAGCGAGCAAAGTAAATGGAACAGAGAGTGCAAAAAAAGATTGGGGAGGATAAATATAAAACAGGACCGGGTGGGAGGGGAATTTAGAAAACGAAATGAGAGAGAGGAGTGGGTCATACTAGAAAATGGGAGGGGATGTGTCAGAGAGATAGAGAAGGGGATAAAGGAGGAGGGGAGAAGAAAGTGGAGGGAGGGGGTGGAAAATAAAGCCACGCTGGCATATTATAGAGAGAAGGAAAAACCAGCTAGAGAACTATTTTATGATGGAGGATGGGGATCGAAACTACTATTTAAAGCAAGAACAGGATCGCTAGAGACGAATGAGAGAACAAGGAGAAGGAATGGAGTGGGACCGCACTGCAATCAATGTGAAATGGGAGGAGACCCAATAGTGGAGGATGTAGAACACATAGTAGCGGAATGTACAAGATATAATGAGGAGAGAGACGAGTTGGAGAGGTACATGAGGAATAGAGTTGGGGAGAGGGGGTAGGAGGAGATTAAGCAGAGAGAAGATAGAGGGGTAGGGGCGCTATTGGGGTTAACACAGGAGATGGAAACACAAGACATGGAGATGGTGAAGAGGATGTTGGAGAAAATGTGGAGGAAGAGAAATGGGTAAGGGAGGGGGGGGGGGATTTATAGCCAAAAAAAAACTGTCTCTTAAACTATCCTTGTACTCTAAACTTTCCCTCCTACTAACGTTTCTGAGCCAGTACCGATACAAAGGTCAGCCCTGTGGATCTGCACGGTCTGCGGGCGGGTTCTAAAGAAGAAGAAGAAGAAGAAGACTGAACTGATTATAAATAGTATAACACATCGAGATCAGAGGCGGTTTACAAGAAGAAGAAGACTGTGATTGTGTATTGCGCCCTCTCTGCCTTTATCTTGCCATATTACCCCAATAGTGACTGAAAATACCCCCACACTTCTTACCCGCTGCCCTCAACACATAGGGACAGTGGACAGGAAGCGATTCTCCAATTCTTCATCACCATGGAAGAGCCTGAAGAAGATGGAATGAGGCAGAGGCACCCGCCGCCAGAACACGCAGCCATGGACATCACAACAACCGCCGACGCTACTCCTCAAAAGAGAAGCCTTGCCTTAGACAATGAAGATTCAGTGAATGGTTCAGGAAATCATAAAAAACCGAACAGAGCCTCCTCACCAAATCTACACTTCAATGCCTCCCCAAATAGGCCTAGTGACACTGACAACGTGATAACCTACATTGTTCGAACAGCTGACAACTCCATTGCCTTCAACAATCCACACACCTTAACTAGAGCACTAAAAGATGCACATTTTGGCAAGTATATTCTACAGGCACAGGGTCCAGGGAAGTCCTCACTTAATTGGTAAGGGATCTGCTTTCTGTTTCTCTATATTAGCCAAAGATATAGATAACCTTGCTGATTCACCGATTGAATCCATGACACAACTAGGCAGTTGGCAAGTCAAATGTCGGAAGGCCCGCTCCCCAGCCGACGCAGCAGAACATGGCATCACTTTCGGTAAGATTAGCCCTGTTTCTGAAGATTTGTCAGAAGAAGACATCTATAAATCACTAAAAACTCTAGGCACACACCCAGCTAGGCTACTTGAGGTCTTGAGGATCCCCCCTAGGTATAAGAATGGTGAAAAATCAAAATCCGATGCAGTAAGGCTATGCTTCGAAGGCGAGCTCCCGCCCCGAGTAGCAATAGATATGACGAGCTACCAGGTATCCCAATACACATTCCCCATTCTGCGCTGTTACAACTGCCACCGATTCGGACACAGTGCTATATCATGCAGGAACAAGGTAAGATGCTCAATGTGCAGTGGATTCCATTCCCTAACATCAGGTTCTGACCAGCTAAGATGCCAAAATAATCCCTATTGCTATTTCTGTGGTGGCACACATAGAGTAGTCTCCTTCAAGTGCCCAATCTATATCAAAGCTTCAGAAATTCATAACAAAGCTCAGGCAGACCTCTCAGTACTAAAAGATGTTAACCGACAATTACGTGAGCTTAACCCTATCAATGCCAAGTCTACACTACCCAATACACAAATTACAACAGATCCCAAGCCCACTAGAGCCGTCAGAGACGACCTAAGCTATGCTAAACTTTCAAACCCCTTTTCAGTCCTAGAAGACGAAGTCCCCGAACAGGATGACATTGAACTGGAAGAAGACGAACACGAGGTCACCATAAATCCGACTAATCATGGTAAAATGCTGATTCACAAGGCACCAACTCCCAGATCCCAACGCCAAAATGGCCCCAAAATTCAACGCTGTACCACAGCCCACCAACTTGACTTCGACGACATCACTCCATGCTCCAACACCGGAACACAGTCCCCCAACATCACAACACCCAATGCAACCGCTAATCCAAAATGCCAGACTTATCAACACCAACGTCAACCTCAAACCCAATCTGAACAAACCACAAAATCACAATTAAACACACGCACACTGCACCAAGATGAAACCTACGCAGCTTCAGCCGACTCAGCTTCCCACACGAGTACCGGTACACAACTTCTACATCTCCTACTTCAAGCAATACAGCTATACCTCAAAGGAACAACCTTCCCAGACATAATCTCTCGGCTTTGGCCATATGCAGTCGCTATAATACTCCCTCAATAATGGACCCGTCCTCCCCACCCTTAAAGTTCATGCTATGGAATGCCAGAAGCATCTTTAATAAGACTCACGACTTTAAAACAACTGTAGATAGGGACATGCCAACTATAATAGGCCTATGCGAAACTTGGTTGAATCCATCCACCAACATAGTAATGCCAGGGTACACAATCTTCAGAGAAGACAGACTACAAGGCATGAGAGGAGGAGGCTTGGCCATAATGGTACGTGAGAATATATCCTGCCGTATACTTGAACTCACCCCTTACAACAACAACAATAACGTAATAGAATCAATGGCCGTTCAGATAGCTCTCTCGGGAAAGTGGTGCTCCATCCTCCTCTGTTACAACCCCTGCAAAGATTTCACCATAACAGAAATCAACCATCTCTTTCAACAAGTCCCCCCCCCATGCATGATTCTAGGAGACTTCAATGCACGACACAAACTTTGGGACCCATACGCTCCACCAGGCTCCCTAAATCCTTCAGGAAAAGTGCTATTTCAGGTGCTTCTAGAATCTGTGAACTTAAATCTCCTAACACCACCCGCCTTGGGCACACGCATAGATCCACATACAGGCCGCTCATCCACAATAGACCTCTGCATCGGTTCCCACATATTCAATGACGTTGATATAAAACTAGGCCCATACATGGCAAGTGACCATCTCCCCATCTATATCACATCGACTTCACAAAAAATAACCTCGGACAACATCACTCGTCCCCACTGGAAAATAACAGACAAAGGATGGCAAAACTTCCAAACCACCCTTAGACAAACAACACCAGTAAAGAATCAATCCCTAGAAGTACTAACGACATCCTTCACCCAGACACTTACCAAAGCAGCCACATCAGCCTTCAAACTATACCACTCAAAGAAAGGGGCAAAGCCAAGAGTTCCTTGGTGGAACACAGAATGTGCTGAGGCTATAAATAGCAGACGTAAAGCCTGGTACACATGGCGGAGACAACCCACCATACATAACTGTTATAAATATAAACAGCTAAATTGTATCGCAACACGCATTATTCTCAAAGCAAAAAGAAAGGCCTGGGCAAGCTTCTGCAGTACCTTATCTTTCAACACTTCATCTACTCGAACTTGGAACTTCCTAAAAAGTATGAAAGGAAGAAATAAACATTGTCCCCTCCCCCTGAGCCAAAACGGGGTCGCATTAATGACTGACACAGCCAAAGCAAATTTTCTAGCCTCCTTCTACAAAGACCAATACAGCATTCCAGCTCCACTAATCAATCAAGATCTCCTGACTCGTCATATAAACACAGCTCTATCATCACCCTCGACACATGGCATTGACAACCCAATCACCAAACCCGAACTTCAGTACGCGATATCATCTCTCCCCGCCAAAAAAGCTATGGGAGCTGACTTAGTTGCCAATGAATTCCTCTCGCACCTTACACTCCATTGGCAAGATCACCTTATAACCTTATTCAACAAAAGCTGGCAGACCGGAACATTTCCCAACGCATGGAAGCAATCTGTAATTCTCCCATTCCCAAAACCAGGCAAAGACCCCTCCAACCCTGCTTCACTACGCCCAATAGTCCTACTATCGTGCATAGGAAAATTACTGGAGAAAATAATTGCCCGACGACTCAGCTGGTGGTTTGAAACCCATCACAAACTGTCACCAGAACAAAGTGGATTCAGACCAGGCAGAGGCACAGTTGATATCCTCCTCAATTTAGAACAACGAATCCAAGAAACCTACAACAACAACAAAATAATGCTGATACTATTCCTTGACTTAAAAAGCGCCTTCGATTCAGCCTCCCACAAAGGCATATTATATAAACTATCAAAGATGGGCATTGAAGGACTTCCCTTAAAATGGTTTCACAGCTTCTTAGAACACCGAACATTTAAAGTAGCAATAGGAGGCACGCTATCTCAAGAACACCCCCATCACAGAGGACTACCTCAAGGCTCCGGCATCAGTCCACCCCTATTCAATGCTCTATTGTCAGACATACCCAAAACACCTCACACCACCCACCTGATATACGCCGATGACGTAGCCATTATATGTGAAGCCACAACCCTACACGAAGCAGAACACCACCTACAGGAAGCCACAGACCTGATAGCAGAATGGTCGACAGAATGGGGACTTCAGATCAACAAGCAGAAAAGCGCCCTAATGTGCTTCACCCGCAAAAGACTTCCAAGATTACCTAACATAATCATCGAAAACACCCCAATTCAACTAGTGAGAGAACATACCTTCCTCGGCTTGAAACTAGACGGCCCTTCCCTGACGTGGAACAAACACATTGATTACCTCCGCACATCCTGTACAAAACGTCTAAACATCATGAAGTACCTGGCCGGGGCAAGATGGGGAGCCAGTAGAGAAATGCTATTAAAATTCTATAAAGTATATATCCAGAGCAAAGTACAATATGGCAGCCCCGTATACGGTTCAGCCGCTCCAACACACCTAGACAAGCTCAACACCATCCAAAACTCAGCCCTTCGAATAGCGCTGGGAGCATTCTGTTCATCGCCAATAGTCTCCCTCCAGGCCGAAGCAGGTTTACTGCCACTTAATCGTACCAGACAATTGACAGACAGCAAATGGCTATTGAAAGCTTCCCAGCTACCAGAAAACCATCCCCTACAATTGTCCGTCACCAGAGAATTGACAAACAGACCCATAAACAGGCAAGGATATCGAACATCCTTCATCTCTCGCTCCGCTCACACTCTACAAAGACTGACAGGCACCACAATCCATTCAGCACCCACAGCACCAGTTCCACCAGTCCCCCCGTGGATAACCCTAACCAACATGATCTTCACAACTCTACATCCGTCCTTCAAAAAATCACAGGACTCAGCCAAAGCCAAACACCTATTCAACGAACTACACCACACTAAATTCACAAACCACTCCCCAATCTTTACAGACGGCTCATACATCCCATCCCCCCCATCAGCTGCAGCAGCCGTCTATTATGAAGAGATAAGCATCTGCCAGTCATGGAAACTCGCTGCCACCCACTCTAACATCACCTCAGAACTTTTTGCAATCCAAAAAGCACTCCAGTTTTGCCAATTACATCTCCCACTACAGAATATAGTAATATACACAGATTCCCAATCTTCACTCCATCTACTCCTCTCGCCCAATCCCGAATCGCATAGAAACATAGTCCACACCATACAACATATCCTCATCACGACACTTAACTCGCCCAGAAATATCAAACTACAATGGATCCCCTCACATGTTGGCATTAAGGGTAACGCAATCGCAGACGAGGCAGCCAAACTAGGACACCAGCTAACCTCCATCGAGCCTCTACCCCATGACATCCACACACTATCATCAGTGAGCAGAACAAGGGCAAGACAAGAATGGGACACAGAGCTTTCAAACCTCCTCCCTGAAAAGCACTTAGGCCTCTTCAGAACCGACTCATCACCCCATCCATGGACACGATCCCAAACTAGGAACATCGACGTCGTAATTACGCGCCTCAGAATCGGTCATTCCGGTTTGAACAAACATCTACACAGATTGAAATTGGCCCCGGATCCACACTGCCCTTGGTGCAGAAACACCGAAGACACCATCACTCATTTTCTTCTGCATTGCCCAAGATTTCACTCAATGAGAACAATCCTTAAAGACACCTTAAACAGGATGAATATTAATAACATAACCATCCCCGTACTACTAGGAGCAATAGACGTGACCCCAGAGAAAAGGCAGAGAGTGTTACAATGCACAATTAATTTCCTTAAAAAGTCGGGGAGAATTCCACGACTCTAAAGGCAGTCCTGACAAAACTGTCCTCGCTAGGGTTTATTAGTGACGTTCAGTTGCTACCTTCCCTCCAACACATCAACAACAACAACATCGAGATCATCAACACCCTCCCAGTAAGTGCCTACTGTGCCTACACCATTTGCTGTGACTCCAAAAGTGCCATACAAGCCATCAACTATAACACCAAGACAAACAAGGAAATAGTATATCCTATGATCCAACTCCTCACCACCCTCCACTCTCAAGGATATACAATATCCCTCCAATGGGTACCCAGCCACATTGACATCCTCCATAATGAAATAGTGGATGGACTAGCCAAAGGGATGCACTCCTTCCACCTAACAACAGTCATACCCTACACCACAACCGACCGGACAAACATCCTCAGAGAAGACGTCCTCCAAGACTTCAAGGAAGAGTGGAAAATAACCATAGCTGGCACACAATACAGTAACATCAAGTCAGAGTGGTCAGTGTGGAAACACTCCATCTACAAGAACAAAGCCTTAAACACCGCGGCTCTCCGCCTCAGAACAGGACACACCAGACTGGGAGGGCATATGTACAGGATGGGACTGCAAGCAAATGAAAATTGCCCGTACTGCCTCACACCTGAGACAGTGGAGCATTATCTACTCCACTGCCACAGACATTACGGTGCCCGCACCCACCTCAGAAGTGTAGTAACCCAACAAGGAGGAACATTCAACATCAAGCATATCCTAGGTGGAGGAGACCTACCACAGCACAGTAAACATGTCATCGCATCAGCCCTAGGAACCTACATCAGAACAACAAACAAAATCACAAGCATATAAAATTACCATCCAACTGAATCTGTACTATACCACCACTGATCATCATCATCATCATCTCTGACCTCACCCTCACCTTGACTTGAATCACACAGTACACATAGAGCAGTACAGTACTGTACTGTACTGCAACTGATCATCATCATCATCTCTGACCTCACCCTCACCTAGACTTAAATCACCCTGACCTCAAAAGACAACGACAAACTTACCCCTCATATACAGTACACTAGTACAGTAGTATAAAATCCACCTTTACTATCTCTCCTAACCCCTATTATACTAACAATTGTTCTTTTCACCCCTCCTAAAACGCCTGTGCAGTAATCTGGAGACACCACTACCCTCCAAGCAAACTGCACATTTAAACAATAAGAAGAAGAAGAACACATCAACAACAACAACAACGTCTACGTGAAATTCGTGAATACGTCAAATAATCCAATATGACGCGGAAAGCACAAGTCGAGTGAGTATATTTTGCACTCTTAAAGGTTTAATGAGAAGACGGAACAAGTTTTTAAATGTGTAGTGGGCATTTTATTCCAGATATTGGTGTGTTTTGGTGACTGGTGGCGAGTGTTTGGGGTCGGGCAGGCAGGCTAACCCCATACTGGCCCATAGGCTAGACATATTTGTGAATAAATCACTCCCAAGCGTTTAATGGGTCAATATTTACGAGTCACCACAGCTGGGATCTCATTTTTAACGGTAGTTTTGGGTTCCTATCATTCTATGCTTCATTGCTAGGCCCAAAGCCTATAGCCTATAGGCCTACTTTTTATCCACCGGAATTTATTTTTTTTTTTTTTAGGCTAGCATTAGGCCTAGGCTAACCTAACCAAAAAACCTAACCTAACCTAATAGCCCCCAAATACATTTAGGTTAGGTTAGGTTAGGTTTTTAGATTAGGTTAGGCCTAATGCTAAAAAAAAAAAAAAAAAAAAAAAAAAAATAGGCCTAGGCCTAGGCCTATATATATATATATATATATATATATATATATATATGGTCAATATACAGGAGGCACTACAATATAGGTAGCAAAATTCTAATGGTAGTTTTGGGTTCCTATCATCATATGCTTCATTTCTATATACTTTTTATCCCCGGGAAAAAAAAACAAAAATCTTGGGATTTTTCATTTATTTTCTTGGGATTTTTTGTTTTGGTCATTAACCTAACCAAAAAACCTAACCTAACCCCCAAATACATTTAGGTTAGGTTAGGTTAGGTTTTTTGGTTAGGGTTAATAACAAAAATAAAAACAAAATCCAAGAAAAAAATAAAAAACCCAAGATTTTTTGTTTTTTTCCCGGGGATAAAAAGTATATAGAAATGAAGCATATGATGATAGGAACCCAAAACTACCATTATAATTTTGCTACCTATATTGTAGCGCCTCCTGTATATTGACCATATATATATATATATTTTCCGGTGGATAAAAAGTATATAGCAATGAAGCATATAATGATAGGAACTCAAAACTACCCTTAGAAATGAGATTCCAGCTGTGGTGTGACTCGTAAATATTGACCGTTTAATGTAGCCTAGTCGAATTTTGGGTATTTATCAAGGAAACCGGCCACGAATTTTCCTGGAAATTTGGAAGTCACCCATCGAATGAACATAACCTAGCCTATAGCCTACATTATATTAATATATGTTTCAACGGTAACATTCAACTGATTCAAGACAGCTAGAGCCGCCTTAGGCTATTTACCAAGTTTCTTTATATTTTTTCCAAGGAATAGGCTATAGCCTAGGCCTAGTGTTTAATTGTTGTTTTTCATGGTTTGAGTGGAGGATTTGCATTAACTTAGCCTACCCATTATTAATTAATCTGAAGATACTCCGTCAAATGGCGCCATTTATTGGGTGAATCACTTTTACAGTAGGTAAGGAAAATTGTGGGGAGGCCATGCACGTTTCCAAAATGTACAAATATTATATTAGATTAGATTAACCTAACCTAGGCCTAACCCTAATATAATATAATATAAAATCGTTTTTGTGAGTAACGTTCAAGCCATTTATTGGGTGAATCGCACTCACCGAGTCACCGCATCTTTCAAAACAAGAAGAAGAGGACCCAGGTCGAAGGATTCATTGGGTGCAATGCTTTGTTTACGTTCGGGACATTATTTTCGTGTTATTTTTCGGTGTAATCGGGTTTTTTCAAGTGTCGATAACGAAATTCCTCCATGCGGACTAGGCTATAATGAGAAAAATATGGCAAGTCTATTGGTCCCTATTTTCCCTAATAAATTATTTCTAATAGGGCTGCGAAAGAGGTCTTGAATATTATCGTTTCAACTTTCGGAAAACCCGTTTTCAATTACTTTGAAAAAGTTAATATTTACCTCCTGTTATTCGTGGTGCGATGTATAAGCTGTTGATTTTCGGTGTGAGCATCCTGGGTTCGAATCCACGGACTGCCACATGTGTTTGTAAATTTCATTAATCGATTTTAGGAGTATAGCCTAGTTGGTTGTTGGAAGGAACATAATAATCCACAGCCAAAACTGAAGATTGCGGAGTAAATACCGTAGACTTCATTCAAGTTATTTTTTTGGCGACCGTCAACCTTTTATTAATTACATACCAAACCAGCGGGGGTGTGGGGGCGGCAGCCCCCACCTAATATACTAGGTTAGGTTAGGTAAGGTTGTTAGGTTAGGCAAGGTTGTTAGGTTAGGCTAATATTACCCCTTATTTTTGTCTTTTACCCCTCAATTTCCCTGTACTTCATAGCCGTCCCCACTATCGGGGGCCGTATCTTATGGGAGGTTTGACGTACCTCCCAACCTACCAAATAGGAAAACCTACTATTTGGTAGTAGTCTTGGAAAATCCAACGTCAAGGCTATTAACCTAATTGCAATGACGACTTGTCTATTTTGACTGCTATGTCGTCATTCCAACCGCGGTTAAAAAGAAAACGTCTAGAGTCTACTCCTTATCTTGCTCTAGGAGACGTTGTACATTAACCAAAAACTACCACCGAAGGTGAAAAAAGTATAGAAGAGAAGAAAAAGGGGTTTACCTTAGTTACCGCTCAAGGCCCATCCCGTGTTCCGTCATGCGCCGATCCCTGTCGAACGTGCGCATGAGCGACCCTCTCTTGTTATCACATCTCACGTCAGCAGAAGAACGCGGATGGGCAGGGGTCCGGCGTGAGGGAGGGTATTATGTACGTTGGATTTTCCAAGACTACTACCAAATAGTAGGTTTTCCTATTTGGTAGGTTGGGAGGTACGTCAAACCTCCCAATTTGTTAGTAGTCTTGGCAAATCCAACGTCAAGGCTGCATAACAAATAGGAGGAGGACATCCAAGCCCAACATACCAAAAAAAACCAATGCATAAGACAAAATTATGAATGACAAAGAAACACAATTTAAACAAGAGAGTTTAATAAAAGAGTGAAAAACTGAGGAGTAGCTAAAAAGAGCAGTTTTAACACGTGCCCGTCATTCATAGTAATGCAAAATCATAGACTTGTCTTAAACCAAAAAGTACTGTACACAAAATCCCTTTTCTTCCAAAACGAACAAAAACATGGATCACATAAACAAAACACAATTTTCAATGAGGCAAAAACACTTACGTACTGTATACATATAACATAATCCCAAACTTGCAATCCAGTGTTGCAAACCCGTACTTCCCTCCCCCCCTTTTCTAAAGAAAACAAAGTAAAAGAAAGAGTGACTAGGGGGGAAGACCAGGCAACTTCGCGAGAGCCCTAGGAAACACGACTCCCGAGAGCTATCACAGGCCGAGGGGGTCTAACAATGGACATGGAGAGGGAGGAGGAGACGAAGGTATGGACAGAAGACCACAAACCCGCCGAGGCGACGTCAGGCAACGAACGAGTCTGCAGGAACCGTAAGGAGGCAGCAAAGGATCGCACATCGTGCGCAGAACCCTGACAAGCAGGGTTACTGGCACGAATGACCCGACAAATGTGGCGTCCTATCTGTACCTTCGAGAGCCTCCTACCAGTCCGAGGAGACACCCACACAGCAGTACCCGAAGTCGGAGCCACAGACTCAACATAGGAGTGCAAGGCCTGCACCGGGCACAACACATGGTGAGTATGCCCACGCTTTAAAGCCTGGATGGTGAAAGGCTTGAAAACGTGGGTCTCTCTCTCATTCTTGGCAACAAAATGAGGGGAGGGGGCTAACGTGACGACATTCAAGGACGGGGAGAAGCGCATGCATTCCTGGGACTGCGACATGGCAGCGAGTTCAGACACCCTATCCCCAGTGGCCAGAGCGACAAGGAAGAGTGTACGCTCCAGCAACTGAACCGGTGTAGTATCCCGTGTATATGTGTGTGAAGCCAGAAGGTCCAGAGCACGCCCCAGATCCCACTGAGGAGGGATCTGGCGCGGAGGCGGTCGCTCCCTGAAGGCAGCCTTCATGAAGGAATCCAGCTCCTTCGGAGGAACGATCAGCCCAGTGACGGACTCAAAGACCTCCCGGATGGCAGACAAGTGGTTACGTATAGTGTTGACTTGAAAGCGACGTGTACGGAAGAGGTGAAACAAGTAGTGTAGGACGAGGGAAGGAGAGCTAACAGTCTGGCGAGTGTCCTGTATCCACCTAGTAAAAGACCTCCAGTGGGACTCGTAAGTCCCCCAAGTCGAAGACGTCCATGAACGCTTCAGGAAGTCAGTCAGGTCCCGTCCGTGGACTGGGAGCCACCGTGCCTCACGAACATCCACGATGCGAAGGCCAACGAGGTCCGCAGGTCGCCAACCTGGCTCAAGTGGAAGTTTGAGAGAGGGAGAGGGACCGGACTCGGGCACCACCGCTTCAACTGGGAGTACCAAGCCTGGGCTGGCCACAGAGGCGCTAGTAGCCAGACTCTGCCGCGGTACAGCCGCAGCCGCGCGAGGACTTTGCACATCAACAGTGCGTCTGGTGGCGGAAATATGTATATCGACTGCCACCTGTTCCAGTCTTCCATGAAAGCGTCCGGACCCCCCTCCGGAGTGCGAGTCCGGAGGGATAGGTACTGAGGCAACTTGCGCGTCTCCTTCGATGCGAACAAGTCGACCTCCGGAACACCCCAGGAAGCTGCGAGGTCGTCGAATACAGTCTGTTTCATCGCCCATTCTACAAGAACGCCCTGTCCTCGCGACAGGGTGTCCGCCCACAGGTTGGCAGTCCCGGGCAGGTAGGAGGCGTGCAGGGAGATGTTGTGTCGGTTCGCGAGGAAGAACAACTTCTCTGAGATCCCCAACAGAGTCAAAGACCTGGAGGACCCCTGCTTTTGGATACAGTGGACAGCTGTCTGATTGTCCATCCTGAAGGCCACCGACTTTCCCCGAAGGGCCAGCGCGTGGTCCCTCAGGAAGAACAAGGGAACCAACAGTTCGAGGGCATTGATGTGTAGGTGTGTGTGTCCCACCCATCTGCCGTGATGTTGATGTCCCAGGTTGGATTGGTAACCCCACCCTACCTCGCTCGACGCATCTGTATCTACCCAGATCGTCGGCGGGGGGGCGGTCCAGGGCACAGCCGCAGAGAGCGTGCCCCGAGCAACCCAGTGTCCTAAGTGTCTGTGAATGGTACGCGGGATCGGCATGAGCCGATCCATAGGGGCCAACGGAAACACCTTGTTGCCCATGAGTATTAGGCGGCGCAGCCTGAGCCTCCCTAAGGGAATGGTCAGAGCGGCCCAATTCAGCGAACCCACTAACGAGTCCCAGATCCTCCTCCTGAGGGAGACCGAGTGCAACACGGCGAAGACCTTCCTGCGAAGTTTCACCGCGTTTGGCTGACTCTGGGTCACTGTAGCGTTGGTCAGATCCCATTCGAGACCTACCCACGTCACGACACACGACGGGGTCAGGCGTGACTTGGGAATATTGATTTTGAACCCTAACTGTGTGATGTGTTGAACTACTGTGAGGGTGTCGTGGACGCACTGTTCTAGGGTGTCTGAAACTATCAACCAGTCGTCCAAGTAAAACAGGATCTGGAGGCCGCCCCTGAGGAGAGGATCCAGAGCCTGCTTTACCAGTTTCGAGAAGATCCGCGGCGCGATGTTGAGACCGAAGGGAAGTCTGTCGAACATGAACACACGATCGGAAGTCTGAACGGCCAAGAATCGCTGGAAACGAGGATGGATAGGAACGTGCCAATACGCATCCTTGAGGTCCAGCGACACTACCCACGACAGAGGTCGCAGGGCCAGTCGTACCTGGTGCACCGTCAGCATCCGAAACCGTGTGTTCACGATGTGCCCGTTGAGGGCCGACAGATCCCCCACCGGTCGCATCGCGTCGCAGTCCTTCTTCGGTACCAGAAAAACACGGGAGAGGAAAACCGGGTGACCGGCTTTCACCTCCTTGACGATTCCCTGCCCGTGCATGGACGTAATCACGTCGGCCACCTCCGAAGAGACAGGCCGGCTTCGTTGACAAGAGCTGAGTGGGGGTCTGGACTTCCATCTCCAGGTTAGACCCCTCCGTGCAATCTTCCGCCCCCACGTCCCTCGTGGCCACCGAAGGGCGCAAGGGCGAAAATAACCTGTGGGAGCCCCCGAGATGAGGTGAGCGACCCTTTCTGCGAGGCGAGAAGGAGAACAAGGAGGAGACCGACCTGGAGAACCTACACATTTTTTGACGTGGAGGGTCCCCCGGGACGGTCCCTACGGTCATAAGAGCCACGTTGACCACCCCTACCCCCCCCACCTCGCCGAAAAGGGCGGGTCACCCCATCCCCTGTCCGTCGTGCGTCGGACCCCGTCGAAGTGCGGCCGGAAGTGGAAGGCTGGCCAGCCCCTTCTCGGCGGGGATTAAAGGGAGCAGGAGCAGAAGTGCGAGGCGGAACCGACGCTCTGGCCGGCAACTTCCCTTTCCTGCGCCCTTTCTTGGCGGCAGCAGTGGCGGAAGCACCCCGAAGGGGACCGGCAGAAGGACGGGACTGCGAAGACCCTGGTCGCGACACAGCGCGTCTTTGCGTGTCGTAAGCAGGGTCCGCTGACAGAGAAGCGTAGCGTTCCCAAGCATCCTGTGCAAAAAGCCCCGATGTATATAGCTCAGAGTATAACAGACCCTGACGAATATCCAAAGGGGCCTTCCGGCAGAACGAGGACCTTACCGTCTGGCGTTGTCGAGTTGCCTCGCACAAAACCGCCTTCAGCTCGGGAACCAAAGACACCGCGAGCTGAAGGTGGATCCGCCGAACGTGGTCCAAGCCCTCGCGAAGATCGCCAGGTGCAGTCACCTCGATAAGTCGCAGGTGGTGAACAGACGTCTGGAGGGAACCTAGAAGACAAGACAATAAGTTCGCCACCCTCTGCCGCAAGGTAAAATCCCTGTCGACAGAGGACTTATCTGGGTGGGAGAAGAACGGGTTAGCAATAGCACAAATTTCAAGTTTGGGAGCGCTAATCCAGGACCAGAACTTGCCATCCAATCCGCCGACAGATACCAGAGGAGGCAAAAGCAGTGACGACTCTGGGGGAGGGACTGAAATAGATCTGTCGACGGAACGGTTGGCAAAGTCTAAGGCCTCAGCAAACCAGGCCTCCAATGGGAGAGGGTTATCGAGCACGACGGCTAAGCCAGGCTTACCGTCGTCGCACAAACCCGTCCCATAGGAGGACAGTCCCGTTAACACAGCCAGGGACTGAACATCCTGAAGGATGTCCTGGCGGCTGAAGTCTGACCAGAGCTTAGTTCGAGGAGCAGACGGGGGCTTGGGCTTCACCGAAAAGTACTGAAGGTCAGTCCTTGTCGGGTACGCCCGCACCTCCACGTCGGCCACCTGACCATCCACCCTGATCGCCCTGAACTGCATTTTATCATTTATTTGGACCGACCAGTCCAAAGGTAGGGCCCTCTCACCTGACGGGAAGTCGGTAGCACGCTCCGGGTGGGAGGCCTGCACCCCCTTCCAAACAGCCAAGAGGAGGAGCCATAGAGGAGCGGCATAGTCCGCGACGGGACCTTGGCCTTTTGGATGGGGGGCAAGCGCGGACCCTGCCCTAGCAGACGGAGGATCCCCGCATGTGAGACAGCAGGGGCAACCACCTGAGCCAGGGCAGGAGCAGTACTAGCCGACGACCGGGCAGGCGGAGAAGCAGGGCGAGAAGGAATGTGGTCCACCGCAGAGGGGAGGGGGACCAAAGCAGGGGTAGGTTGGGTGAGGCGCTGAGGTGGTGTCACCGCCAAGAAGCGCGATAAGAGGGATTCTTGCATCGCCTCCAAGCGCGCGTCGAAGTGTGACACAACCCACCCCTGCATAGCCGAAAATCGATCCGAGAGAGGCGACCCCCCCGAAGATAGTTCGGCCCGCAGGGGCGAGCGTGAGCGAGAGCGAGACCCATGACACGAAACAGCAGCGTCGCGGCCCAAAGAAGGCGACCACGGGACTCAGGGAGGAGGGCCCGAGCAGGGAGAGGGCCAGGTAAACGGCCCCCAGACGGGTCAGGGATGCCCAGGGCGACGCGGATCCGGTCGTCAACAAAGGCCGGGGAACGGTGGCCCACAGTCCTGATGTGGTGGGAGACCACCGCCCACACAGACTGAAGGGATGCAGAGGCCACTGCCGCGTCAGAGGAACCAGGGTGATGGTCCACCACATCCACCAGGTCCATACACGGGCCACACAAAGCAGGGAGGTAGGCCGTAGAGGACACACATTGAGAGTGGCGTAAGCAGGACCTGTGGCAGTCCAAGCACGGGGAGCCACAGCCCTGGCGAAAGCAAGGCATCCCACCTGCAACGGAAGAACACACACCATAAGCAGCACGTTGACGGAGTAAGTGAAGATAATGTCCAATAAAAACCAGGGAATGAGCATGGGTAAACAGGAACACACATGCAAACTGGAAGTCGTACTCACTCTAAACCGGGAGCACCGATGGAGGTGAGGAGGGCGGGTGAGGCGGAAGAGCACAAGCAGAACCTGCAAAGATGGAGAAAGTGTTAACCACCACTCAACACCTCACATGCAGGGTCCATAACACCAGGAAAGTGCATACACCAATAGTACCAGGCAACAAGATGACACAAAAAAGGGTCACCGGGAAAGCCAACTATAACCGCAAATTTGCGGGCCAATGGAGGCATAACCGTACCGACACAACCCTCCCGCCTCACCGCGAGACCCCCCAGCGATCTCCGCAAATTTGCGGGGAGCCGAAACGTCCGTGGACCGAATCGAGCACTCCGCAAATTTGCGGGACCGGCCGAGATGGTCCGGCGCCGAAAAAGCGAGAGGAGCGTCTAGGGAAAACCAACACAGGCCCAGAAAAAAGCGTCAACTCCTTATGACTCCAAGCGACGATGGCCATCAAGCTGAGCAGTGTCTTCCTTGATAATATCCTGACTCAACCGGTCAAGGGAGAGGCAAGGAAGACACACCAAGAGGAGGCACATCCCCCAGGAACCACCCCACCCACAGAGATAGAGCAAAGCCCATGAGGAGAAGTGGCAGGAAGGGTGGTTTGGCACAAACAGGGGCCCCCGTAGGGTACCCCAGGATTGGGCAAAAGGGAATGAAAGGATGGAGGTGAAAACAGTAAGGGAACACAAAAACCAGTAAATGAAACTGGCGAGAAAAAGGGTGGCCTAGCCGTGAGGAGAGAATGTGTCAGGGGCGAAAAACCCTGTGGTGTGAGGGAGAGGCCCCCGTGGGGTACCCCTGGATATCACGAACCACCAAGCGCCCAGGCCCTTGAGACACAATGAAGGCTCGAAAGGGGGGACTCGGGAATAACGCTAATAATGCGGCCGACACAAACCCTACAAACAGCACCGCCACCACGAAATCTCAGATTGTGAACCAACTGTACACCTAGGCTATGAAAATATGAAAACTCATAGGGCATAGCAATTCCTGAATGAGAAACAAGCTAGGCTAAAATAAGCTAAACTATGCCCAGACTAACAGGAAAAAAAATATGAAAAGAGAAAGGAATGAAAAACACATACGAGGAACGCCAGGCGCCCCCGTACCTTCGGTAGCTATTTCCACACGCGTCTCCATTAAACACACTGAGGAGCCCATTTACGTGTGTCCTAGATCACGTAACATCTGTCTAACAAAAAGAAGGCCAGAAAAGCCGAAACGAACCTAAAACAGGGTGAATTGAAGGAGCACAACAAAAGCGGACTCAACAATGGCGACGCGTGAAAAAATGATAACAAGAGAGGGTCGCTCATGCGCACGTTCGACAGGGATCGGCGCATGACGGAACACGGGATGGGCCTTGAGCGGTAACTAAGGTAAACCCCTTTTTCTTCTCTTCTATACTTTTTTCACCTTCGGTGGTAGTTTTTGGTTAATGTACAACGTCTCCTAGAGCAAGATAAGGAGTAGACTCTAGACGTTTTCTTTTTAACCGCGGTTGGAATGACGACATAGCAGTCAAAATAGACGAGTCGTCATTGCAATTAGTTTAATAGCCTTGACGTTGGATTTGCCAAGACTACTAACAAATAGATTGTTGGATAATGGGGAAAACTTTTTTTCCGAAAGTTGAAACATAGGCCTATATTAATATGATGTATAGGTTATGTTCATTCGATGGGTGACTTCCAAATTTCCAGGAAAATTTGTGGCCGGTTTCCTTGATATTTTCCGAATTTTGAGTTGATTAGCCTATGGGTTAATAACTTAATAGTGGCTCAGTTTGGATTTTTTTTATTTTAATACCACAAATTTTCAGTGTTTTTTATAAAATAGCCTAAATTGTTCATTTGCATCAATATAGGCCTATACTGTAGTGTTTGTAATTAGGCCTAGGCCTAGAAATCTCGGGAAAACCTATTTTCCCCATTAGGCCTAGGCCTATCGATCGATGTTGAGACACAGCCCCCCCTGATAGTGATTTGAAAATACATTAGCCTAACCTAACAACCTTACCTAACCTAACCTAATATTATGGGAGGGGGCTGCCGCCACCACACCAACGCTGGTTGAGTACGGTACTAGCCTAATCCCGTAGTAAAAAAAAAAAAAAAAAAAATGGCTGTCGATTAGGCCTAGGCCTACGAAGCTGAAAGAAAAGTCGATGAGGTCTACGGTGTTTTCTCTGCAATCTTTAGCTTTGATTGTACATTGATAACGGGAAAGTACCGTATTGACAACTTTGTTACGAAAATTAAATTTTAGTACCATACTTTTATATTAGGTTTTTCCGAGGGTTTAACACATAGGCCTATTCATATGATCTTTAGAGCTATCGATAACTGGAAGTACCGTATTGACAACCTTTTTACGAAAAAGAAATTTTAGTACCATACTTTTTTATTAGGTTTTGTCGAGGGTTAAAACAAATTTTCTTATGATCTTTAGAGCATATAGATTCAATATTTACCTTCAAATATATAAAAAAAAATTGTGGTATTAAACTAACATTGAACCCTCAGTTTTACTGACGACCTAGGCTTCTTCTTCTTCTTCTAGGCCTAGCCTAGGCCTAGCCTAGGCCTATTCATTAGCCTAGAATTTATAGGTCTAGGTTGGCAAAAAAACGGGTTATAGCCTACTGATGTTTTGGACCGACAGTTAGCCCATCGATCTTTTTAGGCCTAATAGGTCCGGTAGAGCATATACATCATTGCTATACAGCGTGTTTCTGAACTTTACCGACAAACTTTGTGGGTTAATAGATGAACAGAATCTAAGTATACATGCCTAATTAAAAATATAACGTTAATGCATTATAAGAGAGGTACAGGACCTGCTAGCAGAAACTGCTAACAACGAGTTTACATAACTTGAAACAAGAATATGATGTCGTTAATAACTGTCAATTCAAAGTACAAATCATACTTAGCATGAATAATGTTATGGAAGACATATGAAACGGAAAACATTTGTCCAATGGAAATTAGCACTTTTGTGCTTATCCTATGCTAAACTCGCTAGTATGAAATGCTAAACAGAGACATTACTGGCTGTGATAAAGGCAACGCCCTATTTACGTGAACAGAATAGCCTACACAGCCACAGCCTGTGGCCGAACAATCGAACACGTCAAATCTCCCCCTACCCCACCCTCACCTCCCACCCACATCCCTGTCTTTTCTCGGGTAATCGAGGGAAGGTTTTAAAGCTTCGAAGCCTACGGATCTGATCGAATCCCGTGATTGAGATACTGTACTGTTTTGTTAACCGTTCGGACACTTGGCTACGGCGTTGCCTTCGTCACAACCAGTACGGTAAAGCCTCTCTTTATCATTTTACACCAGTGTTGTCAGCATTTTCTGCTAGCAGGTCCTGTACCTCTCTTATACGTTTACGTTATTTTTTTTACTTAGGCATTTATATTTCGGATCTCCCCATCAATTAACCCACAAAGTTTGTCGGTAAAGTTCGGAAACTCGCTGTATATGTCATTAACCCTCCAGCCCCGGCTATGTATTATATATATATTCCTCGAAACCCGGGTGTTTTGGCCGAAAAACGTCTATGCTAGGCTACCGTATATTCGTTAATCAGACTGCTTCCCGCATTCCCGCGCATCCCCAAGCGTAGCTGTGTTATTTACCTGTAGATTGGCATTAAGTAGAGCTCTCTAAGTCAACTGGTTGAGCTGTGATGATGATTTCATTGGAGATAACTTTATGGCCAAAACAGCCACTTTACACCACTTTTCGATACTTAACAACAACATACAGGCACACACGAACAAGCGACGCTCTCCTTCTTGTGGCCGGAGATGCGGAGCGTCGGTCCAGCCGGCTGTTGTTTACATGCGTCGGACCGACGCCTCGCACACCAAGCTCACAGGCTTTGACGTCATGGGTGTTTAAGAGCCCTTCCGGGCAGCTCGTGTATGCTTTTTTATGGGCGTTCAAGAGCCCTTCCGGGAACAGAGGGTTAAGAGCTGAAATGTGTTAGGCCTATAGGCTAAGAGAGAAAAAAAAAAAAAAAAACGCTAAAATACAGTACGGTAGGCCTATACTGTAAAACAATAGGTTTTTCAGCCAGTACCCAACCAGCGGGGGTGTGGGGGCGGCAGCCCCCACCCATATACTAGGTTAGGTTGTTGTTGTTGGCCTTGCTCGGGGCCTTGGGGCTGTTCGGCCAGGCAGCTTGGGGAACAACAACAACAACTAGGTTAGGTTAGGTTAGGTAAGGTTGTTAGGTTAGGCTAATAGCCTAGCACATAAAAAAAAAAAAAAATTAACCCAACCAGCGGGGGTGTGGGGGCAGCAGCCTCCACCCATAATACTAGGATAGGTTAGGTTAGGCTAATGTCTTCCCAAAGTTGACTATTTTTATAACATAAGATATTAGGCTACCCACTCCACCCCGTGAAATCCGAGCCAGCTTTCGTCAAAAGTTGGCTCGGGTATTCACAAAATTGGGTTTTATGGGTTTGCAATTTGGGAAAACCCGAGCCAAGTTTTGATACAAAACGCTATATTATTGTATTTTTACGCTTTTCTATCTATCTATCTATCTATTGCCTGACGCCGTGATCCCCGAAGGGGTGCCCACGAACGAACCGCCCCCATGCACCTCTGTCCCCAGTCAGTCGACGCCCCTCCCCCCAACGCTTTTAACCCCTCATTTTCCCTGAACTTCATAGCCCTCCCCACTAGTGGGGGGCGTGTTTTTAGATTGTTGGATAATGGGTAAATACTCATTTCAGCTCCTCTTCAGTATAAAACAACACTATATCTGAAGGAAAAATGAAAAAATACAAACTAAAACTTACTGAAATCGCTGTCGGTCCAAAAAGTCAGGTTTACCAAAAAACGTGACTCCTAACCCAGGGTGTCAATCCACAAAATGTGAATTGTGTTATCATTATGGTTTATTATTTTGTTATCATTATAGCGCGACGGAGCGGCGAGCTCTAGGGGGGTCCGGGGGCATGCCCCCCCCCGGAATTTGTTTGAGAATTGATATGTAGCTCATAACACTCCACATGGATTTCTTTCTTTGATTCCGCTACCATGAATGCCGTATTAGAGTGATCAAGGCTTAGGCTACATGTGCATGTATTGTGTTATGTATGTATAGTATGTATGCAAGAGTAGTCCAACCAAGTAATAAGTCTACTTAATGAGGTACCGTAGTTGTTTTAAACATTATGAAATACTTCAGATGTAGCTATTATAAATACAATGAACATAATAATAAAAAGATGGAAATAAACAGACAAATTATTAAAATGTATTTATGCTCCACTGGGTGTAGTTAGCTACCTCAGTTTCGTAGTAATAGTCTTCTGGTAAGTAGCCTATGTAGGTTTACAACAACCTAGCATCATCACCAACCCATGTTTTTGCATTTCAAATTTCCCGCCCATCCATGTTTACCACTCATTATTGGAATCTGTAACTCTTCATCAAGATTTCCACTCTTCTACTGGTTATTTTCTCGATAGTATTAATTTTCATTGCCCTGTTTATGTCTTAGATACTGTCTAGATATTATATTTCTTTATTATTTATGTATGCACTATTCATGGAGGGCGTTCGTAATAATATAGCATAATGACTGGTGTCCCAGCGTTGCTAATGTAGCATAATGACTGGTGTCCCAGCGTTGCTAATGTAGCTAATTTTCAGCTAGATCTAGAATGGGAGGTTTGACGTACCTCCCAACCTACCAAATAGGAAAACCTACTATTTGGTAGTAGTCTTGGAAAATCCAACGTCAAGGCTATTAACCTAATTGCAATGACGACTTGTCTATTTTGACTGCTATGTCGTCATTCCAACCGCGTTTAAAAAGAAAACGTCTAGAGTCTACTCCTTATCTTGCTCTAGGAGACGTTGTACATTAA
>CM064521.1:42452185-42522335 GCA_032716605.1 Paralithodes platypus
GTAAAGTCATTAAGAGAGTAATCCCGGCGTTGTGGGTAGGGCCCACGATTTACGCAAGTGGGCGGCCTCTTTACGTTTCCTGAAAAACTTTTCAGTTGAAGATATTGCGTCCACACAGTTGTGGGCGTCTAATCATACGTTTCTCTCTAGATACTTGTCAGTTGCTCTATACAAACCTTCCTTACCATGTATAGCTTTAAGGCAGAGGGTCTAGGTGGCCCTGCAGTCACTTATGTTTATTTTCAAGGAAGGGGGGGGGGGGGGGGGGGGGGGTGCAGTCAGTTGACATCGGACACCCTAGACCCCGCCGGAGTATGAGAGCTGTGATACAATTTAAGGTTGAAATGTGATATGAAAATTTCTCTGCGAGAATTTGTGCTAGTACAAAGTTTAGTACAAGACAACGGTGTTGTTATAGTAGTTTTAGCTGCGAAAGCAATGTAACATTAGTTCAATGGAGTTCATTAGCAATTGATCTCCACATGTATTTTGGGGTTTATGATGTGCACATATAAACTTATAACTTATTATTTTTGTCACCACTCGTTGAGTGGGGTGCCTTTTGTAACTACAGATCTGTGTTCAGAATCTTCAGGGTTACCTATTTTTGTCAGGCAGGCTTCTTTGAAGCACGCACCTGCCTGAACCCCCTTTTTCTTGTATATTTCCGGCCTACGCCGTATTAAATACATTTTTCAAAAGTAAGAATACTATGTGGTTGTTTTTATTATCTGCTTTTCTAGAGTTATGATATGATTACGAATGTCCCCCTCCAGTCTTAGATATCAGGCATGTTCGTCAATGATGGAGGGGCCACTAATAAATTATAGGTTTGACTCCTGTAAGGAGATAAAGAAAACCTAATATTTAGTAGTGGCCCCGTAATCATTGACGACTGGGGCCCTCCCGACCGTCCCCTTCCCATTCGTTGATGTATTAAGGATTTTGGTTTACTTGATATGTCAGTGAAGGAGGAATGACGCCTGATTCAGCGTCTGGTCAGAAATCCACACAAGTACATCCACGATATGATGGAAAGCTTATTGGATAGTTATTCTTATTTTCTTTTTGTTTTTATTTTTTACGAAGTTTTTTCGTAGTGAGAACCCAATTCATAATGACTGAAGCCATGAGTGAGGTCGCGTGCGCTCATGATGAAGGCTCCTCAGTTTTTAAATGCTCTGCGCGGTAGATTCAAACTACGGCGGATTAGTGTTTGAAGAGGATGCCTTATGTAATAGGCATGTTCGTCAATGATTACGGGGCCACTACTAAATATTAGGTTTTCTTTATCTCCTTACAGGAGTCAAACCTATAATTTAGTAGTGGCCCCGTAATCATGACGACTGGGGCCCACCGGACCGTCCCCTTCCCATTCGTTGATGTATTGAGGATTTTGGTTTACTTGATATGTCAGTGAAGGAAGAATGACGCCTGAATCAGCGTCTGGTCAGAAATCCACACAAGTACATCCACGATATGATGGAAAGCTTATTGGATAGTTATTCTTATTTTCTTTTTGTTTTTATTTTTTACGAAGTTTTTTCGTAGTGAGAACCCAATTCATAATGACTGAAGCCATGAGTGAGGTCGCGTGCGCTCATGATGAAGGCTCCTCATTTTTTAAATGCTCTGCGCGGTAGATTCAAAACTACGGCGGATTAGTGTTTGAAGAGGATGCCTTATGTAATAGGCATGTTCGTCAATGATTACGGGGCCACTACTAAATATTAGGTTTTCTTTATCTCCTTACAGGAGTCAAACCTATAATACTTAACAATTTAGCAAGTGGGCGGGTGCCCAACCCCGAAAGGGGTTGAAATAGGGGAGCTATCCCCCCGCCAAAGGTGGCTTTCTAGGGCCTTTCCTAGCTGATGCTGAGAGGATTGGGTTCTAGTCATGTGGTGATGGGCTGGTCTATCAGAGTGAGAGCTGAGCGATCTCTGCCATACCCATAGCTTACTCTGACTTTTCCTTTAACTTGTATATTTTCTAGATCTCAAGTGGATTGACCTCCCAATCTACCAAGATTGGAAGCCAAAGCGTCACATTTTTCCCTTGCCCCTCAACTTTCTCTTCATAATTGCTGAGGGGCACAGGGCCCTGGGTGGGGCTTTGGTTTCCCGGGCATTTCCGCACCCTCCTCAGCCCCCCGCCATGGAGTGGCTTCGGTCACCCAGGCTTTATTGTGGTCGGCGGGGAGGGTTCTGTGGGGGCACTCGGTTATGGCCTTGGAATTGCTCGGGGCCTTGGGGCTGTTCGGCCAGGCAGCTTGGGGAACAACAACAACAACAACAACAATTTAGCAAGTGCTATTTTTTCTGGGATTTTATTTTTCTTGCTACTGTCGACTAAGTCTTATATATTTAAATTCTAAAGCAAGCAAGAATAAATCTGCAATTAAAGGGCTAGCATTTCCACCCATAGGAATTCCTAATATTTGTTTGAAAATGTAAGGCCCGAATCTAACATAAGTATTGAAAAGGAGGAATTTAAGGGTATCTTTAAGTTTAGTTCTATCAAAATATACTGAACTAGTGGGAGTAGAGCTAAGTGATGCATTATTAAAATACGTATAAACATTTATAAAATAATTACCATTTCTAACGAATCTGTCAAAGTGCAAATCTATAATAAAGCAAAGCTCTGAATATACTAAATCTAAAGGCAAATTGGTATACAAAGTTGAAAAGTCGAAGCTATGTACCGAGGTAACTTTCGGCATGGTATTTATTTTATCAATAACTTCTAACGAATTGTCAACACTCCAATAATAGTTAATGCCAGTTCTTTTCATGATGGTATTACTATAGGTTTGACTCCTGTAAGGAGATAAAGAAAACCTAATATTTAGTAGTGGCCCCGTAATCATTGACGAACATGCCTATTACATAAGGCATCCTCTTCAAACACTAATCCGCCGTAGTTTGAATCTACCGCGCAGAGCATTTAAAATCTGAGGCGCCTTCATCATGAGCGCACGCGACCTCACTCATGGCTTCAGTCATTATGAATTGGGTTCTCACTACGAAAAAACTTCGTAAAAAATAAAAAGAAAAAGAAAATAAGAATAACTATCCAATAAGCTTTCCATCATATCGTGGATGTACTTGTGTGGATCTTTGACCAGACGCTGATTCAGGCGTCATTCTTCCTTCACTGACATATCAAGTAAACCAAAATCCTTAATACATCAACGAATGGGAAGGGGATGGTCGGGAGGGCCCCAGTCATCAATGATTACGGGGCCACTACTAAATATTAGGTTTTCTTTATCTCCTTACAGGAGTCAAACCTATAATTTATTAGTGGCCCTCCATCATTGACGAACATGCCTGATTTCTAAGACTGGAGGGGGACATTCGTAATCATATCATAACTCTAGAAAAGTAGATAATCAAACAACCACATAGTATTCTTACTTTGAAAATATATTTACACATGGCGTAGCCCATATATATACAAAAAAGGGGTTCAAGCAGGTGCGTGCTTCAAAGAAGCCTGCTTGACAAAAAGGGGTAACTCTGGAGATTCTGTGAACAGATCTGTAGTTACAAAGGCACCCCACTCAACGAGTGGTGACAAAAATAACAAGTTATAAGTTTACATGTGCACATATAACCCCATAATATTCGTGGAAACATCTTGCAAAATATCTCCACTGATTAATACTAAATTGCTTTCACAGCTAAAACTACTATAACAACCCTGTTGTTTGTACTAACATTGTACTAGCACAATTTCTCGCCCTGAATAGAACAGAGAAATTTTCATATCACATTATCCATAATTTGTATCACAGCTCTTACACTCCGGCGGGGTCTAGGGTGTCCTATGTTACACTGACTGCACCCCCCCCCCCCCCTTTTTCCTTGAAAGTAAACAAAAGTGACTGAAGGGCCCCACCTAGACCCTCTGCCTTAAAGCTATACATGGTAAGGAAGGTTTGTCTAGAGCAACTGACAAGTATCTAGTCAAAAACGTATGATTAGAAGCCCACAAATGTGTGGACGTAATATCTTCTACTGAAAAGTTCTTCAGGAAGCGTAAAGAGGCCGCCCATTTGCGTAAATCGTGGGCCCTACCCACAACGCCGGGATTACTCTCTTTAACCCGGGAGCTGCGGGGAGACTCTTAAGAGTTCCCCCGGCGCACTGCGGGGAGACTCTTAAGAGTCAGAGAAAAAAAAAATCAACTTTTGACATCGAAATTTATTTTTATTTTTTTTTTTTTTTTTTTTTTTTTTTTTTTTTTTTTTGTTTTTTTTTTTTTTTTTTTTTTTTTGGCCCCTGGGCCATGCAAAATCTCAGTCCTCTACCTCCCCTCCTTCCCCACTTTCCTCCTCTCCTTCAGTTATCACCTATTTTCCTGTTATTCCTTATTCTGAGGTATATTTCGTGCTAACATTAGAAATCCGATTGGAGGTTGTGGTCTTCACTGTTAGCAAGTGAGAGCTAAAGAATGTGAGAGTGTATCGATCGACTGTGTCTCAGTGGCCTTGGGGGAAATTGGCGGGAAAGCAGATTGCCTCACCCATACATTATACAACTCGCGGGCTATATCTCCGATTTTGACCATCCAAACGCTGTTTTCACTCGTTTTATTGTTGTTTCAGGTTAATACCTTTATAATCAACCCATAATAGGCGCATATGGATAAGTATTAATGCTATTAATGGCACAATGAATATTTTAGTGACGGAAACACCTCAAATACGTCAGCACAGGGGGACGTTTCCAATTACCCCCATGCGCACTTCAGAGGTTAATGACTTCGACCAAAAGAGAAGCCAATCTCCGTTTCAGTAAGCGTTTACCCGTACTTGCTACCCACAAAGCACCTTGGGGATTTAGAGGAGCTACTCTCAAATATATGGTCCCATAATCTACTGGACATAGATTATGGTGCACCTTTCCCCTTTTTAACGCCGGCACAGTGAACTCCGAAAACACGTGTGCACTGTGCTCATTCTTGGCTACAAATCCTGGGGAAGGTGCAATGTGAATACATTCATTAAGTCTACCAAACCTAAGGCAATTAGGTGTGTTGCTCATCGCCGCCTGCTCAGACACTCAGTTCCCGGTGGCCAAAGCCAAAAGGAATACAGCCTTTTTTAAGAGTAATGCAAAATCTGCAGTATTTTGGTACAGACGAGAGTGAAGTAAAGACAATGCTTTGTCCAGAGACCAAGTAGGCATGAGCTGACGGGGAGGTGGGCGGAGTTTAAAACATGCTCTCATAAAACCTGTTTCCTCCGCCACCGGTATGGAGAGACCTGTAAGGTCTAAAAAGGGCACTCTAATCGCAGTTAAGTGATTTTTTAACGTTACCACAGATAAACGTTTCTGCTCAAACAGATAATTCAAATAATTTAAAACTAACGCCACTGAGGGCACCGTTTGTTCTGTTCTAATGATCCAAGAAGTAAAGGCTTGCCAATGTGATTGATACTGTCGTTTCGTAGACTGAGTACTGTATATTGATTTATTAATTTATTGGTCACATCTCTACCATATGGTGCTAGCCACTTGGCCTCCTGAATGTCCATAATGCAAAAGTCAGCGAGGTCGCTAGGTTGCCAATCGTGTCTAAGTGGAAATACTCGACCGGGAGCGACACAGGGTGCGGGCACCACGTCTTTAATTGCTGGTACCATAACTGCGCTGGCCACAGGGGCGCGATTAGCGAGACTAAGCCTCGATAATCTCGTAGTTTGTTCACTACGTGGCACATTAGTGACGCGTCTGGCGGCGGAAACAGATAGATGGAGCTCCATTTGTTCCAGTCTGTCACTAGGGCGTCTGCCCCCCCTGCCGGCGTTCTCGTCCGACGGGTGAGGTATAGAGGGAGTTTGTGAGTCTCCTCGGACGCAAACAGATCCACTTGTGGATGGTAGAGCTCTGCAATCATTAGGCTGAAAATGGGTTGCTTGAGCTCCCATTCTACTGTCGTGCTCTGTCTCCGGGACAGAGCGTCTGCCCAGACGTTTGCTACGCCTGGGAGATAAGATGCGTGAAGATAAATGTCTAGCCTGTTGGCAAGAGTAAAAATCTCTTCCGACACGTTTAGCAACTTCCGTGATCTCGTTGACCCCTGTTTCTGAATACAGTGAACTGCATTCAGATTGTCCATTCTGAAGGCCACCCGACTTGCCCCGTAAAGTAGAGCCGTGAGCCTGAAGGAAATACAAGGGGACTAGTAATTCTTTGACATTGATGTGGGAGATTTCTAAGTGGGACCAAAGCCCCTGACCCTGGTGCCCCTGGTTTGACTGAAAACCCCAACTTATTGTGCCTGACGCATCCGTGTCTACCCATACCGTTGGCGGAGGAGAGGTCCATGACATTACTGAGTGCAACATTTCCCTCTTCGCCCAGACTGCTAGTAAGGTGTGGATTAATTTTGGTATGGGCCCATAATTTTCCCGCCGGTAAGAGTGGGAAATATTTGTTGCCCTCCAATATTAAACGTTTTACTTTCAACCGGCCCAACATTACAGTTAGTTGAATCCAGTTGAGAGAGCCGACCAGAGACTCCCAGATCCTCCGTGTCGTAGTCAGACTGTGAAGAAACATGAACAGTTTCCTGCGAAACCTGATTCGATTGTCCACACTCTGACTCAGAGTGAGAGCAGCTGTGTCCCAAACCAGCCCTATCCACTGAACTACTCGTGAGGGAACAAGGTTTGACTTTACCAGATTTACCTTGAACCCTAGATTTCTGACGTGATTTAAAGTTATGTTGACATGTTTGATGCATAATTGCTCTGTCTCTGCCACCACCAGCCAGTCGTCTAGGTACCACAAAATTCTGATCCCTTGCTTTAACAATGGCATCAGGGCTTGCCGGACTAATTTTGTGAATAAACGAGGTGCCAGGTTCAAACCGAATGGCATCCTCTGAAAAACAAAATTTTGATGCCTGATCCGTAAGGCCAGAAACCTTTGAAATCTTTTGTTTACCGATACGTGCCAATAAGCGTCTGTCAGGTCTAGGGAACACATCCAACCTCCCGGCGGAAGTGTTAGCCTGATTTGGTGTACTGTTAACATTCGGAATGACTCGTTGTGAATGTGAAGGTTCAGATACGACAGGTCTACAACCGGTCTACAACCGGTCTACAACCGGTCTCATCTGAACACTGTCCCTTTTGGGAACCAAAAATAGCTTGGACGTGAATACTGGGTAATTTGGAGGGACCGGGATGATGACATTCTTGGCAATAATTTCCTGGACCAGTGACTCCACCTCTAAAGAAACAAGATTCGCCGTTGTCGGCTGACGTAAGCAAGGTCGCCGGAGCCACTGCCAAGTGATGCCTTTGCGTGCCACCATCCGTGCCCAAGTGTTTAACGGCCATGCTTGGTGACACGTACGGAACGACCCAGTTAGCAGACAAGGGTTCGCCGGCTGTACTACCCTCGGATCCACCGGCCTTGAGACTGGCACCGGGAGTGAGAGAGACTTTAGTTTTTTGATGGTGGTGGAGTTGGAGGTGGTGGACGCTTCGCCGGCTGGCTGGCGTTGGCAGAAGACGGGCCCTGACCTGGCTTATTATAGCCGCGTCCTCTCTGACCTGAAAACCTACCCTGTCTATGCCTGTACTGACCTTGAGGGGAGGAGGACTTAGGTGGATGAAAGGGCTTAGATCCCCCCGGCTGAGCCTTAGCGACTGGCTTGGGTTTGGGGAAGTTAAAGGCAGGTTTTTAGAAGGGGTGGGACTATGTTTAAAGGCCTGAGCCATATTAAAAACTGTTCGCCACACTTCAGGGGACATCAAAGAGAGTGAGCACTGGTGACATGACCACCTGATTCGCAATGCGATCAGGCAGCTTCCGTACCAAGGACATTCTGAGATCTTGTCTCGCTCGCACCGCCTCAAGCAAGGCTGTGCGTATGTCACCCAATGATTGGATTGACGACTGAAGAAGCAGTCGCCGGGACAGTTCGACCGACCTTCTGGCATCCACGTCTGCGATTGCCTGAGTGGACCGGAGCAATGACTTTGCAACCTGTTGTGACACTATGTATTGGGAGAACAGGCGAAAAGCTTTCCCCCGTAGCCTAAATTCTCGGTCTAGGTGAGTTGGGGTAGGGGTAGTGAAAGGGTCTTTTAGTTCACAAAGATTAATTTTAGGGGCAGCTAAGAAAGCAAACAAGGCTGAAGGGACTCCGCCGGCAGAACACACTGGCATGGAGAACCAAGAATGAGTATCTTGAGGAATCTGGTGGGAAGTTTTGGAAGTAAATGTGGTCGCAAAGTTTTGAGCCTCTGTCTCCCATTCCACCCAAGGTCCTGGACCCAACTGCCCCACCTTCAAGACTGGATTAGCGGCTGCGTCTGTGACGGTTTGCAAATCGAGTTCTGGAGTGAGAGCTGACAGTGTCTTAATGTCATTAAACCCATCATGCTTAGACCAGTCAGAAAACAATTTTGAAGCTGAGGCAGAGGGTAAAGCAGGCTTAGCAGCATAAACAAAATAGTCCTGGTGATAATAACTAGGTATCGCCTTTACATTGACATCTAGTACATTCCCCAAAGTATCCAAGGCCCTTAATTTCTTAGATTTATTGCCTTGGATGACCCACTCACGCGGCACTGGGAGTTCCCCTGACAAGGTAGGTTGGGCGAGCTCTGGCTTAGTGGGGGTCAAAAGGACCCATGACTCGTCTGGTCCGTAAAGCAAGGGCATAGCTACCTTTCTGAGAGGAGCTTTGTCTAAAGGGGGCGGATTGACATCCGTTATAACCCTTACATTCGAAGTGGTCAATGCCACCGTAGCAGGCCTAGTGACCACCGATGGTGACATAGAGGGAGGGTGAGGGATCTGAGTCAAAGCAATAGAAGTCATCAGAGGCCGTACCGTAGAGCTTGTCGTGGGAGCTCCCAGGTCCACTCTAGGAGTTTCCGGCTGTTGGCCAAAATTTTTAGATAAAGCATTAACTAGTAGCCCATCAATTTCCTGTGCTGTGACAAATTTATTAGATGATGTACTCAATGGTGAATCAATAAGATCTTGTGCGGCGTCTAAGCCTGAACCCGACTCTTGCACTTCCATATCTGATATAATTGAAACCTCGTCTTTATCATCCTGTTCCTCATGAGAGGATACTGCCGAAGCTGGGGTACCATCTTGTCGCCAAGATAAGTCAGGAATAGAGGATGGGATCGCCGCGTCCCGGTGGACGTCAGCCACTGTGTGAGTAGTTTGAGCCAGAAGTGGGTGGTCAGGTACTGGTCGAGAATATCGCCAAACACCGAGGCCTTGGCCTACACTCCCTTGGGAGTCCGAAACACTCTCAACCACTGAGCTCCCTGAACTCTCCAAATCCAGGGTTAAAATGCTAATAGGTAAAATATCTTTAGGTACAGGCACTACACTGGACCCCTGAGACCGAACACTAGCTCTGTCTGGGGTAGAGGTATGACGAGAAGTACTAGATTCCGGCGAATGTCGGGAAGCCTTACTATCATGGGAATCCTTTCTCGAAGATTTATGGCTACGGTGTGACCGTGAACTACTCTTTGATTTGGAGGATTTATCGCCGTGACCACTGGTGGAACTCTCCGTCTTACTCTTCTTACTCGATGGTGAAGATGCAAGACTGGGAGGCTGGTGTCTAAGTGGTGACTTAGACCTAGATCTCGCCCGAGACGAGGAGGCTGCCGCCGGGGGTGTAGGCTCACGTTGACGTTTCGAAGTAGCTGGGGCAGGAGATGACACAGAACCCTGTCCAGTCTCTGCCGGCTTACGGATAGTTACTCGAGAGGAACGTTTAGGGGGAGGGTGCTCAATTAGAAGCCTATCCCAAAGTGGGACATTGTCACATTGAAGTGACTTATGAGCCACAATAGTAGTATAAGCTGCCATTTGTTGCCTAACTTCTCGTAAGGCGACCGCTGCGGTCTTATCATTGTCCTTTAATACTTTTACACTGAGTTGGGAGCAAAAGGAACAGTTGCGCATCACCCACAGACCCCTTGAACGGTCTAGACATTTAACACACTTGATACAAAGAGTGTGCGCAAAAAGAAGGATACCAGCACAGGTTGGAGTAATGCATAAAGCAAAAACTGGGGCAAAGGTAGCCATGACAGAGACTGGTGGGGAAACTATTGCAGGTTCTGTATTGGTCCGCCGGAGCCCAGCCCTGGAAAAAAAGAAAATTTCCAGGAATTAATGCTCATAAGGTTAACCCAACATGTTCGCACACAAGTGTTAATAACCCGCCGGGTAACGAGACGTAATGTCACAACGATCACAGCGCGTTACGCGGCGGGGTTCAATAAAGATTTCCGAATATCTAGACATGTCTTAAGAAAGTTAAGAATACCCTCTGACATAATATAAAATACCAGTATGGCGTTTATAAACATAGTCTTTCTGGTGGTGACTGTTTCAAGATTCAATTTTTGGAAAACAACCCCCCACAAAGACGCCGGCCCCTGAATTATCTTGCAGATTAACACTGGGCAGGCTGATACGAGATCTGACTTCTAACGAATTGTCATATAGATCGCCGTATGTTGAAGTCGGCGATACACTAACGTATCTCTAAATTATTTGGTTAACTAAATTGAATTGTAAATTCCTTATTTCCTCCTCCCAGGAGTACCCGCCGGGTGTGAAAAACTTATGAAAAGATGTTAACCCTAATTGAGCCTTCGATCGCCGTATGTGTGAAGGCGGCGATACATATAGTATCACTAAATGGACCGGTTAACTAAACTGAATTACCAATTCGTTCATCCCACCCTACCAAGGTGCACCCGCCGGGTGAGATCTGATGTTTAAACGTTAACCCCATAAGTTCCTATCCCCACTTCTTTGTAAAAGATCGCCGGGGAGGAAAGCCCACAACAACAGCTAGGTTTTTCCTTTGATTTGTAAAACCGGGTAGAAAAACTTCATAACATATGTCCGCATGAACAATGTTAGATGGGTACAGCCATTCCGCCGGGAATCATAGGGAGCCTGAAACAGGCACCATCACAGAGACGCAGTCCTGGAGAGCCACAGACACCAACTCGCCGGGGACACAAGCCTGTTTTTGAAACCACGCGTGGCCAAAACTCGGCTCTCGGCCGGGGTTTTCATGGTGTAACCGAGAAAAACCCGCCGGAAAGTAACCCACCCCGTCAGAAACCATCTGAACGCACATAGGACCCGAGAGATAGCCAAAACACAACTAACCGAGGGCCCACAAACATAATCCGTGGAATTAGCCAATACACAACTAATCCAGGAAACATAAATAGTCCGTGGAATTAGCCAATACACAACTAAACCAGGATACACATGACACAGTAGTACATATTTATAAATAAATCAATAAAACTTGTACATGTGGCAAAGCTACGAGTGGCTGGCTAGGCCCACAACAACAGCTAGGTTTTTCCTTTGATTTGTAAAACCGGGTAGAAAAACTTCATAACATATGTCCGCATGAACAATGTTAGATGGGTACAGCCATTCCGCCGGGAATCATAGGGAGCCTGAAACAGGCACCATCACAGAGACGCAGTCCTGGAGAGCCACAGACACCAACTCGCCGGGGACACAAGCCTGTTTTTGAAACCACGCGTGGCCAAAACTCGGCTCTCGGCCGGGGTTTTCATGGTGTAACCGAGAAAAACCCGCCGGAAAGTAACCCACCCCGTCAGAAACCATCTGAACGCACATAGGACCCGAGAGATAGCCAAAACACAACTAACCGAGGGCCCACAAACATAATCCGTGGAATTAGCCAATACACAACTAATCCAGGAAACATAAATAGTCCGTGGAATTAGCCAATACACAACTAAACCAGGATACACATGACACAGTAGTACATATTTATAAATAAATCAATAAAACTTGTACATGTGGCAAAGCTACGAGCGGCTGGCTAGGCCTAGGCAGACGGCACAAAAACGTTGAAATATAAACAAAAGCACTGGAAATATCTCAACAGGAAACACCGCCAACACACCACTATAGCAATTACTTCCGGCAAAGGGAAGACTGACTCGGGACCCAGAAAAAACTTCACTAAGTGAAGAAAAATACGCTGGGAACGTCAGCGAAACAAACGCTACCTCATCAGAAAGATAGAAGGCAGCAAAAAGCGCGTAATGAAAGCCGCCTGCAACACAAGCTAACTAACTGTGAAAAAGTTCACACGTCCAAAACAGGACCACGAGGGTACATCCGAAATAGATGCCCCAAACACACGACCCAAAATACACTGCACTGCGGGCAACCAGCCCAGGACACTCCTGCTACGCATATCCTAACCTTACTAGATACATCCTGGAGTAAACAAATGAGAAAAAACTCACTAGGGACGCAGCAAATGCGGAACCAGCGGAGCGTGGGGAGACACGTCCGGGCGGGGTGAGCGCAGAGCAGAGAAGAAGGAAGAATGACGCCTGAATCAGCGTCTGGTCAAAGATCCACACAAGTACATCCACGATATGATGGAAAGCTTATTGGATAGTTATTCTTATTTTCTTTTTATTTTAATTTTTTACGAAGTTTTTTCGTAGTGAGAACCCAATTCATAATGACTGAAGCCATGAGTGAGGTCACGTGCGCTCATGATGAAGGCTCCTCAGATTTTAAATGCTCTGCGCGGTAGATTCAAACTACGGCGGATTAGTGTTTGAAGAGGATGCCTTATGTAATAGGCATGTTCGTCAATGATGGAGGGGCCACTAATAAATAATATCTTTTATGAGTACTTTTAATGTATTTTAAGCAATTTACGACTTGTTCTGACAGAGTTTTAGTGGTAGCAAATTTTGCTCCGGCAATAAAGCGATATTTATAAGGTCTTTTATGAAATTTAGGTCTATCTATCTATCTATTGCCTGACGCCGTGATCCCCGAAGGGGTGGCCACGAACGAACCACCCCCATTATAGGTTTGACTCCTGTAAGGAGATAAAGAAAACCTAATATTTAGTAGTGGCCCCGTAATCATTGACGAACATGCCTATTACATAAGGCATCCTCTTCAAACACTAATCCGCCGTAGTTTGAATCTACCGCGCAGAGCATTTAAAAACTGAGGAGCCTTCATCATGAGCGCACGCGACCTCACTCATGGCTTCAGTCATTATGAATTGGGTTCTCACTACGAAAAAACTTCGTAAAAAATAAAAACAAAAAGAAAATAAGAATAACTATCCAATAAGCTTTCCATCATATCGTGGATGTACTTGTGTGGATTTCTGACCAGACGCTGATTCAGGCGTCATTCCTCCTTCACTGACATATCAAGTAAACTAAAATCCTTAATACATCAACGAATGGGAAGGGGACGGTCGGGAGGGCCCCAGTCGTCAATGATTACGGGGCCACTACTAAATATTAGGTTTTCTTTATCTCCTTACAGGAGTCAAACCTATAATTTATTAGTGGCCCCTCCATCATTGACGAACATGCCTGATATCTAAGACTGGAGGGGGACATTCGTAATCATATCATAACTCTAGAAAAGCAGATAATAAAAACAACCACATAGTATTCTTACTTTTGAAAAATGTATTTAATACGGCGTAGGCCGGAAATATACAAGAAAAAGGGGTTCAGGCAGGTGCGTGCTTCAAAGAAGCCTGCCCGACAAAAATGGGTAACCCTGAAGATTCTGAACACAGATCTGTAGTTACAAAAGGCACCCCACTCAACGAGTGGTGACAAAAATAATAAGTTATAAGTTTATATGTGCACATCATAAACCCCAAAATACATGTGGAGATCAATTGCAAATGAACTCCATTGAACTAATATTACATTGCTTTCGCAGCTAAAACTACTATAACAACACCGTTGTTTTGTACTAAACCTTGTACTAGCACAATTTTTCGCAGAGAAATTTTCATATCACATTTTAACCTTAAATTGTATCACAGCTCTCATACTCCGGCGGGGTCTAGGGTGTCCTATGTCAACTGACTGCACCCCCCCCCCCCCTTCCGTGAAAGTAAACATAAGTGACTGCAGGGCCACCTAGACCCTCTGCCTTAAAGCTATATATGGTAAGGAAGGTTTGTCTAGAGCAACTGACAAGTATCTAGAGAGAAACGTATGATTAGACGCCCACAACTGTGTGGACGCAATATCTTCAACTGAAAAGTTTTTCAGGAAACGTAAAGAGGCCGCCCACTTGCGTAAATCGTGGGCCCTACCCACAACGCCGGGATTACTCTCTTTAATGACTTCTACCAGAAGAGAGGCTAATCGCCGTTTAAGTAAGCGTTTACCCGTACTCGCTACCCATAAAGCACCTTGGGGGTTTTGAGGAGCTATTCTCAAATATTTGGTTAGAGCTTGCACTGGACATAAATTATGATGCACCTTTCCCCTTTTTAACGCCGGCACCGTGAACTCAGAAAACACGTGTGCACTATGCTCATTCTTGGCTACAAACGCCGGGGAGGGTGCAATGGAAATTGAATCATTAAGTCTACCAAACCTAAGACAATTAGGTGTGTTGCTCATCACCGCCAGCTCAGACACTCTGTTTCCGGTGGCCAAAGCCAAAAGGAAAACTGCCTTCTTTAAGATTAAAGCAAAGTCTGCAGTATTTTGATACAGACGAGAATGAAGTAAAGACAAAGCTTTGTCCAGAGACCAAGTAGGCATGAGCTGACGGGGAGGTGGGCGGAGTTTAAAACACGCTCTCATAAATCCTGTTTCCTCCACCACCGGTATGGATAGACCTGTAAGGTCGAAAAAGGGCACTCTAATCGCAGTTAAGTGATTCTTCAAAGTTACCACAGATAAACGTTTCTGCTCAAACAGATAGTTCAAGTAATTAAAAACCAATGCCACTGAGGGTACAGTTTGTTCCGTTCTAACAATCCAAGAAGTAAAAGCTTTCCAATGTGATTGATATTGTCGCTTAGTAGACTGAGTATATTGATTGAGCAATTTATTGGTCACATCCCTACCGTATGGTGCTAGCCACTTGGCCTCCTGAATGTCCATAATGCAAAAGTCAGCGAGGTCGCTAGGTTGCCAATCGTGTCTAAGTGGAAGTACCCGACCGGGAGCGATACCGGGTCCGGGCACCACATTATTAATTGCTGGTACCACACCTGCGCCGGCCACAGGGGCGCGATTAGCGAGACTAAGCCTCGATAAACTCGTAGTTTGTTCACTACGTGGCACATTAGTGACGCATCTGGCGGCGGAAACAGATAGATGGAGCTCCATCTGTTCCAGTCTGTCACTAGGGCGTCTGGCCCCCCTGCCGGCGTTATCGCCCGGCGGGTGAGGTATAGAGGGAGCTTGTGAGTCTCCTCGGACGCAAAAAGATCCACTTGTGGATGGGAGAGCTCCGCAATCATTAGGTCGAAAATGGGTTGCTTGAGCTCCCATTCTACTGTCGTGCTCTGTCTCCGGGACAGAGCGTCTGCCCAGACGTTCGCTACGCCTGGGAGATAAGATGCGTGAAGATAAATATCTAGACTGCTGTCTAGAACAAAAATCTCTTCCGACACGAGTAGCAACTTCCTTGACCTCGTTGACCCTTGTTTCTGAATACAGTGAACTGCATTCAGTGGAAGTAGTGAGAGCTGTTGTGCCTGGCACATTGGAAATTGGGCCTGACACAAGCGGATGGCTAGGTATTTTCGCTAAAGCAAAGGATGTAGCCAGAGGTCGCACATTCGTCGACATCGCGGGATCTCCCGTATCAGGAGGAGTTTCCGGCGTAGGGCCCAAGAACCTATTAAGTGCATTCAATAGTAGTCCATCAATCTCTTCCGCCGGTACATACCTAGCCGATGACGAACTCCGTGGAGATTCGACAGTACCCTGAGAGTCGCCTAAAAGGTGACTGGACTCTTCAACCTCCATCTCTGAGACCAGAGATCGTTGTTCTTCATCCGTTAAGTCTGGCTTATCATGGTAAGATCCCGCCGAAGCCGGGACCTCCACATGTTGCCATGTTAAAACTGGGGTAGAAGATGGTACATCGGCATCCCGTGGACGTCAGCACTAGTTGAGTCACAAAGGGATGTGTTCTGTCCTGCCAGGACTGTGAGTATCGCCATACACCTTGGCTGTGGCTGTCCCTCGCTTGCGAGCTCGGTATACTCTCTAAAAGAGAGCCCTGTAAAGGTTTATGATAATTAAAAGCTCCCATAGCTCATTAACACATTGAAAGCAGAGCTGGTGAGCAAAATCATAAAGTATACTAATTAATTTAATTTATATTTAATTGTATTAAAATAAATTACTATAAATAAACACAATATTATCCTAATATAATCATAGAAAATATATATGGTTATTATTATTCAGTGATTAAATTATTTCATTAACAAATGAAAATAATATATAGGGATACCTGATCTTAACGGCGTTGAACATACAGCAATGAGAGGTTCAAGTGCCGACATGGCAGAGACTGGGGGAAAACTACCCCGCCCCCGGGAACTACCTGGTCACCTGGTGCAACACCGGTACTCCGCCCTGGAAAGAGAATTTTCCGGGGATTAATGCTCATAGGGTTACACCCAAAAAATGGTACAAAATATGTGTCACAAGACCGCCGGTCAACGAACCGTAGCACTCCACCACTACTTTTCGTTTTCCTTTAGTTTCATATTAAAGATTTCAGGATATATTTACCTGTCCAGAAGATTTTTAAGCATATCTGTTGAATCCTCCTAAAGATGAAGTATATCTTTATTAAAGATGAAGTCTTTCAAGTATCCTTTTCACTTGAAACATTAGTAAGATTCCGGCATCTTTTTATCCCATAAAAGTCTAAGCCTATCCTAATCTCTAATCCGGCTTCTCCCAGAAGCCCTCATAGATCGCCGTCTTGAAGGCCGTGATACCCTATTGTATCAATCAATTGTTTGGCAAATGATCGCGAATTGCTAATCAGTTAATATAACCACCCGAAGGTATAACCGCCGGGTTTTATATGCAATGTCAAACCAATTGTACCTGCCCCAGACCTTTTTTGTAAAAAGGTCGCCGGGAGAGAAAGACTAAACAAACAAACAACATTGTTCCAATTGTTTATTAAGGATTTCAGCATATCTTTTACCTGTTCGAAAGAATTAAGCATAACTTCTGAATCCTCATAAAGATGAAACATATCTTTATTAAAGATGAAGTCCTTCAAGTATCCTTTACACTTGAAACACTAGTAAGATTCAGGCATCTTTTTATCCCATAAAAAGTCTAAGCCTATCTTAATCTCTAATCCGGCTTCTGCCAGAAGCCCTCATAGATCGCCGTCTTGACGGCCGTGATACCCTATTGTATCAATCAATTGTTTGGCAAATTATCGCGAATCGCAAATTCGTTAATATAACCACCCGAAGGTACAACCGCCGGGTTTTATATGCCATGTCAAACCACTTATACCTGCCCCAGACCTCTTTGTAAAAAAGGTCGCCGGGAGGGAAAGACCAAACAAAATAACTGTGTGGAGCCCCCCTCACCGGGAATAACACAGGAAGCCTGATCCCAGGCTTGACCACAGAAAACGCAGTTTCTGATGAGCCCTCAAGCGACCAAACTCGTCGGGGTAACTTACCTATTTTAGCCATCCTGACTAAAACTCGGTAACCAAAAACGGTGTTCTCGGAGCAACGAGAAAAAACGCCGGAAAGGTAACCCACACCAAACGAGACATAACAGGAGGGCGTAATGCATAAAGCAATGAATAACACAGGAAGCCTGATCCCAGGCTCGACCACAGAAAAACGCAGTTTCTGATGAGCCCTCAAGCGACCAAACTCGTCGGGGTAACTTACCTATTTTAGCCATCCTGACTAAAACTCGGTAAACCAAAACGGTGTTCTCGGAGCAACGAGAAAAACGCCGGAAAGGTAACCCCCACCAAACGAGACATTTTAACACATTTTATACAAAGTGTGTGCGCAAAAATAGGGATACCTGAACAGGAGGGCGTAATGCATACAGCAAAAACCGGGGCAAAGGTAGCCATGACAGAGACTGGAGGGAAACTACTCCAGGTTCTGCATAGACCCGCCGGGACCCAGCTCTGGAAAATTAAAATTTCCAGGAATTAATGCTCATAAGGTTAACCCACTCATGTTCGCACACAGGTGTTAAATAACCCGCCGGGTAACGAGACGTAATACTCAACGACCACAGCTCGCCACGCGGTGGGGTTTCCTAAGTAAAAGATTTCAGAATATCTTAATTTGTCCAAAAGATTTATGAATACCCTCTGACATAATATATAAAGACCATCATGGCGTTTATAAGTGATTAAGTCTTTCCGGTGGTGTTTGGTTCCATATTAAATATTGGAAAAAACCCCCTAAAAAAGACGCCGGCCCCCGAATTATCTCGTAGATAAAAAACTGGGAAGCCTGACAAATATACGAGATCTAACTTCTGCCGAAGTATCTTTTAGATCGCCGTATGTTGAAGGCGGCGATACAAAACGTATCCCTCAAATGTCTGGTTAACTAACTGAATTGTAAATTCGTTATTCTCATCCGTGCAAGAAACACCCGCCGGGTGTGAATAATAGTTTAAAAACGTTAACCCCAAATGTGCCCTAAAGCGCCGTATGTTGAAGGAGGCGATACACAAAGCATCCCTCAATTGACTGGTCAACTAAACTGAATTTTGCAAATTCGGTCATCCCAACCTTCCAGGTTGCACCCACCGGGTTAATTAAAGTTTAAAAACAACCGCCGGGTTTTATATGCAATGTCAAACCACTTATACCTGCCCCAGACCTCTTTGTAAAAAAGGTCGCCGGGAGGGAAAGACCAAACAAAATAACTGTGTGGAGCCCCCCTCACCGGGAATAACACAGGAAGCCTGATCCCAGGCTTGACCACAGAAAACGCAGTTTCTGATGAGCCCTCAAGCGACCAAACTCGTCGGGGTAACTTACCTATTTTAGCCATCCTGACTAAAACTCGGTAACCAAAACGGTGTTCTCGGAGCAACGAGAAAAAACGCCGGAAAGGTAACCCACACCAAACGAGACATAACAGGAGGGCGTAATGCATAAAGCAATGAATAACACAGGAAGCCTGATCCCAGGCTCGACCACAGAAAAACGCAGTTTCTGATGAGCCCTCAAGCGACCAAACTCGTCGGGGTAACTTACCTCTTTTAGCCATCCTGACTAAAACTCGGTAAACCAAAACGGTGTTCTCGGAGCAACGAGAAAAACGCCGGAAAGGTAACCCCCACCAAACGAGACATTTTAACACATTTTATACAAAGTGTGTGCGCAAAAATAGGGATACCTGAACAGGAGGGCGTAATGCATACAGCAAAAACCGGGGCAAAGGTAGCCATGACAGAGACTGGAGGGAAACTACTCCAGGTTCTGCCTAGACCCGCCGGGACCCAGCTCTGGAAAATTTAAAATTTCCAGGAATTAATGCTCATAAGGTTAACCCACTCATGTTCGCACACAGGTGTTAAATAACCCGCCGGGTAACGAGACGTAATACTCAACGACCACAGCTCGCCACGCGGTGGGGTTTCCTAAGTAAAAGATTTCAGAATATCTTAATTTGTCCAAAAGATTTATGAATACCCTCTGACATAATATATAAAGACCATCATGGCGTTTATAAGTGATTAAGTCTTTCCGGTGGTGTTTGGGTCCATATTAAATATTGGAAAAAAAACCCCCTAAAAAAGACGCCGGCCCCCGAATTATCTCGTAGATAAAAAACTGGGAAGCCTGACAAATATACGAGATCTAACTTCTGCCGAAGTATCTTTTAGATCGCCGTATGTTGAAGGCGGCGATACAAAACGTATCCCTCAAATGTCTGGTTAACTAACTGAATTGTAAATTCGTTATTCTCATCCGTGCAAGAAACACCCGCCGGGTGTGAATAATAGTTTAAAAAAACGTTAACCCCAAATGTGCCCTAAAGCGCCGTATGTTGAAGGAGGCGATACACAAAGCATCCCTCAATTGACTGGTCAACTAAACTGAATTTTGCAAATTCGGTCATCCCAACCTACCAGGTTGCACCCACCGGGTGAATTAAAGTTTAAAAGTTAACCCCAATTGTTCCTATCCCCACTTCTTTGAAACAGATCGCCGGGGAGGAAATACAACTACAGCATAGTTTTATATTGGCTTTGCAAAACCGAAAAAACTACAAACAACACGTGTCCGTATGAACACTGTTAGATGGGTACAGCCAACCCGCCGGGATGAAACAGGCACCCCAGAGACGCAGACCTGGGGAGCCACAGACACCCACTCGCCGGGGAAACAAGCCTGTTTTAAACCACGCGTGGCCAAAACTAGGCAACCAGCCGGGGTTATCAAGGTGAAACCGAGAAAAACCCGCCGGAAAAAATCCACCCCGTCCAGATACCATCTGAACGCAACACCGGACCGAGGCGTAGCTAAAACACAACTAACGCCGGCCCAACATAGTCCGTGGAATTAGCCAAAACACAACTAACCCAGGACACATAAATAGTCCGTGGAATTAGCCAATACACAACTAAACCAGGATACACATGACACAGTAGTACATATTTAGAAAATAAATCAATAACACTTGTATATGTGATAAAGCTACGAGAGGCTGGCTAGGCCTAGGCAGACGGATAACAGTAACATGTCGGAATATAAACAAAAAGCACTGAATTATATCACAACAGGAACCACCGCCAACACACCACTGTAGCAAACACTTCCGGCAAAGGGAAGAACTGACTCGGGACCCAGAAAAAACTTCACTAAGTGAAGAAAAATACGCTGGGAACGACAGCAAAAATACGCTACCTCATCAGAAAGATAAAAGGAAGCAATAACGCGTAATGAAAGCCGCCTGCATCACAAAGCTAGCTTAACTGTGAAAAAATTCACCTGTCCACAACAGGACCACGAGGGTACATCCGAAAGAGATGCCCCAAACATACGACCCAAAATACACTGCACTGCGGGCAACCAGCCCAGGACACTCCTGCTACGCATATCCTAACCTTACTCGATACATCCCGGAGTAAACCAATGAGAAAAAACTCACTAGGGACGCAACAAATGCGGAACCCGCGGAGCGTGGGGAGACAGGTCCGGGCAGGCTGAGCGCAGAGCAGAGAAGGAGGAATGACGCCTGAATCAGCGTCTGGTCAGAAATCCACACAAGTACATCCACGATATGATGGAAAGCTTATTGGATAGTTATTCTTATTTTCTTTTTGTTTTTATTTTTTACGAAGTTTTTTCGTAGTGAGAACCCAATTCATAATGACTGAAGCCATGAGTGAGGTCGCGTGCGCTCATGATGAAGGCTCCTCAGTTTTTAAATGCTCTGCGCGGTAGATTCAAACTACGGCGGATTAGTGTTTGAAGAGGATGCCTTATGTAATAGGCATGTTCGTCAATGATGGATAAATACACCTCTGTCCCCAGTCAGTCGACGCCCCTCCCCCCAAACAGCACCGCCTTCATTCATGTATTTCCTCACTCCATCCTTCCACCTCTCATTCGGTCTACCTCTCCCTCTCTGTCCCTCCACCTTGCTCTCGTACACCCTCTTAGTCATTCTCTCGCTTTCCATACGTTCCATATGGCCGAACCATCTCAAGTTGTTCCTTTTCACACTTTCCAGCACATCTACCTCCACACCACACCTCCTTCTTACTTCCTCATTAGTCTGTCTATCCCTCCATGTAACTCCGCACGCACTCGTTAAGTAATTCATTTCCACCGCTCTCACTCTTGGTCTGAGTCTCTCAACCAACGTCCATGCTTCGCTTCCGTAAGTCAGCGTCGGGATTACCACACTTTCATGCAAGGACTTCTTCACTTCCATACTGACCACCCTATTTCTTGTTACTGCTTTCAGGGTTCCTACAACCCTCTTCCCCTGTTGTACCCTCTCCCGCACTTCTTCATCCATAGTCCCATCTTTACTCAACACACTGCCCAGATACTTAAAAGAGTTGACGATCTCCATAGCAATGCACTTGTTCTTATCGGAAAGTTTAATATCAAATGTTACATTTTTCTTGTTATGTTCATCGATTAAGTTATCAATATTCAAATTATTTTGAATTTCATAAACAGAACTACCACAAATATTTTTACGTAATATGTTACCTTTAATGCCTAATTCTTTCTTCATGTTTTCAAGATAATACTTCTTACATATGAAGCTATAATTATTGCTGGCTTTATCTCTTGTAGTGATTACAAAATGTTTATGTAAATTTATTAAATCAGCTTTTAGCTTATTGTAAGTATAGTCTACAAAATCTGAAAGATTAAATTCATTTTTAAGTGAGAAAATTTTAGTTTTAATTTTAACTTAATTAATAATTTAGACCATGCTTCTAGCTCTCTCGCATCGCAGCTCACAATTTTTAACAATTTCTCTTTTAATTTATTGACTGAAAAAAAATATCTTTTAAAATGTTGTCCCATGTTACTTTATTATTCCCTATTCTAAATTTAAACCCTTTACGACATAGCTCCGCTAATTTGTCGTTTGCAAAATGTTTAACTAGTTCTACATCACCTGTTAACCCTCTCACCACGGAAGGGCTCTTGAACGCCCATAAAAAAGCATATAACCGGTACCCGGAAGGCCTCTTGAACGCCCAGTGGTTGAAAGCCTGTGAGCTTCGTGTGCGAGGCGTCGGTCCGACGCATGTAAACAACAGCCGGCTGGACCGACGCCCCGCATCTCCGGCCACAAGAAGGAGAGCGTCGCTTGTTCGTGTGTGCCTGTATGTTGTTGTTAAGTATCGAAAAGTGGTGTAAAGTGGCTGTTTTGGCCATAAAGTTATCTCCAATGAAATCATCATCACAGCTCAACCAGTTGACTTAGAGAGTTCTACTTAATGCCATTCTACAGGTAAATAACACAGCTACGCTTGGGGATGCGCGGGAATGCGGGAAGCAGTCTGATTAACGAATATACGGTAGCCTAGCCTAGACGTTTTTCGGCCAAAACACCCGGGTTTCGAGGAATATATATATAATACATAGCCGGGGCTGGAGGGTTAATATGTGACATATCGGACTATAAATGAACTTTGCTAATGCATCACGTCTGCTAGCTGGCATATCCATGACTCTTTCACATACGCATTTATTATTATTGAAAATATCATTATCTGAAAGATTTCCTAAAACTTTATTATAATTACAAATAATAGGTCGTTCATATGAATACACTATTAATGGTTTGAAATGTTTACAACCATCTGGTAATATGGACTTAACTTTCTTTGAATTAATAAGACTATTAACATTAATTTTGTCTAAAATTTTAGAGGAATAAATTAAAGTGGATATAACTTTATCTTTAATAGGGTTATCTTTGGATTTCTTAGAATTAGCTCTAATATATCCCATAAAAGCAAAGACTATATTCTTAAATTTATTTGTGAAATTATTTTTATTGTTTAGAATATTTTCTATAAAAGGAACAAAACTTTTCTTTTGTAGGCCTTTCAATGAATCTTTTAATTTTTTAATTCCGAAATGTTGATATAATGAATATAAATTATTGACAATCGTGTTAATATCCGACCTGTTTTTCTTTTTATTAAATTAATTTAGTCTTCTATTACCGTGTCTACCAGGTCTTCTGTTTAAACGGGGAAGTTAAAATATGGGTTATTAAAATTGTTTTTTAATACAGTCCTCCCTCGGGTAGCGCGGCTTTGGACAGTGCGGTTTTGGTCTAACGCGGGTACCCCTAGTGTGCCGAGTCAGCATCTAACACGCTTTTATTTATGTAGCGCGCTCTGTGGTCGGCTGGGGGCTCGGCATCTCTCGCCATATCTCGGCCGTGACGTCAGACTCGGCTAGGCTCGGCTTGGCTCGGCCTCCCCCACGCTTGGGTAGGCCTAGTCCTACGCCGCGTGTCTCCGTAATAACATAGTGCCCGCCCAAATCGTTTCTGTTCTACCAAGTATCACCGCAACCATGCCCCCACCACTCAAGCGCCGCAAGTTCACTTATGCAGAGAAGCTAGAGGTGGTGAAGAAGGTGGAATCTGGTACCAAGAAGGCACATATTGCCCATACTTATGGGGTGAATGAATCGACAATACGAACAATCTTCAAGAATAGAGACAAGATACGAAAAGTTCTCAAGGGTAACCCAGGCGTAGCGAGTCAACATGCCTTTAAGGTAGCCAACCCTGTTCTCAAGACGACTGAGAAACTTGTTGGTCGTTATATTGATCGCCAAAGCAGGAGGGGGGTCCCTCTTGATGGAAAAGCTATTCGTCAGAAGGCCAAAAAACTTTATCTAGAAGTTGCTGTCAAGTTGAGCGTGCCTAACCCGCCACCATTTCAAGCGTCACACGGATGGCTCTGGTTTTTTCTTAATCGGCAGAAGGTTAAGAATGTGCGAATAACTGGAGAAGCCGCAAGTGCCAATGTTGCAGCTGCCCGAGAATTTCCTGCCTACCTACGCCAGATTATAGAAGAGGGTGGATATTCAGCTGACCAGATTTTCAACGCCGATGAGACAGGCTTTTTTTGGAAAAAAATGCCCAAACGCACCTACATCCACAGGAAGCAGAAGAGCGCCAAGGGTTTCAAATGGGCAAAGGATAGGGTAACATTGCTCTTGACGTGCAATGCTTCAGGGTCTTGCAAGATGAAGCCCCTAGTCATCCACCGAGCTAAGAAACCTCGCCCCTACAGGAACTTAGACATGTCACGTCTCAACGTGCATTGGATGTCCAACAAGAAAGCCTGGATGTCAGCTGCCCTCAGTCTTGAGTGGTTTGATAAATATCTTGTACCTGAACTTGAACAGTTTTGTCTGCGGAAAAATCTAGCTTTTAAGATCCTGTTCTTGCTGGACAACGCACCTGGTCATTTGCCCCTGCTAGTTGACAGACACCCTTCAATAAAGGTGATGTTTATGCCACCCAACACAACCTCTCTTCTACAGCCATTAGATCAGGAGATCATCGCCTGTCTTAAAGCTGCCTATGCCACGAAGACCTTCTTAATGTTGGATTCTGCAACCGACACAAATGAAGAAATTGATCAGATGTCCGACCTGGATTCTGAGCCTGATGACCCCAATGCCGCCCCACAACAAGCCCAAGATCCAGCCCCTGACCAAGCCCCTGAACAAGCCCAAGATCCAGCCCCTGAACAAGCCCCTGCACAAGCCCAAGATCCCCCTGAAAATCCAGCCACCCTTACAGTCTTCCAATTTTGGAAGCAATTCCACATAAAAATGGGAATTGACTTCATTGTCGAGAGTTGGAACTCAATCAACCAGCCCACTATCCACCACGCATGGAGAAATATTTTGGAGGGGTTACCTGGCCACAAGCTAGACCTGCCAGGTGAGCGTCAGAGGGTAGAAGCGGCGGTTGAACAGGCAGTGGCAGCAGCTCGTAACGTGGCAGGCCTACAAGATATCAACGAGGAAGACGTCTGAGAGATGATTGTTCCACCTGAGCAGGATCCCGAGGACTTACTGCAGGAATTGGATGAGGAACTAGCGGATGAAGAAGCGCCTGCCGAAGATGGAGTTAACGATGGAGACCCTATCACCAGTGACTTACGTGAGATTGTCGAGCTGGCTGATCGCTTGGCTGACCGTATCCAGAACAAGGATCCAAATAGGGATAGGGCTCGAGCAACGTCTATGCAACTCTCAACTCTACTGAGACACTACTCAGAAATGTTTACTGAGAGGGTCAATGCTCGCCAACAGAGAAGGATCACAGAGTTTTTCCGTGACCGCCAGGAACAGCAGGAACGGCAGCAGGGTGACGATTCGGAGGAGGAAGAACGCCAGCTGGGTGACGATTCGGACTCCCTCCCTTCTGACGTTGACATTGACGACAACATGTCATTGTTCTCAGGGTTCGGCGATGATGACCAGAACCTGGGAAGGCCTTCAACCTCCTCAAGGCCTTCAACCTCCTCTCAGTGACGCCCATCTTGGTGTCGTGGGGGAGGGGAGGGGAGGGGAGGGGGGGGTGCAGGCGGGCGGGCGGGAGAGAGAGGGAGGCGACGCACCACATCCACAGCACCACTCGACAAGGTAATGAACAGTAACTTACCTGTGTGTCTCATTTCATAGATATGATCTGTAAAATAGGGTTAGGTTGTCTGTTACTAATGTTTGATCCATATTTGGTAAGGTTATTGGGTGGTAAATGGTCAAAAAGGTGACTGGGGAAGTCGTCAGAACCAATAGAATTAATCCCATAAGTTCTTTGCTTTGTGTAGCGCGTGTTTACGTAGCGCGGCGCGGTCCCAGTATGATATACCCGCGCTACCCGAGGGAGGAGTGTAAATCTTTATACAAAATGTTGCCTACACTTTTTATTTGATTGTTAAGTCCAAATGGATAAGATGGTCATTAATTTGGTAAGATCCTATGTAGCGGTAGTCACCGTATTTTGTTTGCCCATTAACTAAGGATCCTTATTTATATCCTCATATCTCTTAGTTATTTTCTTCACTTACCTCAACAATACTAAACCCCGATAGCTGGGGAGGGTATGAAATATATCAGGGAAAGAGAGGGGTTGAAACACGGAGATTAACTAGAATATAGCCATCTTGATTAACCGAGCCCAGACGTTGTATTTACCTAATTGTATTTACCTAATTGTAGTTTACAGGAGTTGAGCTAAGCTCGTGTTGTCCCGTCTCTCAGTCTACTTTTTATCCAATTTTTTGTGTATCCTTGCTTGTGATTGGTTGTTGATTATCGTGACGTCATCAGCCAAGGCGGGCCTCAGCGATGACGTCATTCCAGCCCTCGGCCAACATGTCGTCATTACACCCGCTTATTTTTACACCCGCTTAATCTTACACCCGGTTAATTTAACATCAGCGGTGTATATGTTTCACACAACGTGTATTATAATGTCATTAGTGCACTGTGTAATTTGCGTCTTGATATTCAAACCGTTTCTATTTATCAATACTAATTAGTATCCCCCACCCCCGTATTTGCCTCGTGAACGGTAAGGTTAATTTGCGAGAGTGGTATCGTCCCTAGATGAAGTGATATATTTGTAATTATAGGGAATAGGCTCGCACCCTTATTTGTTATGTTTTTTCCTCCAGATTTTGAGAAATGAGTGTAGGCCCTATTCATGGTCTTAGTTATAATGCCAATGTTGGATACACGATGGGTTGAGGGGGGGCTTTGCCCCCCCCCCCTCACCCCCCCCATGAATTATTGAAATCGTCATCTATGTTGCCAGCAGGGGGTAAATATTGATTACACTGCATAAAGAAGGCGTTTGTAAACTGTGACTGTCCGAAAGAGCTCTGAGATTTATTAGAATGGGCGTTTTTTCGGTCAATATTAAGGAGACGGACCACAGCTATTTTCAATGATTGTATTTTTGTGGATTTGTTATTTATATGATTTATTAGGTTTCTATAGGCCTATTACAATTTGTTCATGCAAATTAAGGAACATATCCAGGAACCTGGCCAACTTTTATTTCGTGAGTTTTTTTGGGGGGTTTTAGCTAGTTTTTATCATTATACAGTGGTTGTCATTAATTAGAATCTCCGGAAAAAAAGTTGTCCCCATTATCCAACAATCTTAAGATACGGCCCCCGATAGTGGGGATGGCTATGAAGTACAGGGAAATTGAGGGGTAAAAGACGAAAATAAGGGGTAATATTAGCGTGACCTAACAACCTTACCTAACCTAACCTAGTATATTAGGTGGGGGCTGCCGCCCCCACACCCCCGCTGGTTTGGTATTTAGCCTAATTCATAAAAGATTGACGGTCGGCAAAAGAGTTAATTATAAGAGTGAGAGAACTCTATTTCTTATTCCTAATCTGCCAACCTCTGCATCATTTGAGTCTGAAGGGGTTAAGTGGGCTAAGAGTTAATCAACATGGCTAAATTGCAGATAATGTTTCAACATCACGATAATTGTTTAGTGTATGGCCTCATCCTAAAGAAAATGGATTTTTGAGCACAGACTGAACCAAATGTTCACTACTGTATTAACATAGCTGGTCATTAACCTAACCTAACCTAACCTAACCTAACCTAACCTAACCTAACCTAACCTAACCTAACCTAACCTAACCTAACCTAACCTAACCTAAGGTAACCTGGGCATCCTGGGGGCTGCTGCCCCCAGACCCCCGGTGGTCTTGGGTTGAAAAGTGATAAAAAACACGTAGCCTATCTCTTACCTCATTATTCAAAGTTTTGTATTTTGTTTAATATACACTTCCCAGGTAATTTGAACAGTTCTATTGCTTCTATATATCATATAATACACCATAGAATACGTTTTTAATAACTAGAAAAAGAGAACTTCGATTAAACAATTACGATCTTAAGATGCGGCCCCCGATAGTGGGGAGGGCTATGAAGTACAGGGAAATTGAGGGGTAAAAGACGAAAATAAGGGGTAATATTAGCGTAACCTAACAACCTTACCTAACCTAACCTAGTATATTAGGTGGGGGCTGCCGCCCCCACACCCCCGCTGGTTTGGTATTTAATTCATAAAAGATTGACGGTCGCCAAAAGAGGTAATTATACGAGTGAGAGAACTCTATTTCTTATTGCTAATCTGCCAAGCTCTGCGTCATATGAGTCTGAAGGGGTTAAGTGGGCTAAGAGTTAATCAACATGGCTAAATTGCAGATAATGTTTCAACATCACTTTTTCTTTGATATAATTCAGGCCCTCTCCACCTATATGGGTTATTATTGACGAGGTAAGTGAAGGAAATAAGTCTGTATTGAGGATATTCATTAAAGATTCTGTGGTAAACGTAGCCTAGGCTTGGACCCAAATAACGACGGTATAAAACCCTTACCCTTGGTGTACTGGACAATAATGGTCTGCAGCCAAATTAACACAATGCCGCTGGAAGCTCCGTTGGTAATCCCGTTAAATAGATGTTGTAGGTGTTTTCATAAAGCAAAAACACTTCACTATTCATTGAACAACAGTTCCACCATTTCAAATATGGCCGACTGGCCCGAATCCGAGAGATTATAAACACCAAGGATAATAAATGAATCAATGTGACGTCGTAGAGGGATTGAAAAACAAAAGAGGCTCATTATATGGACTGACGTGTATTTCTACACCCGTTAAAATGTTGCGAGAATTTGTGACGTCACCGTCTAGACAGTGACGTACTCCCACAACAACCATTCATATACCATCATCGCTCGTGACGTCACACCCAGTTTATTGACCAATAGAATATCAGTATACAACTCGACTCACCTCCACTCGTCGCCCACCAGCTGAGCTGGGAAATTGTAAAAGTGAGTCCACAGATGCCCTCTAATTATTCATTTACCAAGTATATTTTCCATTTATAGTATACTACGAAGCAACATACATAATACATATATATGTACAAACAACAAATATGCTATAACACTGCCCAGTTCTTGAGATATAATGCATGCCGTTTTGCAGGAATATACCATTAATTTTCCAATCCAATAATTTTCTCTATCTAAAACATTTTTATTATTTTGAACAATTTCTATAATTTTGTATTTATAATCAAATTTTGTACAATCTGTGTTAAAATTCTTATATAGAAGAATCTTGGAGTCAATGCCGTTCTTTATTCCTGATCTATGCCCGTAGGCTCTTTCTCTTAAACATCGCTCCGTCTTTCCAACATATTGTATACCACATTTATCACAGGTTATTAAATAGATAACATTTTTTACTTTACATGGAGATGTTACATTAACAGAAGAATTTAAAAAACAAAAATTTTGTGTTGGTAATGTAACTTTAAACACAAAATTGATGTTCAAAATCAAATTCATTCATACAGAGTTTTCATTTACAGTCTTCATCGAAAGGACGCAAATTAAATTAAAAAAACTTTAGAGATGCAAGATATGAGATCAATTGAACGATTATTATTAAAAGATGCAAGTCTGTGAATGTGGAGGGAGCTGCACCAAAGGGCAGATCGAGAAAGACGTGGGATCAGACCTTACGGTCTGATCTTAAATTTAAAAACCTGACAAGTGAGGCAGCGCTGAAAAGTACTGCCTGAAGTGCCACCATTAGGACATGAGACCAGAACCGCACGTCGTGTAGAGCACTCGATCTTTAACTCCCTAAGAGCGGGCATGTTTGTAACATCTACTACATGCCAAGCGGGCATATTTACCCTAAACGAGCTTCATTCCATGCTCTTTTTTGTGCATAAAGAAGAGCCAGAGCGTAATACAATTACATATCCGTGAAAGGGCGATAATAGAGCTTTCCAATGACACCTGAATCATCCTTGTACGACCACGAGTTATCCTGTAGCGATCGAGCAACCGAAGGTGAAAAACCCTAAAATGAGGAAATTTCCCCAGTTTTTTCCTGGTCTCGCGAGGCCGAGTGTGTGGGATGTTGCAGCGGCGGTCTCAGTAGAGGCACCGTGGTCGTGCCAAACGGTCAGAGCCCGCCTATCATCCTCCCAACGCACATACTCGCTCTCAGAGCCCCTAATGTGCTCAGAATGCCGCCCGTCATATGACGGGTACCGCCTGTCTTGTTGTGTTCTTTTTAAGAAACTAATACATACATTTTGTTTACAGATGTGAGAGAGGAAATCTGTCAGCTACAAGAGGTAAAAACAACTGCTGAAGAACAAAATTATGCCTCCTTGCAAGAATTATCAGCCCTGAAATCTACCTTGGAGTCTGTTAAATCTCATATGGATGAGCAAACAAATGTTAGTACCTCAGTGACATTTATTTTGAATATATATATATTTATTAGTGGCCCCTCCATCATTGACGATATGCCTATTAAGTAATAGCTCGGAGTTCGAGCCGGGCGAGCGACTGAGATAGACGTGTTTTGACAACGCTGCCACTTTTCCCAATCCCTCTACTTGTGCTCCATATATGGACTACTAATTTGACCTGACGAAACATCTAGTATATCAGGACTTTATCGACATCAGATAAGAGACATTATAATAATATTTTCACTCATTTCTTAACATATTTCTTGTATCCCTCACGGTCGCCGAGGTGTTGCGCCGCCATATTCTATCTATCTATCTATTGCCTGACGCCGTGATCCCCGAAGGGGTGGCCACGAACGAACCGCCCCATGCACCTCTGTCCCCAGTCAGTCGACGCCCCTCCCCCCAACCAGCACTGCCTTCATTCATGTAGTTCCTCACTCCATCCTTCCACCTCATATTCGGTCTACCTCTTCCCCTCTGTCCCTCCACCTCGCTCTCGTACACCCTCTTAGTCATTCTCTCGCTTTCCATACGTTCCATATGGCCGAACCATCTCAAGTTGTTCCTTTTCACACTTTCCAGCACATCTACCTCCACACCACACCTCCTTCTTACTTCCTCATTAGTCTGTCTATCCCTCCATGTAACTCCGCACGCACTCCTTAGGTAATTCATTTCCACTGCTCTCACTCTTGGTCTGAGTCTCTCAACCAACGTCCATGCTTCGCTTCCGTAAGTCAGTGTCGGGATTACCACACTGTCATGCAAGGACTTCTTCACTTCCATACTGACCACCCTATTTCTTGTTACTGCTTTTAGCGTTCCTTCCTCTTCCCCTGTTGTACCCTCTCCCGCACCTCTTCATCCATAGTCCCATCTTTACTCAACACACTGCCCAGATACTTAAAAGAGTTGACGATCTCCATAGCCTGACCGTTCAGCTTCACCTCACACTCTGTGACTTCACCCCTTTCGAAGACCATAACCTTGCTCTTCCCCGTATTTACCTTCAAATTCCGTTTTTCGCACACTGTTCCAAACTCATTTACCAGACCCTGCAACTCCCATTCATTATCACTCATCAGAACTGTATCATCCGCAAACAGCAGTATAGGTAGCTTCCACTCAATTCCCTCCCTTTTCAGCGATACACCAACATCCACTGCTCTTGATAGTATTTCTTTCATAACTCCATCCATATATACAGTAAACAACCACAGGGACATCACACACCCCTGTTTCAAACCAACATTCAGGTCAAAGAACTCGCTCTGCTCACTCTCCACACGTACTGCCGCCTTTGCACCCTCATACATGCTCTTCACTGCTTTCAGCAACTTGCCCTCTACTCCGTATATTCTAAGTACTTTCCACAAACCTTCTCTATCCACTCTGTCATAGGCCTTCTCCAAGTCCATAAAGGCAACATACACCTTTTGTTTCTTCTCCAGATACTTCTCCACAACACAATTCAGGGTAAAAATCTGATCTACACATCCTCTTCCCTTCCTAAAACCTCCCTGCTCGTCGCCTATCCATTTCTCCGTTCTCACTCTCACTCTCTCAATCACTACCCTACTGTATACCTTCCCTACTACGCTTAGAAGACATATTCCTCGGTGGTTACCACACACTCCTCTTTCCCCTTTGCCCTTATATAGGGGGACTATTATGCCAGTCTTCCAGTCATCGGGTGCACTCCCCTTCTCCCATGCTAGTTTGCACATTTTCCATACCCATTCTATCACTATCTCACCACCATACCTCAACATTTCCCCACACACTCCATCTGTTCCTGGTGCTTTCCCCAACTTCACTCATATTGCAACCTGTTATTCCTTCATTTCCCACCAGCCCAATCATGCCTTAATATTTCATCATCCATCATTTCTCTACATATTTCATGTATATTTTGCACACCCACTAGTATTATTATAATTATTGTTAGCCTGTTACATCCCGGCCCTTTGTGCTGCATTTCTAGCCTAGGTCAGGACATCTCGTACCTACTCGCCGCCATTTTTGATCCCCGCCGGATGTAAACAAATGGTACAATAGCCTAATTTCTTACAAAATAATAATAATAGGATAAATTTTGCTTTCAAATGATCACTCAGGCCCTTTCATATACTCTGTTGTGATCTGTATGTTATTGGATAATTGGGCTAGGCCTATCCCCCCCCCCCCTTTTTGTTTTTCTTTCTCCCTCAGCCCCCATTGCATCTTTTTTGTTTCTATAACCTATGTCTCTCTATGTTTTGCATTTTATATCAATAGCCATGCAATTATTAGAAGCTGATCTGACTTTGTATGGTTAATGTACCGGTGGGGGGTGCGGAGTCCCCTTCGCACCCCCCAGGGGCTACCGACCCCTTAATGAACCCTGACACCCCTACTGACCCTGGCATCATTCCCATGGATTTTGTCTGACCACTCATACAGCTGAAGGTGAGTTACCCCAGGTAGACTCCCCAGCACCCTCTGATTCTAACAATCAAATTATTACCATGGGTAATTCGCTTAACTCCTCTACTACTGAAGCAGTGCATAACTCCTCTGCCAGTGGTTGAGTTCCGACACTCCCCTACTTAACCAATCTCCTTCCTCTCCTACGGACACATGTACTGAAAAAGACCAGGAACTCTTCGTAGACATCCCACAAGCTACTGAAGATCTCACTCTAAAGGATAAGCCCTCACCACCACCGAACGAAATCTCCAAGGAGTCCACGCTTCTGACGCCTTCTGTCGCATCGACTAACCCTCGGCCGATGTCTGCCTTGAGTACCGGTGCTGAAGGGAATTCAACTGCCCATACTGAGCCTCCTACCACTACGACCACTGATTCAACGCTGACCTCACAATCTACCGACACATCCTTTCCTCATTCCTCTCATAAAGAATGTACATCTATTGTGCAAACCCTACAACCTCATGTTCCTCAGCACACACGGAATAGAGGTCGTCGTACCACGTATACCTCGGTCCCAAAACCGACCCTTGACGCCATGTTTCGTCCCCCTGATTGGCCTCGATTCTTCGAGGTCACTGGTGACCCTATGGACGATCTTGATCTTTACGATACTCTTGCTTCGACCTTCGGTGATTTCAGCGTACACACTTTCGGGAGAGGCAAACGCATGATTGAGGCTACCACACAAGAACAATCAGAAGCCTTACAGGAATATTTTCGCACCCACAATGGCAGGTACACAGGTAAGGAAGACGAATACCTAAATGAACGCATAGGTACAGTGGCCCTCCCTTCGGACTTCGAAATTGCTGATCAAGACTTCAAAGACTCGGCCCCACGCATCTTGAAATTATTGAAGAATACGGACCCCTCCATCGTCAAAGTGGACACTTATGTTGTGCCCCAACGCTACAATCGACCCGCATTGCGTATTGTTAAGGTATTCTTTAAGAGACACGTCCTCCCCATGCATGTCAAACTGGCTGGACGTCAATTGCCAGTACGTAGTTACGTTTATAGGCCGAGGCAATGCACAACCTGCTGGCGATTTGGTCACTCTACTGCACGGTGCAGAGCACGCTGTCCTCGTTGCTCATTTTGTGGCTCTGAGCTCCATGTTCTGGAACACTGCCAGGCAAAGGAGGCCAGATGCGCAAATTGTGACGGTCGCCATGAAGCTAACAATAGGAACTGCCCACATTACAAATTCCAGCGGGAAATACTACACTTACAGGCCTCGGCGGGTCTCCCGCTCAGGGCGGCTGAAACACAACTCAGGAATGAAGGCAAGGCACCTCCTTAGAGGAGATATGGACTTCCCTCAACAGCTGCTACTCTCCATGCGAAAGGACCATCTACATCACATGACAGTCCCCGCCGTTCTCCCTCTGATGACACATTTCGACTCAATAACCTCTCTTCTCCTGGGTTGTCCACTGCCAATAGATTTGAGGGCTTTACCGGCGTCTCAGAAGATATGGAATTTTGGACTATGCCTACGGAGGAGGAGGTCGTGCGATGTTCCCCTGAACACGCCAATGTTGTTTCGCCGAGAACTAGACTACTGTACTAAGAACACAGCCTTCCAAAAAACGCAAGATTGCCAAACCGGTTAGGCCGCTTTCTCGTGCTTCAGCAAATGCCTCACCCACCCACCTGTGTGCCATGCCTGATCACGATACAGACTGTGGATGTCACGACTGCGGCAAATTATTTCTCCTACAGCATAAATCCTCTACTCCTAGAGACTTTAGTGAACAATTACGGGTCTTTGTTTCCTCTCGTAATCCGATAAACGACGAGCACCATCACCAACCTCCTTGCTATTGTGTGTCTCATATCCAAAGTCCTAACCTTCCACCCAAAGACTTATTGACACAATTCCTGAAGGACAATGATCTACTTGACTCGGATCTGACCATAATGGAACTCCCAAAGTCTGCATTTGTCGTACATCAATCGACAACATCCTCCACCCCATCTCCACCCGGAATGTGTGGTACTCGTAAACGTCTCCTCACAACGGACACTCCCTGTGCTTCAGAGCCAGACGTACTCCCCCCACTATTAAATACTCCACTTCCACTTGTCACTCATACGAATTACACAACTGAAGAACTTATACTTCTTAATTCCCCTGTCCCACCTTCCTCTGATCCTCCCCTTTTGTTCTGCGACTCAGGCATTCCCCCTGATGACTGCGGATGCTATGGCTGTTTTCGGAAGTACATCACCCGACATCTCTCCGAGACTGATTCTCAAATACTCGCTCGAGCAAACGACTTCATCAACGCACGTACACCCCCCCCTAACACAGATAAAGCCTCTACTTCACCGCAGGGCTTTATAAGTACCTTACAGCAGGAACTCCTTCACTCTCCAACACTTGTTCCCAAGCTTATCAAACAATTCGCTGCTATAAATGTCGATGAATTAAACGATTCGTCTGCCCCTACGACTCAATCCTCGCCAACAACTATCCCTCCCCATTCTTCATCGGACTCCTTAAACGACTTAATAAACTTATTAAACTTCATAATACAGTTGGTCCTTCAGTAACGCGGCCAATGTGTTCTGGTTACCTCCCGTGTTAGCAAAATTCGCGTTACCGAACCCATATGTTTACATGTTAAAGGTACCTTGGTGTTCTGGGGATTTCCACAAAGTCCACTTTTTCTCCATAGAAGCCTATGTTATAATAATTAAATCAATTATAAAGGTTATTTGACATGTGTAATGAGTTGATTTGCCCATTGCAACAACTCTTACCTCTGAATAAATATTTCGTTTAGGCTAGGCAGCTAGGCTAAGGAGAGAGAGTCACAGCAGTAGCCGACATTTTTCGATCGAAGCTCTGAAATCCCCCCATCATATTTCTCACCTCACACAATAACTACACAATGTAGGGTGTTCTAGTCTTCACCCAACGCACTGCGACAACCATATCTTCATCTGGTATGCATAAACACTTGGTTAGGCCATTTATTTGCAGAGATATGAGCATCGGTAAATTACGAAAATCGTAGCTTCGGAATTCCCGCATAACTCGCCGTCTTATTATTTTCCACCTCACACAATAACTACACAATGTAGGGTGTTCTAGTCTTCACCCAACGCAAAACAACGATCATATCTACCTCTGGTAGGCATAAACACTTGGTTAGGCCATTTATTTGCAGATATATGAGCATCGGTAAATTACGAAAGTCGTGAGTAAAGATTCAGCGACCGAGATAGCCTAGCCATGTTGTCCACACAATGACAAGACACACACTCACTCGATAGCCAAGCAATGACATAAGTGTGTTTCGGTAATTATTCTCACCTCACACATTAACTACACAATGTGGAGTGTGCTAGTATTCACCCAATGCACGGGAACGATATCTACCTCCGGTAATCGGTAAATTACGAAAATCGTAGCTTCGGAATTCCCGCATAACTCGCCGTCTTATTATTTCTCACCTCACACAATAACTTCACAATGTAAGGTGTTCTAGTCTTCACCCAACGCACAACAATGATCATATCTACCTCTGGTAGGCATAAACACTTGGTTAGGCCATATATTTGAAGAGATATGAGCTACGAAAGTCGGGAGTAAAGGTTCGGAGCCCAGCTGGACCCCGCGCCAGTGTAAGTATTGACCGTGTTAGCAACATTTTGGGTATTTGGGATGTACCGCGTGCCACCAAAACCGCGTTTCCAAAACACGCGTTACCGGAGGACCAACTGTATACATTCAATATTTGGTTTATAATCGGGATAGTACCCGGAGGAAATGGTGTTCCTTATACTGTAGTTCGATAATAGCGGAACCATTGGCACCCAACTTATATATTGAAAAATTAAGTAAATCCACCAAAAAACTTCATAATATAATACAGTAGAACCTCGCTCTTTCGGACTAATTGGGGGAGACCCCTGTCCGAAAGTGTCAAAAGTCCGAAAGGGCAGAGTCCGAACTTCACACTTCAGCCATTCGGATTTGTCTGAATGCCTGAAATAATGTCCGAAGTTTATAAGTCCGAAACTCGGCTCTTGGTCCGAATGCGATTTAATTTTTCTCAGTCTTTCAAACAAATCCGAAAGGCTGAAATAATGTTCGAAGTTTATAAGTCTGAATACACATTCACCGACCGTATACCGGTGTAGCAGGAAATGTTTCCCCCCTGACTGAAGTTCCCCCCGGGAGAAGTAGCCTAGGCTTAATTTCCCTCCGGGAATAGTGGCCGGGGCTGTTTTTCCCCGGGGGGGAATTTCAGACCTAGGATATTTTTCCCCCCTCTTGGCCATTTTTCCCCCCTTATATAGGAACCATTAATTGACATAATTACTTTATTGTAGGATTGTTTAACGAAAGCATATGAATGGTTCTTTATTTTAATAAGTAAAGGAATTAAAAAATATAAATTTCACACGTATCTTGTATTAACAAAAATGTAAATTAATTATCTAAGGGTGAAAATGTCTCCTTAGTGGAGGGTATTAAAAATGTTTTAAAACTAACTTTACACAGTATAATACTTTGAAATTGCCTGTCGATCCAAGGCAAGCATCTTGGCACCATTCGTAACGAGAGTCACACTCCACCACTTCGCGTCCATCTGCTGTGATTCCTGCACATTCTTGACAAATCCATGCCCCAGGAATGTCGTCTTCCTTTGCCTTTATTGTAGCATGAAGCGTAAGTGCATCTTCTTACATGTATTTGTTAATGGCTTGAAGTTTGTCTTTTCTGGTGATAAGAATACCAGGAAGACTCTCTGGTCTTGTCTCTATTTCTGGTGTTACTTTCTTTCCTTTGACGTCCACATTTCTAACAACGTCCTCATCTACAAGCATTGTTTCGTGATGGGTGAGTCATTGTTTGATGTTTCATTATGTTAGTCATTTTTTCTGATGGTCGAGTCATTTTACATGTTTCAGTCTTGTTAAAGTCATTGATACACTTGCCATATAACCGGGTGGGTGGGAGGGAATTTTGGCCAAGAGGGGGGAATAATATCCTAGGCCAAAATTCCCCCTAGGGGAAATCTATCCTGGGCCAGATTTCCCCCAGGGGGAATTTCGGACTGGGGGGAAAAACAGACTGGTACACCGGCGAATAGGCCTATACTTTCAATATTGGCAAGTGCATTTGGAGCGCCGAGATTCATCAGCTGATTTTCCGAGTGACCGATATCGTCGAAATACGATAATTTAATCATAAGTACTATATATCTTATATACCGGTACTTACCTTAATTTTTTATATTTCATAATAAACTTATATAAAACGAGTTATAAGTTCAAATGAAAAATCAGTCTACCGGCGGTACCATTACCAAAACACGTGTGTGTATTTACCTATTTGTATTTACCTATTTGTAGTTTACAGGAATTGAGCAGCGCTCGTGTTGTCCTGTCTTAGTTACTTTATAATCAATCCATTTTACTTAGACAAGTATCGTAATGGATATTCCCAGTTCCCAGTATTTTGGACTAACATATCATAACTTATGTTGCCCTATTTCCATATTTACTTTTATCCAACCTAGATTTGAACATGTTAATGTTCTTCGCTCTCACCACCTCCTCCTCCAAGTTGTTCCAAGTCTCTATACTCCTATATGGGAAGCTGAATTTCTTTGTGTCCTTACGACATCTGCCCTTCCTCAGCTTAAACTCGTGCCCTCTTGTCCTTCCATTATCCCTCACGAATAGATCTTCCCTATCTACTCGTTCCAAACTTTTTACTCCCTTGAACATCGTTATTAAGTCGCCTCGTTCCCTTCTCTCTTTCAAGGTAGGCAGTTGTAGTGTCTTAAGTCTTTCCTCATATGTCAACTCCTTCAATCTTGGGATCATCTTCGTTGCTATCCTTTGGACTTTCTCTAATTTGTTTATATGTTTTTTCAAATGTGGTGACCATATCACTGCTGCATATTCTAATCTTGGTCTTATCATAGTCATTATCAGTTTTCTTAACATTTCTTCATCCAAATAGTTAAATGCCTCTCTCATATTGGTTATTATGCCATATGCTCCTCCAATGATCATGTTAATATGCTTCTCCGGGGATAGATCATCTTGTATTATCACTCCAAGGTCCTTCTCATGCCGTGTTTTTCCGATTATTTCAATTCCTAATTTGTACTCCCAGCTTGGCCTTATCTCACTTGTTCCCACTTCCAAAACATGACACTTTTCTGCATTGAAACTCATTTTCCAGGTTTGGCTCCATCTGCGCAACTCATCTAGGTCCTTTTGAAGATCCTGACAACTTTCTATACAGGTGACATTCTTCATGATCTTAGCGTCATCCGCAAACATATTCATATGACTATTCAAGTTTTCTGGCATGTCATTTACATAAAGTAGGAACATTATCGGACCCAACACTGATCCCTGTGGTACTCCGCTCGTCACACTCCTCCACTGTGAATATTCGTCTCGTATCGTGGTCCTCATTTCTCTTCCTATTAAAAAGTTTTCCATCCATTTTAACATCCTACCATGTACACCTCCAACAACCTGCAATTTCCACAATAACCTTTTGTGAGGCACCCTGTCAAAGGCCTTTTTCAGGTCCAGGTAAACACAGTCAACCCATCCCTCTCTCTCCTGTGTAACATCTACAACTCTGCTATAAAAGCTTAATAAATTAGATACACAAGATCTCCCTTCCCTGAATCCAAACTGTTTCTCGCTAAGCACCCCCTGTCCCTCAATGAAGTGTGTCCACTTTTTCCTTATAATTTTCTCACAAATTTTTACAAACAATGCTGGTGAGGGACACCGGTCTGTAGTTAAGCGGATTTTCTCTGTCTCCTCCTTTGTAAATTGGTACTATGTTAGCTCTCTTCCATTCCACTGGCAGGTCTCCCTCATTCAGTGAAGATTTGATGATTTCATAGATTGGTTCCACTAACTCTTCCGCACATTCTTTGAGGATCCATCCAGCCACTCTATCTGGTCCCATTGATTTCCTCACGTCCAAATCCTGCATCAATTTCAGCACTTCACTTTTTGTCACTTTCATTTCAGGCATCTGTGGTGTTCTCATTTCTCTATCAGGTTCTATAAACTCCTCCTCTTTTACAAACACTGACTGAAGCTTTTCATTCATAACTTCACACAATTCTTTATCTTTCTCATAGCTGTTTGTTCCAACTCTTAGTCTGACAATACCTTCTTTTGTTTTTATTTTTCCATTTACAAATCTATAAAATAGTTTTGGCTCATTTTTGCACTTCTCTACAATATTCCTTTCATATTTATATTGTTCCTCGCGTCGTATCTTTACGTATTCATTTCTTTTCTCCTTGTACTTATTCCAGTTATTTTCACTATGTCTCTTCCGTGCTATATTCCAGGCTCGGTTTCTTCTATCCTGTGCCTTACTACATCTTATATTGAACCATTCTTTTTCCCCCTGATTGGAACCTTGGGACATATTTATGTATCCCTTCTTCATATACTTTCAGGAAAAGTCTATATTTGTCTTGAACCATTTCCAGGCTTTCTAGTTCCTTCCAATTTATACTTTGGAAATAATGTTTCAATGATTTAAAATCAGTTTTAGCATAATTGTATCTATTTATTTTATGTCCTTCATTTCTCTCCTCATTTTTTCCCAAATCCATCTCCATTTCTAATATCTTGTGATCACTTTTTCCCAAGGGACAACAATAATTTATCTTTCTAACATCATGTGGATCACTAGTGAAGACTAGGTCTAGCCTGGATGGTTCATCCATCCCTCTGATTCGTGTGTTTTCTCTAACATGTTGTGTTAACATGTTTTCTGTTACTAGATTCAGTAATTTACTGCCCCAAGATTCATTATTATTTCCCACATCTAACCCTTCCCAATTGACTTTCTTACAATTGAAATCACCTGTTAATAATAATTTATTTCTCCTATTAAAAAGTATTTTTAGTGCATCTAGAGATTCCGTGATTAGTTGATCATATTTATCCCGCTTCCATGCTCTAGTTTGTGGTGGTATATAAGCCACTGCTATATCAGTTGCTTTGTTGTCCTTGTCTTTTATTGTCACTGCTATAATTTCTGATCTATTATTGCCTAGGTTAATCTCACTTGCTTCTATATTTTTGTCAGTCATTATTAACACTCCGCCGCCCACTTTTCCTTCTCTATCTTTTCTCCACACATTATACCCTTCCCATCCCAACACTCCCAATTCAGTACCACCTCTCAACTTTGTTTCTGCTAAGCACATAATATGTGGTTTATATTTCTCAATATAGTCATTCAATTCTAATTTCTTAGACAGCAAGCCATCCACATTACTATACATCAGCTTCATCTCCCCCCTTCTTACACCTTTCTTTTTTTCTCTTTCCCTGATATTCCCAGACTCTACTCCCCCCCCGCTTCCACTCCACCTTCTCTCCCTTGCTCCCCCGTGCTCTCCACCTGCCCTGTTCCTCTCACTTGTTCCTGGTTTACACCAGTCTCTCCCTCCTGTCCTTCGGTACTGGTACTCGCTTCCCCTGTCTTACCGTTCATCCCTATGTTCTCTGTTTGCCCCTCCGTCTTCCTCTGTGGGCTTTTGATGAACCATTTCCTCTTCTTCGTTCCTACCAGTCTCCAATACAAAAAATCCACTTCTTGTTCTGTTCTTTTGGCATTCAATTCCTTCACCTCATCCCTCAAACTTTTCATTTTGTTTCTTTCATCTAAGTCCAAGTCTTTTTCGATGTAAATATGCTTCAGACAAGCCTTATCTTTCAACCTCCATTTATTATTCATGATTTCCTCTACTATTCCTACTGTGCGAAACTGCACTTTCATTGGCCTAGAAAGGCTAGACTCTTGTTTATATTTTCCAATTCTATGCATGTCTTCAATTTCATTCTCCCACTCTCTCACACCCTCGTCCACTACCTGTAGAATCTCCCTCACTCGGTCTCTCTCTATCCTACTTCTCTCCTCTCTCTTTACATTGTGTTTCTCCTTATCTCCTCTTATCACAATACATTTGAAGCCCTCCGAATCATAAGGGGACCAACCACCATTTTCTTACTTCTGAGAAAATCAAGGTCAAAGTTTGGCAGTTCAAAATATGTGTAACTCTTTAACCCGGTAAGGTGCCCTCTTCATATTTTTACTGAAGGTAGCTGAAACACTACTCTTTCATCCCAGCATGTAAAAATAGGGGGTTCCACATCTATATTTTTAGTAAAAACACCCAAACCAAAATTATCCCCTTTTGTGAATGGCCAAAATGGCCAAAATCTAACATTACCAGCACTTTGACAACAAGTTTTTTCTTTTAAAGATAATAATGCACTGATATTGGGTAGTGTACGTAATTGTCCATCATTCCCACCCACAAGCCTCCAATTTCCATACTCCAGGTAAGGCAGGTAAGTAGTTAATAATTAACAGGTAAGTACAAGGGTATGGGTAAGTGAACGTACTTTTACGTACGGGAGAGTGAGAGTATGGAGGGATTAACTGAGTGTCGTTTGGACCCCTTGTGTCATGTTATATTTTTCCCAGGATATTGGTGAGTGTTCCCGAAAGGCGAAAAAGTTACCTTAACGTCCAGGACTCTCACTCATACAGTTTTCGTCTTAAGGGTACCAAACGACTACCAGTGTGTAGGGGAGAAGTTGGGCTATGGCACCACGTGCTTGGCTTGGAAATTCAAAAAATGTCGGTTGGTCCCCTTATGATTCGGAGGGCTTCATTTCTTTCTTCCAGCAGTCTCCCTCACTAGATTTTCCTTCTGTCTAATTACCTTAACTACATCCTTTTCAAAGTTACCTCCCTGCCTATGTATCTGTTGCTCCTTTACTATCTCCGAAAATTTCAAATTCCTTACCTCCTCGTTCTTTTGAAATTCATCCTTCTTTAATTCAACATCCTTCATATCTTTCTTCATCCTGTCCATTTCTTCCTGCATTTCGCTAATACAAACCCTTAACACGTAATTCTCATCCTTCAGAATACCAATTTGGTTTGCCATCCGTTTTTCTCTTCGTTCATAATCTAAGCTTTTTGTCTCCTGTTCCTCTAGCTTCCGCTCCAGTTTATTCAACCTCACCGCAAATGCAGATATTGCTACTCCCTCCTCTGAGAACCCTGAAATATCAAATCCCTCATGATCACGATCATAAGGGTCTCTGGTTACCCTGCTTGGGGGCAGGCTGAGCCGGTTCCTCCCACCGCTGGCCATACTGCCAGCTGGCCTTTGTTTACACCTGTTCGGCTCCACAAGTTTCGGTGGGAATATCCATTACTTTTTCTTTCTTACTCAAATCAAACTCTACCCTCACCTTTTTTAACTAGGGAGTATATTCACTAATTGCATTTAAATTATAATTAATAAACAAAAGGACAACACATATGAACGCTACAAAAATACCAAACCACCAAACAGGCGCTGGCTGAATCAGCTGTTTCAAGCACGTCCGCCCTCCACCACGGTCTGACTGTGTGTGTTATTTGTGTTTGGCTATGTCGAGTGAGTATTTACCTAATTGTATTTACCTAATTATAGTTTACAGGAGTTGAGCTAAGCTCGTGTTGTCCCGTCTCTCAGTCTACTTTCATCCAATTTTTTCTTGAAAATATGGATGTTCCTTGCCCCTACCACCTCCTCCTCCAGCCTATTCCATTTGTCAATACATCTATAGGGGAAGCTAAACTTCCTGATATCGTTCTTGCAGGTAGGTCTTTTTACTTTGTAGCTGTGGCCTCTAGTTATTCCTGTATCCATAATTATTATATCCTCCCTATCCAGCCTCTCCAGCCCTCGGGTGCATTTGTACATCATTATCATGTCTCCCCTCTCTCTCTTCTCTTTTAGACTCGGTAGATTTAATTTGTCTAGCCTCCCTTCATATGGCAGTTCTCTGAGACTTGGAACCAATCTAGTAACTGCTCTCTGGATTCTTTCTAACTTGTGAATATGCTTCTTTAGATGCGGGGACCACACCACTGCTGCATACTCCAATCTTGGTCTAATCATACTTTTTATAATTTTCTCTACCATGGTCTCATCCAAGTAGTTCAGAGCAACTTTCATATTCCCGGCCATTGCATACATTCCGCTAAAGAGCTTGTTAATATGTTTCTCTGGCGACAAGTTATCTTGTATAATCAACCCTAAATCCTTTTCTTTTTCGGCCTTGCTAATTATATTATCTCCCATCCTGTACTCCCAATTTGGTCTATTCACACTTCTTCCCATATTTAACACATGGCATTTACTTATATTAAATTTCATTTTCCACTTGGTGCTCCATTCGTATATTTTATCTAAATCCCCTTGCAGCTCCTCACAACTACTTTTATTTGTTATTTGTCTCATAATTTGTACGTCATCTGCAAACATTGACATGTTTTAGATATTTTAGATATTTAGATATTTTCACAGCAATTGTTCCGAGGAACTTGCTTCAATTGTGCCGCCTCTCCACATCTTTCCCCATAGAACTAGGGCAGCTGAGAGCGCCCATGAATTTACACTTTCTCCTCCACAATGCAGAACTTCTGCATATCAGAATTAATTTATCCCCAGAGCTACTACTCTTTGGAATTCACTTCCCTCGAATTGCTTTCCACAAACTTACAATCTACAAATGTTTAAATCCAGTTGTTACAAACATTTTATGAATGGAGGATGCCTTTAAGCACATGGACCTTTTTGTTTTATCTGTGTTTTTCCTTCCTCCGTTCATTGTCTCTTAAAAAAAAAAAAAAAAAAAAAAAAAATAGGAGTTTATGCCTATCGGCAGGTCATTCACGTACATAAGGAACATGAGAGGTGCCAACACAGATCCCTGCGGCACACCACTCTCAACTTTCCTCCACGATGAGTAAGTTCCTCTAATGTTGGTCCTCATTTCCCTATCTGTTAAATAGCTCTCCATCCATTTCAGCAAACTCCCCCTGACACATCCTAGCATCTCAAGCTTAGATAACAATCTCTTATGTGGTAGCTTATCGAATGCTTTGGAAAGGTCTAAGTAGACGCAGTCCACCCATCCGCCTCTTTCTTGGAGTACATCTATCACCCTACTGTAATAACATAGCAAACTGGTAACACAAGATGTCCCTTCTCTGAATCCAAATTGCTTTGGGGTTATTATCTTCTTTCTCTCCAACATTTTCATCCATCTTTTCCTAATTAGCTTTTCACAAATCTTGCACACAATACTAGTAAGTGAAACTGGTCTATAGTTTAAAGGGTCCACAGGATTTCCATTCTTGTATATCGGAATGATATTAGCTCTTTTCCATTCAATAGGAACCTGTCCTTTATCTAAGGAAGCTTGAATTATGTCCCTCACTGGCTCCACTAATTGCTCTGCACACTCCTTTAAAACCCAGGCAGACACTTCATCCAGTCCCATAGCTTTCCTTACTTCAAGTCCTCTCATCGCAGATAACAGCTCATCTCTAGTTATTTCAATCTTACTAAGACCACTCTCCAGTACTTCCGCCTGTGGTTCGTCAAAACTTTCCTCTCTAGTAAAAACTGACCCCAATTTGTTATTCATTACCTCGCACATGTCCGATACATTTTCACACTCATTTCAGTGAGTGTGTGTGTGTGTTCTTGGGTGTATTCACTTGCTTGTTCGTCAAGGGGAATCCACGCAATGCGAGCTAAGCTCATTATTATCGCGCCTCCTTAACTGGGAATGTATTGCGTGAAATGCATGTTAAGTGTTTATGTATCGTTGGAATGGCTGTGGATGTGTGTGTAGTCTGTATTTTAGCCAATTGGCGACATCTGGAAACGAAGGCTTTGGGTTAATCTGTACGGTACCATTCTCACTACGGTACCAGTCTCACCCGAAGGCTTAGGTTGACCAGTTGTTGTTGTTGTTCCCCAAGCTGCCTGGCCGAACAGCCCCAAGGCCCTGAGCAAGGCCAAGGCCATAACCGAGCGCCCCCACAGAACCCTCCCTGCCGACCACAATAAAGCCTGGGTGACCGAAGCCACTCCATGGCGGGGAGCTGAGGAGGGTGCGGAAACGCCCGGGAAACCAAAGTCCCACCCAGGACCCTGTGCCCCTCAGCAATTATGAAGAGAAAGTTGAGGGGCAAAGGAAAAATGTGACGCTTTGGCTTCCAATCTTGGTAGATTGGGAGGTCAATCCACGGATGAGACGCCGTCACTTGAGATCTAGAAAATATAAAAGTAAAAGGAACAGTCAGAGTAAGCTATGGGTATAGCAGAGATCGCTCAGTTCTCACTCTGATAGACCAGCCCATCACCACAGGTTGACCAGTAGCTTAGGTTGACCAGTACGATACCCATCTCGCCTTGTAACCGATCACCAACCCCGATGGGACGTCACAACTTCGTCCACTTATACCAGGTTCTTATTTATACTGCTAGGTGAACAGAGGCTACACCGTTAGGAGACTTGCCCAAATGTCTCTTCCCCGCCCGGGTCTCGAACCCGGGACCTTCTGGTTGTGAGCCAGACGCGCTATCAGTTACGCCACAGGGAGGTGTGTTCTTGTGTGTGCGTGTGTTCAACTAAAGATGCGCGGCGCATTGTTTTCGTGTCAAATAAATGGCATTTCATAGTACCAATGGACTTATTTGGATATACTGTATTATTGACCCTTGGTATGAAGGTATGTTGCCACTGTAATAATGCTGACAAATAAATAGATAAATGACTAATAAAGTAGGCCTGGGCTTATACGGCGAATATATCACTAGAAGCTATTTCCTAGGGTGAAAATAATTACTGCTCTTCATACCAGGGGTCAATAATATATCCAATGAAGTCCATTGGTAGCCTACTATGAAATGACATTTATTTGACACGAAAACAATGCCGAGCATCTTCAGTTGAACACATGCACACACAAGAACACACCTCCCCGTGGCGTAACTGATAGCGCGTCTGGCTCACAACCAGAAGGTCCCGGGCGGGGAAGAGACATTTGGGCAAGTCTCCTAACGGTGTAGCCGTTAAACATATCCACAAACATATCCACAAAATTGAGAGGGTACAGAGAGCAGCTACGAGGATGATCCCAGGTTTGGAAAATTTGGAGTTCCAAGAGAGGCTCGAGAGATTGAATCTACCTACAGTGGAACAGAGAAGGAAACGAGGACAGCAAATTCAGATATACAAATGTGTTAGAGGTATTGACAAAATCGACCAAGAAAACTTCATAGAGAGGGATGGAGGTGAGAGAACAAGAGGTCACAGCTACAAACTGAAAGTGCCTAATAGTAAATCTGATTTGAAAAGTAAAAGAATTCCTACCAACTCGATTAGTGGGTGGAACAAATTGCCAGCCGAAGTAGTGTCTGCACCATCAGTGCATAGTTTCAAAGCACGGTATGACAAACATATCTTAGGAGGCGGGAATTAACGAGCATGCTCACTCCCGCAAATACAACTAGTGTAAGTACACACACACACACAGCAGGAGGAGAACCTGAACAAGAGGGTAGTTAATGCCATCAGACAAAATGAGAAACAGGTCAGTGATATTATTGACAAGAAGAGGTGTGTAATTATGTTTGGAGATATAGAAGAGGAAATATCAGATAGAAATACGAGAAAAGGTGTGGAGATGAAGAAAGTTGAGAAGATGATTGATGTGATAGATAGACAAGATAAGGAGGGATGGAAGAGAGAGGTAGAGGATTGTTGGAGACTAGGGAAATACAAGAAAGGAGAAATGAGGCCAATGAAGATTAGATTTAAGTCAACCAAAGTAGCAGAGGAGGTACTCAGATCCAGCTGGAAGTTAAGTCAGGAGGGGGAATACAGAAATGTTAAACTAAGGAAAGATCTAAATGCGGAAGAGAGGGAGAAAATGAGAGAAATAAATCGAGAAGTCAAAGAAAAGAACGATAATAGATCAGAAGGGGAGAAGGGGGATTTTTTCTACAGGAACATGGATGGGAAACTAAAGAAGTGGTACCTGAAGAAGGGGGAGAAGATAGAGGCGGAGGGGGGGAGAAAAGACGTGGTGGTACAGGAAGAAGGATTGGAGGGAGAGGTGCAACAGGAAAGGGAAATACAGTAAAAGTCCGTTAATCCGACGACCGATGATTCGAATCTCCCAATAGTCCGAATTTTTCAATTTGAGGCCAAATCCGAATTCACCCGATGGTCCGAATTTCAAGAAGTCCCAAAGTCCCCTTTTTGAGGCATTAGGCCACTCAAATGACACATAATGGAGCACACACATATCATATGTTCATGAATTCACTTTAAAAGTTTACCATTGTCATTGTAGCCTATTATCTACTTCAAAACATTCAGATTAATGGTCAAAGGAAGCTACTGATATAATCGTAAACACCTTCGTCTTCTTCTTCTTCCACATCGTCTGCTAGAGAGTTTGTTTTGCTCTTGAACGCATCCTTGGGACGCTCCGATGCGCTACTGGCTTGCACCGCATTTTCTGCAAGCGCATTCAGTCTTGAGCTTGAAAACGCACCTTTCAAGAAGTCCCAAAGTCCCCTTTTTGAGGCATTAGGCCACTCAAATGACACATAATGGAGCACACACATATCATATGTTCATGAATTCACTTTAAAAGTTTACCATTGTCATTGTAGCCTATTATCTACTTCAAAACATTCAGATTAATGGTCAAAGGAAGCTACTGATATAATCGTAAACACCTTCGTCTTCTTCTTCTTCCACATCGTCTGCTAGAGAGTTTGTTTTGCTCTTGAACGCATCCTTGGGATGCTCCGATGCGCTACTGGCTTGCACCGCATTTTCTGCAAGCGCATTCAGTCTTGAGCTTGAAAACGCACCTTTGGACGTATTAGTCTTGAGCTTGAAAACGCACCTTTGGATGTTCCGATACGCTACTATTTATAGTTCAGTGATCGGAGCATCCCAAGGGTGCTTTCAAGACAACAAGACAAGGGTGCTTTCAATACAATATAATATAACAGAGCACGTCACAAAAGGAAAATCACAAAAGGAAAATTACAAGAACCTCTCAGGGAAGTGCCGTTGTTAAGGCATTACTTCCCGAACCACATCTGATCTTCAAGAGCAAGACAAACTCGCTAGTAGACGGAAGAAGAAGAAGAAGACGTTTATATCAGCAGATTCCTTTGACCATTAATCTGAATGTTTTGAAGTAGTTAATAGGCTACAATGACAATGGTAAACTTTTGAAGTGATTTCATGAACATATGATATGTGTGTGTGCACCATTGTGTCATTTGGGTGGCCTAATGTCTCAATGTTTTCGTCATACACAGGTTCATAGGGGTAAAGTCCGATAATCCGAAAAATCCACTAATCCGAACGAGAGCCGGTCCGCTGCCCTTCGGATTAACGGAAGTTTACTGTAGTAGGATAAAGACAGGGAATATCAATCATAATGGTAAAAGCAAACAAGTGCAAGATGGTCTATAGCAATGTGGATGGGCTGATATCAAAGAAATTAGAAATTAATGATTACATCATTAAGGAAGAGCCCTTAATATTGTGTCTATGTGAAACTAAACTAAATAAAGGGATACGTTTGGAGGGAATGGGATGGAACAACTATAATATCTGGAGAAGGGATAGAGAAGACAAGATTGGGGGAGGGGTGCTAATTCTTACGCATAATAAATTGAAAACAAGAATGATTGATCTGAATAATAGTAAAGCAGAAATATTAGCAGTAGAATTGACAGATGATGACAATCAAAAGGCGGATGTTGCAGTGGCCTACATGCCGCCCTACACAGGGGCTTGGGAAGAGGAGGAATACAAATTTATCAAAGATGAGATGATTATTTGTATTGAAAAATTAACTTTTAGAAACAATGAATTAATTGTAGTAGGGGACTTCAACTGTAAAGAGGTGGATTGGGAACAGAGAGAAGCTGGCAGCAATGTGAACTCGTGGGGGTATAGGCTACTGGATATGGTCACAGAAAATTTATTGGTGCAAAATATAAAGGAAAATACAAGAAGAAGGGGAAATGATGAAGCATCCAGATTGGACCTAATGTTTACTAGAGACTATCTATCTATCTATCTATTGCCTGACGCCGCGATCCCCGAAGGGGTGGCCATGAACGAACCGCCCCCATCCACCTATGTCCCCAGTCAGTCGACGCCCCTCCCCCCAACCAGCACCGCCTTCATTCATATACTTCCTGACTCCATCCTTCCACCTCTCTTTCGGTCTACCTCTCCCTCTCTGTCCCTCCACCTCGCTCTCGTACACCCTCTTAGTCATTCTCTCGCTTTCCATACATTCCATATGGCCGAACCATCTCAAGTTATTCCTTTTCACACTTTCCAGCACATCTACCTCCACACCACACCTCCTTACTTTCTCATTAGTCTGTCTATCCCTCCATGTAACTCCGCACGCACTTCTTAAGTAATTCATTTTTGGTCTGAGTCTCTCAACTAACGTCCATGCTTCGCTTCCGTAAGTCAGTGTCGGGATTACCACACTGTCATGCAAGGACTTCTTCACTTCCATACTGACCACCCTATTTCTTGTTACTGCTTTCAACGTTCCTACAACCCTCTTCCCCTGTTGTACCCTCTCCCGCACTTCTTCATCCATAGTCCCATCTTTACTCAACACACTGCCCAGATACTTAAAGGAGTTGACTATCTCCATAGCCTGACCGTTCAGCTTCACCTCACACTCTGTGACTTCACCCCTTTCGAAGACCATAACCTTGCTCTTCCCCGCATTTACCTTCAAATTCCATTTTTCGCACACTGTTCCAAACTCATTTACCAGACCCTGCAACTCCCATTCATTATCGCTCATCAGAACTGTATCATCCGCAAACAGCAGTACTGTATAGGTAGCTTCCACTCAATTTCCTCCCTTTTCAGCGATACACCAACATCCACTGCTCTTGATAGTATTTCTTTCATTACTCCATCCATATATACAGTAAACAACCACGGGGACATCACACACCCCTTTTTCAACCCAACATTCAGCTCAAAGAACTCGCTCTGCTCACTCTCCACACGTACTGCCGCCTTTGCACCCTCATATATGCTCTTCACTGCTTTCAGCAACTTGCCATCTACTCCGTATATTCTAAGTACTTTCCACAAACCTTCTCTATCCACTCTGTCATAAGCCTTCTCCAAGTCCATAAAGGCAACATACACCTTTTGTTGCTTCTCCAGATATTTCTCCACAACACAATTCAGGGTAAAAATCTGATCTACACATCCTCTTCCCTTCCTAAAATCTCCCTGCTCGTCGCCTATCCATTTCTCCATTCTCACTCTCACTCTCTCAATCACTACCTTACTGTATACCTTCCCTACTACGCTTAGTAGTGGTGATGGGCTGGTCTATTAGAGTGAGAACTGAGCATTCTCTGCCATACCCATAGCTTACTCTGACTGTTCCTTTTACTTATATATTTTCTAGATCTCAAGTGACGGCGTCTCTAACGTGGATTGACCTCCCAGTCTACCAAGATTGGAAGCCAAAGCGTCACATTTTTCCCTTGCCCCTCAACTTTCTCTTCATAATTGCTGAGGGACACAGGGCCCTGGGTGGGGCTTTGGTTTCCCGGGCATTTCCGCACCCTCCTCAGCTCCCCGCCATGGAGTGGCTTTGGTCACCCTTGGCCTTGCTCCGGGCCTTGGGGCTGTTCGGCCAGGCAGCTTGGGGAACAACAACAACAACAACAACAACAACTACGCTTAGAAGACATATTCCTCGGTGGTTACCACACACTCCTCTTTCCTCTTTGCCCTTATATAGGGGGACTATTATGCCAGTCTTCCAGTCATCGGGTGCACTCCCCTTCTCCCATGCTAGTTTGCACATTTTCCATACCCATTCGATCACTATCTCACCACATACCTCAACATTTCCCCACACACTCCATCTGTTCCTGGTGCTTTCCCCAACTTCACTCTTTTCATGGCTTCCCACACTTCTGACCTCCTGATCCCCACCTCCTCCTCCACTACTTCTCTTCTTCTCCCTCCCATACCATATCCAGCTATGTTTGCTGGCTCTTCATTCCTTACATTTAGCAACTCTTTGAAGTACTCCCTCCATCTTTCGACTCTCTCTTGCTTCTCGGCTAGCATTCTCCCATTCTTATATTTCACACCCTTACTGTTTCCCTTGCTACCTTCCCTAACTTTCTTGACTTCTTTCCAGAACAGTTTCTTACTCTCCCTCCATTTTACACTCAGATTCCTTCCAAATTCCTCATCTACTCTTCTCTTACTTTCCTTCACTACTCTCTTCACCACCCTCATACTCTCCACGTACCTCGCTCATTTCTGTCTCTCGAAATCTTCATTCCCTCTACTACCCAACCACTCTCTATATGCTTTCTTCTTTTCTTCCACAGCTATTCTTACCTCTTCTGTCCACCATGCTGTACCTTTCACTCCCCTCCCTCTTCTCCTCACTCCACACACCTCCTCACATGCTGCACAGATCTCATCCTTAAACACCTTGCTCATCTCCTCCACTACTAGAGACCCAGATGTAATTTCTGATATAAAATACTTACCACCTTTAGGCAAGAGCGATCATGTTGTAATGGACATAGAAATCCTATTGGATTATTCCAATATGGTAGAGAGGGAGGAGCACATGGAAAATGGGTTTGACTATGCAAAAGGAGACTACCAATCACTGAGACAATACTTCAGAGATGTTGACTGGAGCGAAATACATCAGAGAAATAGTGTAGACGAGAAGTATGGAGTATTTAAAACAATATATGAAGAAGGAGTCAATAAATATGTCCCTAAGCAAGGTAATAAGTCAACGAAGGTAAAGGATTGGTTTAATGAAAAATGTAGGAAAGCCAAGGAAAAGAGAAACCAGGCGTGGAAGGCAGCTAGAAAAAGGTGTAATAGAGAAACTTGGAACAGATACAAGAGATTAAGAAATGTATATGCTACAATCAGGAGACAAGAAGCCAGAGAATATGAAAAGAACATTGTGAAAAAATGTGAGAGTGATCCTAAGCTGTTCTATAGGTTTGTAAATAGTAAAATGAAGGTAAGGGATAGAATAGTGAGGTTGAAAGTTGAAGGGACCACTTATAATGATGACCAGAATATGTGTGAAGTTATGAACAATTATAGTTTTGACTCCTGCAAGGAGATAAAGAAAACCTAATATTTAGTAGTGGCCCCGTAATCATTGACGATTATGCCTATTACATAAGGCCTCCTCTTCAAACGCTCGTTTACCGTAGTTTGAATCTACCGCGCAGAGCATAAAAAATTTGAGGAGCCTTCATCATGAGCGCACGCAACCTCACTCATGGTTCTGTCATTATGAAATTGGGTTCTCACTACGAAAAAACTTCGTAACAAATAATAAATAAAAAGAAAATAAGAATAACTATTCATAAGCTTTCCATATACTCGTGGATGTACTTGTGTGGATATTTGACCAGACGCTGACTTCAGGCGTCATACTTCCTTCACTGACATCTCAAGTAAACCAAAATCCTTAATACATCAACGAATGGGAAGGGGATGGTCGGGAGGGCCCCAGTCGTCAATGATTACGGGGCCACTACTAAATATTAGGTTTTCTTTATCTCCTTGCAGGAGTCAAACCTATAATTTATTAGTGGCCCCTCCATCATTGACGATTATGCCTGATATCTAAGACTGGAGGGGGACATTCGTAATCATATCATAACTCTAGCAAAAGCAGATAATCAAACAACCACATAGTATTCTTACTTTGTAAAAAATATATATTGTTGCGCATAAACTTTATACAGCATATATATACAAAAAGAGGTACAAGCAGGAGCGTGCTTCGAAGAAGCCTGCTTGAAAAAAGGGTTAACTCTGAGACTCTGTACACAGATCTGCTAGTTAAGAAGGCACCCCACTTCAAGTAAGTGGTGAAAAATAAAAACTTATAAGTCTACATGTGCACATATAAACCCCATTAAACTAGTGGATATATTCCTAAAAATATACCCAAACATAAAATGAATTCTTGCACTTTCGCAGAAGTACCGAACTCTTGTACTTATGCAGAAGTACTTACATCAAAAATAAAAGTCGCAGTTGCAACTACTGAGATTTCTTAAAATTATATTGCTTCACAGCCAAAACTACTTACAACAAGAATTGTTGTTTTACTACTATTGTACTTTAGCACAATTTCCTGTAATGAATACTACAGAGAAATTTTATATCACAACACCTACAAACAGTATCACAGCTCGTATGCTCCGTACACATACTCCGGCGGGGTCTAGGGTGTCCTATGTTACACTGACTGCACCCCCCCCCCCCCTCTTTTCTTAATCTAAAAAATAAGTGACTTAGAGGCCACCTAGACCCTCTGCCTTAAAGCTATATATGGCATGGAAGGTCTGTCTAGAGCTACTGAAAGGTATCGAGTCAAAAACGTATGATTAGAGGACCATAGGTGCGTGGACGCTATGTCCTCAACAGAAAAATTCTTAAGGAAACGCAAGGAGGCCGCCCATTTACGTAAATCGTGGGCTTTTCCCACGACGCCGGGATTACTCTCTTTTAATGACATACTAGGAGAGAAGCTATTTTACGTTTCATTAAGCGTTTGCCTGTACTTGCTACCCATAAAGCACCCTGTTGATTCAGAGGTGCTACTCTCAAATATTTGGTTAGAGCTTGCAGTGGACATAAATTATGGTGCACTTTTCCCCTTTTCAACGCCGGCACCGTGAACTCTGAAAACACGTGTTCACTGTGTTAATTTTTGGCGATGAACCCTGGGGGAGGTGCAAAGTGAATACACTCATTGAGCCTACCAAACCTTATGCAATTAGGTGTGTTGCTCATCGCCGCCAGCTCAGATACCCTGTTCCCGGTAGCCAAAGCCATAAGGAATACTGCCCTTTTTTTAAAGTAAGTAAAAATCTGCAGTATTTTGGTACAGACGGGAATGAAGTAAAGACAACGCTTTGTCCAGAGACCAGGTAGGCATGAGCTGACGGGGAGGTGGGCGGAGTTTAAAACATGCTCTCATGAAACCTGTTTCCTCCGCTAGTGGTATGGTTAGACCTGTAAGGTCAAAGAATGGCATCCTAATCGCTGTTAAGTGATTTTTTAACGTTACTACAGATAGACGTTTCTGCTCGAACAGATAGTTTAAATAATTAAAAACCAAAGCCACCGAAGGTACGGTTTGTTCTGTCCTAAATATCCAAGAAGTAAAGGACCGCCAGTGCGATTGATACTGTCTCTTTGTAGATTGGGTATATTGATTCATGAATTTATCGGTCACGTTTCTACCATACGGTGTTAGCCACTTGGCCTCCTGAATGTCCATAATGCAAAAGTCAGCGAGGTCTCTAGGTTGCCAATCGTGTCTAAGTGGAAATACCCGACCGGGAGCGACACCGGGTTCGGGCACCACGTTTTCAATTGCTGGTACCACAACTGCGCCGGCCACAGGGGCGCGATTAACGAGACTACGCCCCGATAATCCCGTAGTTTGTTTACTACGTGGCACATTAGAGAAGCGTCTGGTGGCGGAAACAGATAAACGGAACTCCACATGTTCCAGTCCGTCACCAGTGCGTCGGGTCCTCCCGCCGGCGTTATTGTCCGGCGGGTGAGGTACAGCGGGAGTTTGTGAGTCTCCTCGGACGCAAACAGATCCACTTGTGGACGGTAAGGCTCCGCAATCATTTGGTCGAAAATGGTTTGCTTGAGCGCTCATTCTACTGTTGTGCTCTGTCTCCGAGACAGAGCGTCTGCCCAGACGTTTGCTACGCCTGGGAGATAAGATGCGTGAAGACGAATGTTCAGCTTCCCGGCTAGAAAAAAAAAAAAATCTGACACGTTTAGCAAGTTCCGAGATCTCGTTGACCCTTGTTTCTGAATGCAGTGAACCGCATTCAGATTGTCCATCCTGAAGGCCACCGATTTGTCCCGTAAAGTAGAGCCGTGAGCCTGAAGGAAATACAAGGGGACTAGTAACTCTTTGCCATTGATGTGGGAGGTTTCTGAATGGGACCAAAGCCCTTGACCCTGATGGCCGTGGTTTGACTGAAAGCCCCAACCTATCGTTCCTGACGCATCCGTGTCTACCCATACCGTCGGCGGAGGAGAGGTCCATGACATGACCGAGTGCAATGTTTCCCTCTTCGCCCAGACCGCTAGTAAGCTGTGTATTAATTTTGGGATGGGCCATAATGTTTCTGCCGGCAATAGTGGAAAACATTTGTTGCCCTCCAATATTAAACGTTTGACTTTCAACCGGCCCAACTTTACAGTTAGTTGAATCCAGTTGAGAGGGCCGACCAGAGATTCCCAGACTCTCCGTGTCGTAGTCAGACTGTGAAGAAACATAAACAGTTTCTTGCGAAACCTGTTCCGATTGTCCACACTCTGACTCAGAGTGAGAGCAGCTGTGTCCCAGACCAGCCCTATCCACTGGACCACTCGTGAGGGAACAAAGTTTGACTTTACCGGGTTTACCTTGAACCCTAGAGATTTTACATGATTTAATGTTATGTTGACATGATTAATGCATAACTGTTCCGTCTCTGCCACCACCAGCCAGTCGTCTAGATACCACAAAATCCTGATCCCTTGTTCTAACATGGGCATCAGGGCTTGCCGGACCAATTTCGTGAATAAGCGAGGTGCTAGGTTTAATCCAAACGGCATCCTCTGAAAGACATAAGTCTGATGCTTTATTCGTAATGCCAAATATCGTTGAAACCTTTTGTTTACCGGGACGTGCCAGTACGCGTCTGTCAGGTCTAAAGAACACATCCACCCTTCCGGCGGAAGTGTTAGCCTGATTTGATTCACTGTCAGCATCCTGAAGGAAACGTTGTGAATATGGAGGTTCAGATAAGACAGGTCTACGACCGGCCTCATCTGAACACTGTCCCTTTGGGCACTAGAAAGAGTTTGGACGTAAATACTGGGTAATTTTGAGGGACCGGGATGATGACATTCTTGGCGATCATCTCTTGGATCAGTGACTCCACCTCTAATGAAACAAAATTTGCCTTTGTCGGCTGACGTAAGCGAGGTCGCCGGAGCCACTGCCAGGTGGTGCCTTTGCGTGCCAACATCCTCGCCCATGTGTTTAATGGCCATGCGCGATGACACGCCCGGAACGACCCAGTTAGCAGACAAGGGTTCGCCGGCTGGACTACCCTCTGATCCACCCGCCGTAAGACTGGCCCTGGGAGTGAGAGAGAGACCCTAGTTTTTTGGTGGTGGTGGTGGTGTATGCTTTGATGACTGGCCGGGTTTGGTCGGAGACGGGCCCTGGGCTGGTCGTTGATACTTCTGTCCTTTATGATTACCTGAAAACTTTCCTTGCTTGTATCTGTACTGAGCCTGACTTTGGGTGGAAGAGGACTTAGGCAGATGAAAGGGCTTTGCCCCACCAGGCTGAGCTTTTGCGACTAGTTTGGGCTTGGTAAAATTGAAAGCAGGTTTCTTAGATGGGGTGGGACTGTGCTTAAAGGCCTGAGCCATGTTGAACACTATTTTCCACACCTCCGGGGACATTAAAGAGGCAGTTAGAACAGGGGACATAACTACTTGATTTGCAATCCTATCCAGGAGCTTCCTCACGAGAGACATCCTTAGATCTTGTCGTGCCCGCACCGCCTCTAACAAGGCTGTACGGATATCCCCCAGTGACTGTATAGAAGTCTGGAGTAGCAAGCGTCTAGATAGTTCGATAGCCTTTCGGACTTCCGCGTCCGCAATCGCCTGAGCAGATCTGAGCATTGACTTCGCTACCTGTTGTGTGACAATATACTGGGAAAACAGTCTATATGCTTTCCCACGTAGTCTAAACTCCCGGTCTAGGTGAGCAGTGGACGGTGTGGAAAAGGGATCTTTAAGTTCGCATAGATTAATTTTAGGAGCAGCTAAAAATGCAAATAAAGCAGAGGGAACTCCGCCGGCAGAGAATACCGGCATCGAGAACCAAGAATGGCTTTCTTGTGGAATTTGGTGTGAAGATTTAGAGGTAAAAGTCATTGCAAAGTTTTGAGCCTCCACTTCCCATTCCACCCAAGGACCCGGACCCAACTGCTCCACCTTCAAAACTGGATTTGCGGCTGTGTCTGTGAACGTCTTTAAACCTAACTCTGGTGTTAGAGCTGACAGTGCTTTTATATCATTGAAACCGTCATGCTTGGTCCAGTCCGAAAACAGTTTTGAAGCTGACGCAGGGGGCAGGGCCGGTGTAGAAGTATACACAAAATAATCATGGTGATAATAGTTAGGAATGGCCTTAATATTAACATCAAGTACATTTCCTAGAATATCTAAAGCACGTAACTTTCTAGATTTATTCCCTTGAATTACCCACTCACGTGGTACCGGAAGCTCCCCTGACATAGTGGACTGTGCTACCTCTGGCTTTGCTGGGAACATTGTTACCCATGACTCATCTGGCCCGTATAGGAGGGGCATAGCTCCCTTTCGGACCGGCGCTTAATCTAAAGGGGGAGGATTTACATCTGCTACTACTCTCACATTGGAAGTAGTCAGTGCCGCCGAAGTTGGCCTAGTAACCATAGTAGGTGATACAGGGGGAGGGTGCGGAATTTGTGTCAAAGCAATAGAAGTAGCCAGAGGTCGGACATTCGATGCTGTCGTGGAAGCTCCCAAACCAACTGTGGGAGTCTCCTGCTGCTGACCAAAAAACTTTGTTAGTGCAGTTGCTAGTAACCCATTAATTTCATCAGCTGTGACAAATTTAGCAGAGGATGAACTCTGTGGCGAATCATTCCTATTCTGAAAGTCGTCCAGCACTGAACCTGACTCTTGAATCTCCATCTCAGAAATTATAGAACCCTCATCCCTTTCCCCCGGCCTTTCAGGAGAGGATTCCGCCGAAGCCGGGACCCCCTCATGCTGCCATGTTAAGTCCGGGATGGACGATGGGATCTCAGCGTCCCGGTGGACGTCTGCCACTACCGTTGGTGCATAAGAATGATGTGAACCGTCACGCCATGGCTGGGAGTACCTCCAAACTCCCCGGTCTTGGCCGGAACTCACTTGTGAGCTAGGTACCACACCAACTACTGAGCCCTCACTCGAGCCCTCTAGAGGGTTATAACTGCTGGTAGAACTCTCTAAAGCTGGTACATGTGAACTGGTAATAATATTAGGTGACACTTTGTCCGCCGGTATATCCCCCACCACAGTCTCTGACTCCACTCCCGACCTGTCAGATTGGACATGAGACATGTCGGGAGTAGAGGCAGAAAGCGAGGCACGAGGCTCCGGCGAACGCCTGGAGGTCTTTCGTACATGAGTGTCTTTTTTAGAAGACTTGTGACTTCGCCTCGACTTTGATTTACTACCAGGACTATCCTTGGTCTTCTCCTCCTTGCACTTCTTTCTCGCAGGGGAAGTAGAGTGAGTATGTGGCTGCTGTCAGAGGGGAGACCTTGACCTGGACCTCGATTTCGACTTGGAAGTTGTCGCCGGGGGTGTCGGCTCTCGAGGTCTCTTAGATGTGCCGGAGGAGAGAGTAAGCACTGTAGCCTGCCCAGTCTCAGTCGACTTACGCACATTGACTTTACTTCTAGAAGGGGGATGTTTAAGTGGGGGATACTGAGCAATCAATCTGTCCCACAGAACTACGTTATCACACTGCAAGGCTTTATGAGCCACTGACGTAGCATAAGTAGATAAAAGCTGTTTGACCTCTCACAATGCAACCGCCGCGGCCAAATTATCTTATTGTAAGACTTTAGTACCCAATTGACTACAAAAAGTACAATTCTTCGTCACCCACAGACCCCTTGACCGGTCCAAGCATTTGACGCATCTGAAGGATAGAGTATGGGCAAAAATAGGGATCCCTGAACAAGAAGGTGTGAGGCACAGAGCAAAAACAGGGTCTAGTGGCGCCATGACAGAGACTGGGAAGAGCTAACCCTCCCCCGGGCTCCTTCTGGTCCTTTGTTGACCCGCCGGAACTCCGCCCTGGAATTTTTTTTCCCCCCAGGAATTAATGCTCATAAGGTTACCCCAAAATGTTCTAACACAAGTGTTAATGAACCGCCGGGCAACAAGACGTAATACACAACTATTACCACTTGTTATCCTGTAGGTTCTTATGTACAGATTTTAGAATATCTTTACTTGTCCAAAAGATTTAAGCACATCCTCCGACAAAATATAGAGACGAGCATGTCGTTATAAATGACGGAGTCTTCCCAGTGGTATTGTTGGCCACCGGAAACCCATATTAAGACGCCGGCCTCCTTATTATATCGCAGTTAAAAAGGAGGTAAGCTTATCTTAAACGTTTTTGATCTGACTTCCCTCGAAGCCTTCATAGATCGCCGTATTTTGAAGGTCTCGATACCCAATTGTATCCCTCAATTGTCTGGCTAACTATACCGAATTGCAAATCCGTTAATCCCACCTCCCCAAGGTTCAACCGCCGGGTGTGAAAGTAATTTAAATATTAACCCCAATTGTTCCTATCCCCACTTCTTTGCAAAAGATCGCCGGGGTGGAAAGACCAAACAAACAAAACAGCCTAGTTTTTCAATGGCTTTGCAAAAACCGGGAAAAACCATACTCCACCGGTGTCCGTATGAACACCTAGTGAAACGGGTATAGCCATCCCGCCGGGAAACACCTAGTAAGCCTGAACACAGGCTCCACCTCAGAGACGCAGTCCTGGAGAGCCCTCAGGCCACCACTCGCTGGGGGAAACTAGCCTATTTTAACCACGCGTGATATAAAACTCGGCAACCAGCCGGATTTTTTCGGTGCAATCGAAAAAACCCGCCGGAAAAAGGCAACCAGCCGGATTTTCTCGGAGCAATCGAGAAAACCCGCCAGAAAAGGCAACCCACACTAGCCAGATGCAATCTGAGAAACACAATTAGGCCCCGGATTAAGCCAAAACACAACTAATCCAGGACACACATGACACGGTATTACATATTTAAATCATAAATCAATAACACTTGTACATGTAAAAAGCTACGAGTGGCTGGGTAGGCCTAAGCAGACGGAAATTATAGGTTTGACTCCTGTAAGGAGATAAAGAAAACCTAATATTTAGTAGTGGCCCCGTAATCATTGACGAACATGCCTATTACATAAGGCATCCTCTTCAAACACTAATCCGCCGTAGTTTGAATCTACCGCGCAGAGCATTTAAAAACTGAGGAGCCTTCATCATGAGCGCACGCGACCTCACTCATGGCTTCAGTCATTATGAATTGGGTTCTCACTACGAAAAAACTTCGTAAAAAATAAAAACAAAAAGAAAATAAGAATAACTATCCAATAAGCTTTCCATCATATCGTGGATGTACTTGTGTGGATCTTTGACCAGACGCTGATTCAGGCATCATTCTTCCTTCACTGACATATCAAGTAAACCAAAATCCTTAATACATCAACGAATGGGAAGGGGATGGTCGGGAGGGCCCCAGTCGTTAATGATTACGGGGCCACTACTAAATATTAGGTTTTCTTTATCTCCTTACAGGAGTCAAACCTATAATTTATTAATGGCCCCTCCATCATTGACGAACATGCCTGATTTCTAAGACTGGAGGGGGACATTCGTAATCATATCATAACTCTAGAAAAGCAGATAATAAAAATAACCACATAGTATTCTTACTTTGAAAATATATTTAATAAGGCGTAGCCCATATATATACAAGAAAGGGGTTCAGGCAGGTGCGTGCTTCAAAGAAGCCTGCTTGACAAAAAAGGGTAACTCTGAAGATTCTGTGAACAGATCTGTAGTTACAAAGGCACCCCACTCAACGAGTGGTGACAAAAATAACAAGTTATAAGTTTACATGTGCACATAATAAACCCCAAAATAATCGTGGAGATAAATTGCAAAAGATCTTCACTGTTTAATATTAAATTGCTTTCGCAGCTAAAACTACTATAACAACCCCGTTGTTTTGTACTAACATTGTACTAGCACAATTTCTCACAGAGAAATTAACCATAAATTGTATCACAGCTCTCACACTCCGGCGGGGTCTAGGGTGTCCTATGTTAACTGACTGCCCCCCCCCCCCCCCCCTTTTCTTGAAAATAAACAAAAGTGACTGAAGGGCCACCTAGACCCTCTGCCTTAAAGCTATACATGGTAAGGAAGGTTTATCTAGAGCAACTGACAAGTATCTAGTCAAAAACGTATGATTAGACGCCCACAACTGAGTAGACGAAATATCTTCTACTGAAAAATTCTTCAGGAAACGTAAAGAGGCTGCCCATTTGCGTAAATCGTGGGCCCGACCCACAATGCCGGGATTACTCTCTTTAATGACTTCGACCAGAAGAGAAGCTAATCTCCGTTTCAGTAAGCGTTTACCCGTACTCGCTACCCATAAAGCACCTTGGGGGTTTAGAGGAGCTACTCTCAAATATTTGGTTAGAGCTTGCACTGGACATAGATTATGATGCACCTTTCCCCTTTTTAACGCCGGCACCGTGAACTCAGAAAACACGTGTGCACTGTGCTCATTCTTGGCTACAAATCCCGGGGAAGGTGCAATGTGAATACATTCATTAAGTCTACCAAACCTAAGGCAATTAGGTGTGTTGCTCATCGCCGCCAGCTCAGACACTCTGTTCCCGGTGGCCAAAGCCAAAAGGAATACAGCCTTTTTTTAAGAGTAATGCAAAATCTGCAGTATTTTGGTACAGACGAGAGTGAAGTAAAGACAAAGCTTTGTCCAGAGACCAAGTAGGCATGAGCTGACGGGGAGGTGGGCGGAGTTTAAAACAAGCTCTCATAAAACCTGTTTCCTCCGCCACCGGTATGGAGAGACCTGTAAGGTCTAAAAAGGGCACTCTAATTGCAGTTAAGTTATTTTTTAACGTTACCACAGATAAATGTTTCTGCTCAAACAGATAATTTAAATAATTAAAAACTAAAGCTACTGATGGCACAGTCTGTTCTGTTCTAATGATCCAAGAAGTAAAGGCTTGCCAATGTGAGTGATACTGTCGTTTCGTAGACTGAGTATATTGATTTAATAATTTATTGGTCACATCTCTACCGTATGGTGCTAGCCACTTGGCCTCCTGAATGTCCATAATGCAAAAGTCAGCGAGGTCGCTAGGTTGCCAATCGTGTCTAAGTGGAAATACCCGACCGGGAGCGACACCGGGTGCGGGCACCACGTCTTCAATTGCTGGTACCACAACTGCGCCGGCCACAGGGGCGCGATTAGTGAGACTAAGCCTCGATAATCTCGTAGTTTGTTCACTACGTGGCACATTAGTGACGCATCTGGCGGCGGAAACAGATAGATGGAGCTCCATCTGTTCCAGTCTGTCACTAGGGCGTCTGGCCCCCCTGCCGGCGTTTTCGTCCGGCGGGTGAGGTATAGAGGGAGTTTGTGAGTCTCCTCGGACGCAAACAGATCCACTTGTGGATGGGAGAGCTCTGCAATCATTAGGTTGAAAATGGGTTGCTTGAGCTCCCATTCTACTGTCGTGCTCTGTCTCCGGGACAGAGCGTCTGCCCAGACGTTTGCTACGCCTGGGAGATAAGATGCGTGAAGATAAATGTCTAGTCTGTTGGCTAGAGTAAAAATCTCTTCCGACACGTTTAGCAACCTCCTTGACCTCGTTGACCCCTGTTTCTGAATACAGTGAACTGCGTTCAGATTGTCCATTCTGAAGGCCACCGACTTGCCCCGTAACGCAGGGCCGTGAGCCTGAAGGAAATACAAGGGGACTAGTAATTCTTTGACATTGATGTGGGAGATTTCTAAGTGGGACCAAAGCCCCTGACCCTGGTGCCCCTGATTTGACTGAAATCCCCAACCTATTGTGCCTGACGCATCCGTGTCTACCCATACCGTTGGCGGAGGAGAGGTCCATGACATTATTGAGTGCAACGTTTCCCTCTTCGCCCAGACTGCTAGTAAGGTGTGGATTAATTTCGGGATGGGCCATAATTTTCCCGCCGGTAAGAGTGGGAAATATTTGTTGCCTTCCAATATTAAACGTTTTACTTTCAACCGGCCCAACATAACAGTTAGTTGAATCCAGTTGAGAGAGCCGACCAGAGACTCCCAGACCCTCCGCGTCGTAGTCAGACTGTGAAGAAACATGAACAGTTTCCTGCGAAACCTGTTGCGATTGTCCACACTCTGACTCAGAGTGAGAGCGGCCGTGTCCCAGACCAGCCCTATCCACTGAATTACTCGTGAGGGAACAAGGTTTGACTTTACCAGATTTACCTTGAACCCTAGAGTTTTGACATGATTTAAAATGATGTTGACATGTTTGATGCATAATTGTTGTGTCTCTGCCACCACCAGCCAGTCGTCTAGGTACCACAAAACTCTGATTCCTTGTTTTAACAACGGCATCAGGGCTTGCCGGACTAATTTCATGAATAATCGAGGTGCCAGGTTCAAACCGAATGGCATCCGTTGAAAAACAAAATTTTTGGTGCCTGATCCGTAAGGCCAAAAACCTTTGAAATCTTTTGTTGACCGATACGTGCCAATAGGCGTCTGTCAGGTCTAGGGAACACATCCAACCTCCCGGCGGAAGTGTTAGCCTGATTTGGTGTACTGTTAACATTCGGAAAGACTCGTTGTGAATGTGAAGGTTCAGATAAGACATGTCTACGACCGGTCTCATCTGAACACTGTCCCTTTTGGGAACCAAAAATAGCTTGGACGTAAATACAGGGTAATTTGGGGGGACCGGGATGATGACATTCTTGGCAATCATTTCCTGGACCAGTGACTCCACCTCTAAAGAAACAAAATTCGCCGTTGTCGGCTGACGTAAGCGAGGTCGCCGGAGCCACTGCCAAGTGATGCCTTTGCGTGCCACCATCCGTGCCCAAGTGTTTAACGGCCATGCTTGGTGACACGTTCGGAACGACCCAGTTAGCAGACAAGGGTTCGCCGGCTGTACTACCCTCGGATCCGCCGGCCTTAAGGTTGGCACCGGGAGTGAGAGAGACTTTAGTTTTTTTATGGTGGGGTTGGTGGTGCTGGACGCTTCGCCGGCTGGCTGGTGTTGGCCGAAGACGGGCCCTGACCTGGCTTATTATGGCCGCGTCCTCTCTGACCTGAAAACCTACTCGGTCTATGCCTGTACTGACCTTGAGGGGAGGGGGAGGACTTAGGTGGAAGAAGAAAGGGCTTAGATCCCCCCGGCTGAGCTTTAGCGGCTGGCCTGGGTTTGGGGAAGTTAAAGGCAGGTTTCTTAGAAGGGGTGGGACTGTGTTTAAAGGCCTGCGCCATATTAAACACCGTTCGCCACACGTCAGGGGACATTAAAGAGGGAGTAAGCACTGGTGACATGACCACCTGATTCGCAATGCGATCAGGCAGTTTGCGGACTAAAGACATTCTGAGGTCTTGTCTCGCTCGTACCGCCTCAAGCAAGGCGGTGCGGATGTCACCCAGAGATTGGATTGACGACTGAAGAAGCAGTCGCCGGGACAATTCAACCGATCGTCTGGCATCCGCGTCTGCGATTGCCTGAGTGGACCGGAGCAAAGACTTTTCTACCTGTTGAGACACTATGTATTGAGAGAACAGGCGAAAAGCTTTCCCCCTTAGCCTAAATTCTCGGTCTAGGTGAGTTGGGGTAGGGGTAGTGAAAGGGTCTTTTAGCTCACAAAGATTAATTTTAGGGGCAGCTAAGAAAGCAAACAAAGCTGAAGGGACTCCGCCGGCAGAACACACTGGCATGGAGAACCACGAATGAGTATCTTGAGGGATCTGGTGGGAAGTTTTGGAAGTAAATGTGGTCGCAAAGTTTTGAGCCTCTGTCTCCCAATCCACCATAGGTCCTGGACCCAACTGCCCCACCTTCAAGACTGGATTAGCTGCTTCGTCTGTGACGGTTTGTAAATCAAGTTCTGGAGTGAGAGCTGACAGAGTCTTAATGTCATTAAACCCATCCAGCTTAGACCAGTCTGAAAACAATTTTGAAGCTGAGGCAGGGGGTAAAGCTGGCTTAGTAGCATACACAAAATAGTCTTGGTGATAATAACTAGGTATAGCCTTTATATTAACGTCTAGTACATTTCCCAAAGTATCCAAGGCCCTTAATTTCTTTGATTTATTGCCCTGGATGACCCACTCACGCGGTACTGGGAGTTCCCCTGACAAGGTAGGTTGGACGAGCGCTGGTTTAGTGGGGGTCAAAAGGACCCATGACTCGTCTGGTCCGTAAAGCAAGGGCATAGCTACCTTTCTGAGAGGCGCCTTGTCTAGAGGGGGTGGATTGACATCCGTTATAACCCTTACATTCGAAGTGGTCAATGCCGCCGTAGCAGGCCTAGTAACCACTGATGGTGACAGAGTGGGAGGGTGAGGGATCTTAGTTAAAGCAATAGAAGTCATCAGAGGCCGTACCGTTGAACTTGTCGTGGGAGCTCCCAAGTCCACTGTGGGAGTTTCCTGTTGTTGGCCAAAATGTTTAGATAAAGCATGACTAAGTAGCCCATCAATTTCCTGTGCAGTGACAAATTGACTTGATGATGTACTCACTGGTGAATCATTAATATCCTGCGCGGCGTCTAAGCCTGAACCTGACTCTTGCCCTTCCATATCCGAAATTATTGAAACCTCGTCTTTCTCATCCTGTTCCTCCTGAGAAGATCCCGCTGAAGCTGGGGTACCTTGTTGCCAAGATAAGTCAGGAATAGAGGATGGGATCGCCGCGTCCCTGTGGACGTCAGCTACTGTGTGACTAGTTTGAGTCGGAAGTGGGTGGTCAGACCCCGGCCGAGAAAATCGCCAAACACCGAGGCCTTGGCCTACACTCTCTTGGGAGTCTGAAACACTCTCAATCACTGATCCCCCTGAACTCTCCAATTCCAGGGTTAAAATGTTAATGGGTAAATCATCTTTAGGTACAGGCACCGTACTGGACCCTTGAGACCTAACACAAACTCTGTCTGGGGTAGAGGTACGATGAGAAGCACTAGAAACTGGCGAATATAGGGAGGCCTTTCTATTATGGGAATCCTTTTTGGAAGATTTATGGCTACGGTGTGACCGTGAACTACTCTTTGATTTGGAGGATTTATCGCCGTGACCACTGGTGGAACTTTCCGTCTTACTCTTCTTACTCGATGGTGAAGAGGCAAGACTAGGTGGCTGGTGTCTGAGAGGTGACCTAGACCGAGATCTCTCCCGAGACGAGGAGGCGGTCGCCGGGGGTGTAGGCTCTCTTGGACGTTTCGGAGTAGCAGCAGAAGACACAGAACCCTGACCAGTCTCCGCCGGCTTATGACTAGTTACTCGAGAGGAACGTTTAGGGGGAGGGTGTTCGAAAAGCAGTCTATCCCAAAGAGGGACGTTGTCACATTGAAGTGACTTATGAGCTACAATCGTAGTATATGCTGACATCTGTTGCCTAACCTCTCGTAATGCGACCGCTGCGGTCTTATCATTGTCGCGGAGGACCTTGACACTAAATTGGGAGCAAAAGGAACAGTTGCGCATCACCCACAGACCCCTTGAACGGTCTAGACATTTAACACACTTGATGCAAAGAGTGTGCGCAAAAATAGGGATACCGGCACAGGTAGGGGTAGTGCATAAAGCAAAGACTGGGGCCAAGGTAGCCATGACAGAGACTGGTGGGGAAAACTACTGCCGGGTCTGTATTGGTCCGCCGGAGCCCAGCTCTGGAAAAAAATAAAATTTCCAGGAATTAATGCTCATAAGGTTAACCCAACATGCTCGCACACAAGTGTTAATAACCCACCGGGTAACGAGATGTAATGACACAACGATCACAGCTCGCTACGCGGCGGGGTTCAGAATATCTAAACATATCTTTTTAAGAAAGTGAAGAATACCCTCTGACATAATATAAAGGACCAGCATGGCGTTTATAGTCTTTCTGGTGGTGACTGTTTCAAGATTCAATTTTTTGGAAAAACAACCTCCCACAAAGACGCCGGCCCTTGAATTATTTTAGTAGAATAACACAGGGCAGGCTGATACGAGATCTGATTTCTAACGAATTGTCACAAAAGATCGCCGTAAGTTTGAAGGCGGCGATACATAAACGTATCTCTCAATTAAGTGGTTAATCGAAATTGAATTGTAAATTCCTTATTTCCTCCACCCAGGAGCACCCGACTGTAAAAACGATGTTAACCCTAATTGAACCTTTAATCGCCGTAAGTGTAAAGGCGGCGATACATATAGTATCACTAAAATGGATCGGTTAACTAACTGAATGACTTAGTTGTTCATCCCACCCTACCAAGGTGCACCCGCCGGGTGAGATGTCAAAACGTTAACCCCATAAGTTCCTGTCCCCACTTCTTTGTAAAAGATCGCCGGGGAGGAAAGCCCTTAAGAACAGCTAGGTTTTTTCTGTGGTTTGTAAAACCGGGTAGAAAAACTTCATAACATATGTCCGCATGAACAATGTTAGATGGGTACAGCCACTCCGCCGGGAATCAAAGGGAGCCTGAAAACAGGCACCAACACAGAGACGCAGTCCTGGAGAGCCACAGACACCTCATCGCCGGGGACACAAGCCTGTGTTGAAACCACGTGTGGACCAACACGGCTCTCGGCCGGGTTTTTTTCATGGTGAAACCGAGAAAAAACCCGCCGGAAGGTAACCCACCCCGTTCAGAAACCATCTGAACGTACATCGGACTCGAAGGAAAGCCAAGCACGACTAGCCTAGGTCCACACAATAATCCGTGGAATTAGCCAATACACAACTAAACCAGGAAACAAACATAGTCCGTGGAATTAGCCAATAAACTAAACCCGGATACACATGACACAGTAGGACATATTTATAAAATAAACAATAACACTTGTACATGTGGCAAAGCTACGAGCGGCTGGCTAGGCCTAAGTAGACGGCATAAGAAATGTTGAAATATAACAAAAAAACACTGGAAATATAACAACAGGAACCACCGCCAACACACCACTGTAGCAAATACTTCCGGCAAAGGGAAGACTGACTCGGGACCCAGAAAAAACTTCACTAAGTGAAGAAAAATACGCTGGGAACGTCAGTAAGCAACGCTTACCTCATCAGAAAGATAAAAGGCAGCATAATTAACGCGTAATGAAAGCCGCCTGCATCACAAGCTAACTCAACTGTGAAAAGATCACAAGTCCACAACAGGACCACGAGGGTACATCCGAAATAGATGCCCCAAACACACGACCCAAAATACACTGCACTGCGGGCAACCAGCCCAGGACACTCCTGCTACACATATCCTAACCTTACTCGATACATCCCGGAGTAAACAAATGAGAAAAAACTCACTAGGGACGCAGCAAATGCGGAACCAGCGGAGCGTGGGGAGACACGTCCGGGCAGGCTGAGCGCAGAGCAGAGAAGGAAGAATGACGCCTGAATCAGCGTCTGGTCAAAGATCCACACAAGTACATCCACGATATGATGGAAAGCTTATTGGATAGTTATTCTTATTTTCTTTTTGTTTTTATTTTTTACGAAGTTTTTTCGTAGTGAGAACCCAATTCATAATGACTGAAGCCATGAGTGAGGTCGCGTGCGCTCATGATGAAGGCTCCTCAGTTTTTAAATGCTCTGCGCGGTAGATTCAAACTACGGCGGATTAGTGTTTGAAGAGGATGCCTTATGTAATAGGCATGTTCGTCAATGATGGAGGGGCCACTAATAAATAACACTTTATCACGTCGTAATATAAAAAGAAAGCACTGTAACATATCACAATAGGAACAACCGCCATCACCACATCGTAGAAAAACTCCCGGGAGAGGGAAGCACTGACTCGGGACCTAGAAAAAACTTCACTAAGTGAAGAAAAATATGCTAGGAACGTCAGACGACAAACATTAAGGCAACTTCATCAGAAAGATAAGAAGAAGCCTGATAACGCGTAGTTAAAGCCAACTAAATAACTAGGCTAGCTAGCCGCAAAAATGTAACACGCGTCCACCACGGGACCACGAGGGTACACCCGAAATAGGTGTCCCAAACACACGACCCAAATACACTGAACTGCGGGAAACCCGTCCCTGACACATCT
>CM064521.1:42522435-42664138 GCA_032716605.1 Paralithodes platypus
GTATTCAGAAACAGGGGTCAACGAGGTCAAGGAAGTTGCTAAACGTGTCGGAAGAGATTTTTACTCTAGCCAACAGACTAGACATTTATCTTCACGCATCTTATCTCCCAGGCGTAGCAAAACGTCTGGGCAGACACTCTGTCCCGGAGACAGAGCACGACAGTAGAATGGGAGCTCAAGCAACCCATTTTTCAACCTAATGATTGCAGAGCTCTCCCAACCACCAGTGGATCTTGTTTGCGTCCGAGGAGACTCACAAACTCCCTCTATACCCCACCCGCCGGACGAAAACGCCGGCAGGGGGGCCAGACGCCCTAGTGACAGGACTGGAACAGATGGAGCTCCATCTATCTGTTTCCGCCGCCAGACGCGTCACTAATGTGCCACGTAGTGAACAAACTACGAGATTATCGAGGCTTTGTCTCGCTAGTCGCGCCCCTGTGGCCGGCGCAGTTGTGGTACCAGCAATTAAAGACGTGGTGCCCGCACCCGGTGTCGCTCCCGGTCGGGTATTTCCACTTAGACACGATTGGCAACCTAGCGACCTCGCTGACTTTTGCATTATGGACATTCAGGAGGCCAAGTGGCTAGCACCATACGGTAGAGATGTGACCAATAAATTATTAAATCAATATACTCAGTCTACGAAATGACAGTATCAATCACATTGGCAAGCCTTTACTTCTTGGATCATTAGAACAGAACAGACTGTGGCCCCAGTATCATTAGTTTTTTATTATTTAAATTATCTGTTTGAGGCAGAAACGTTTATCTGTGGTAACATTAAAAAATCACTTAACTGCGATTAGAGTGCCCTTTTTAGACCTTACAGGTCTCTCCATACCGGTAGCGGAGGAAACAGGTTTTATGAGGGCATGTTTTAAACTCCGCCCACCTCCCCGTCAGCTCATGCCTACTTGGTCTCTGGACAAGGCATTGTCTTTACTTCACTCTCGTCTGTACCAAAATACTGCAGATTTTGCATTACTCTTAAAAAAGGCTGTATTCCTTTTGGCTTTGGCCACCGGGAACAGAGTGTCTGAGCTGGCGGCGAATGAGCAACACACCTAATTGCCTTAGGTTTGGCAGACTTAATGAATGTATTCACATTGCACCTTCCCCGGGATTTGTAGCCAAGAATGAGCACAGTGCCACACGTGTTTTTCTGAGTTCACGGTGCCGGCGTTAAAAAGGGGAAAGGTGCATCATAATCTATGTCCAGTGCAAGCTCTAACCAAATATTGAGAGTGGCTCCTCTAAACCCCCAAGGTGCCCTTTACGGGTAGCGAGTATGTAAACGCTTACTGAAACGGAGATTAGCTTCTCTTCTGGTCGAAGTCATTAAAGAGAGTAATCCCGGCGTTGTGGGTAGGGCCCACGATTTACGCAAATGGGCAGCCTCTTTACATTTCCTGAAGAATTTTTCAGTAGAAGATATTTCGTCCACACAGTTGTGGGCGTCTAATCATACGTTTTTGACTAGATACTTGTCAGTTGCTCTAGACAAACCTTCCTTACCATGTATAGCTTTAAGGCAGAAGGTCTAGGGGCCCTTCAGTCACTTTTGTTTACTTTCAAGAAGAGGGGGGGGGGGGGGGTGCAGTCAGTTAACATAGGACACCCTAGACCCCGCCGGAGTGTAAGTTGTGGGCTTCTTATCATACGTTTTTGACTAGATTATAGGTTTGACTCCTGTAAGGAGATAAAGAAAACCTAATATTTAGTAGTGGCCCCGTAATCATTGACGAACATGCCTATTACATAAGGCATCCTCTTCAAACACTAATCCGCCGTAGTTTTGAATCTACCGCGCAGAGCATTTAAAAACTGAGGAGCCTTCATCATGAGCGCACGCGACCTCACTCATGGCTTCAGTCATTATGAATTGGGTTCTCACTACGAAAAAACTTCGTAAAAAATAAAAACAAAAAGAAAATAAAAAATAACTATCCAATAAGCTTTCCATCATATCGTGGATGTACTTGTGTGGATTTCTGACCAGACGCTGATTCAGGCGTCATTCTTCCTTCACTGACATATCAAGTAAACCAAAATCCTCAATACATCAACGAATGGGAAGGGGACGGTCGGGAGGGCCCCAGTCGGCATGATTATGGGGCCACTACTAAATATTAGGTTTTCTTTATCTCCTTACAGGAGTCAAACCTATAATTTATTAGTGGCTCCTCCATCATTGACGAACATGCCTGATTTCTAAGACTGGAGGGGGACATTCGTGACTCATATCATAACTCTAGAAAAGCAGATAATAAAAACAAGCCACATAGTATTCTTACTTTGAAAATATATTTAAACAACGGCGTAGCCGAAAAAATACAAGAAAAAGGGGGTTCAGGCAGGTGCGTGCTTCAAAGAAGCCTGCCTGACAAAAAAATTGGTAACCCTGAAGATTCTGAACACAGATCTGTAGTTACAAAGGCACCCCACTCAACGAGTGGTGACAAAAAATAACAAGTTATAAGTTTATTATGTGCACAATAATAAACCCCAACATAAACTTGGAGATAAATTGCAAAGGAACTCCATTATTCTAAAATTAAATTGCTTTCGCAGCTAAACTACTCTAACAACACCGTTGTTTTGTACTTAACATTGTACTAGCACAATTTCTCACTGAGAAATTTTCATATCACATTTTAACCTTAAATTGTATCACAGCTCTCATACTCCGGCGGGGTCTAGGGTGTCCTATGTCAACTGACTGCACCCCCCCCCCCCCCCCCCTTTCCCGTGAAAGTAAACAAAAGTGACTGCAGGGCCACCTAGACCCTCTGCCTTAAAGCTATACATGGTAAGGAAGGTTTGTCTAGAGCAACTGACAAGTATCTAGACAGAAACGTATGATTAGACGCCCACAACTGCGTGGACGCTATGTCTTCAACTGAAAAAAATTTCAGGAAACGTAAAGAGGCTGCCCATTTGCGTAAATCGTGGGCCCGACCCACAACGCCGGGATTACTTTCTTTAATGACTTCTACCAGAAGAGAGGCTAATCGCCGTTTAAGTAAGCGTTTACCCGTACTTGCTACCCATAAAGCACCTTGGGGGTTGAGAGGAGCTACTCTCAAATATTTGGTTAGAGCTTGCACTGGACATAAATTATGATGCACCTTTCCCCTTTTTAACGCCGGCACCGTGAACTCAGAAAACACGTGTGCACTATGCTCATTCTTGGCTACAAAACCTGGGGAGGGTGCAATGGAAATACATTCATTAAGTCTACCAAACCTAAGACAATTAGGTGTGTTGCTCATCGCCGCCAGCTCAGACACTCTGTTTCCGGTGGCCAAAGCCAAAAGGAAAACCGCCTTTTTTAAGAGTAATGCAAAGTCTGCAGTATTTTGGTACAGACGAGAGTGAAGCAAAGACAAAGCTTTGTCCAGAGACCAAGTAGGCATGAGCTGACGGGGAGGTGGGCGGAGTTTAAAACATGCTCTCATAAAACCTGTTTCCTCCGCTACCGGTATGGAAAGACCCGTAAGGTCAAAAAGGCCACTCTAATCGCAGTTAAGTGATTTTTTAATGTTACCACAGATAAACGTTTCTGCTCAAACAGATAATTAAAAACTAATGCCACTGAGGGTACAGTTTGTTCTGTCCTAACGATCCAAGAAGTAAAGGCTTGCCAATGTGATTGATACTGTCGTTTTGTAGACTGAGTATATTGATTAAGTAATTTATTTGTCACATCTCTACCGTATGGTGCTAGCCACTTGGCCTCCTGAATGTCCATAATGCAAAAGTCAGCGAGGTCGCTAGGTTGCCAATCGTGTCTAAGTGGAAATACCCGACCGGGAGCGATACCGGGTCCGGGCCACCACATTTTCAATTGCTGGTACCACAACTGCGCCGGCCACAGTGGCGCGATTAGTGAGACTAAGCCTCGATAATCTCGTAGTTTGTTCACTACGTGGCACATTAGTGACGCATCTGGCGGTGGAAACAGATAGATGGAGCTCCATCTGTTCCAGTCTGTCACTAGGGCGTCTGGCCCCCCTGCCGGCGTTTTCGCCCGGCGGGTGAGGTATAGAGGGAGTTTGTGAGTCTCCTCGGACGCAAAAAGATCCACTTGTGGATGGGAGAGCTCTGCAATCATTAGGTTGAAAATGGGTTGCTTGAGCTCCCATTCTACTGTCGTGCTCTGTCTCCGGGACAGAGCGTCTGCCCAGACGTTCGCTACGCCTGGGAGATAAGATGCGTGAAGATAAATATCTAGACTGTTGGCTAGAGCAAAAATCTCTTCCGACACGTTTAGCAACTTCCTTGACCTCGTTGACCCTTGTTTCTGAATACAGTGGACTGCATTCAGATTGTCCATTCTGAAGGCCACCGACTTGCCCCGTAACGCCGGGCCGTGAGCCTGAAGGAAATACAAGGGGACTAGTAATTCATTGACATTGATGTGCGAGATTTCTAAGTGGGACCAAAGCCCCTGACCCTGGTGCCCCTGATTTGACTAAAATCCCCAACCTATTGTGCCTGACGCATCCGTGTCTACCCATACCGTTGGTGGAGGAGAGGTCCATGACATTATTGAGTGCAATGTTTCCCTCTTCGCCCAGACCGCTAGTAAGGTGTGGATTAATTTCGGGATGGGCCATAATTTTCCCGCTGGTAAGAGCGGGAAATATTTGTTGCCTTCCAATATTAATCGTTTTACTTTCAACCGGCCCAACTTGACAGTTAGTTGAATCCAGTTGAGAGAGCCGACCAGAGACTCCCAGACCCTTCGCGTCGTAGTCAGACTGTGAAGAAACATGAACAGTTTCCTGCGAAACCTGTTGCGATTGTCCACACTCTGACAGTGAGAGCGGCGGTGTCCCAGACCAGCCCTATCCACTGAATTACTCGTGAGGGCACAAGGTTTGACTTTACCAGATTTACCTTGAACCCTAGAGTTTTGACATGATTTAAAATTATATTGACATGTTTTATGCATAATTGTTGTGTCTCTGCCACCACCAGCCAGTCGTCCAGATACCACAACACTCTGATCCCCTGTTTTAACAATGGCATCAGGGCTTGCCGGACTAGTTTTGTGAATAATCTAGGTGCCAGGTTCAAGCCGAACGGCATCCTCTGAAAAACAAAATTTTGGTGCCTGATCCGTAAGGCCAAAAACCTTTGAAATCTTTTGTTGACCGATACGTGCCAATAGGCGTCTGTCAGGTCTAGTGAAAAACACATCCAACCTCCCGGCGGAAGTGTTAGCCTGATTTGGTGTACTGTTAACATTCTGAAAGATTCGTTGTGAATGTGAAGATTCAGATAAGACAGGTCTACGACCGGCCTCATCTGAACACTGTCCCTTTTGGGAACCAAAAATAGTTTGGACGTGAATACAGGGTAATTTGGGGGGACCGGGATGATGACATTCTTGGCAATCATTTCCTGGGCTAGTGACTCCACCTCTAAAGAAACAAAATTCGCCGTTGTCGGCTGACGTAATCGAGGTCGCCGGAGCCACTGCCAAGTGATGCCTTTGCGTGCCACCATCCGTGCCCAAGTGTTTAACGGCCATGCTTGGTGACACGTTCGGAACGACCCAGTTAGCAGACAAGGGTTCGCCGGCTGTACTACCCTCGGTTCCTCCGGCCTTAAGGTAGACGCCGGGAGTGAGAGAGACTTTAGTTTTTTGATGGTGGGGTTGGTGCTGGACGCTTCGCCGGCTGGCTGGTGTTGGCCGAAGACTGGCCCTGACCTGGTTTATGTTGGCCGCGTACTCTCTGACCTGAAAACCTACTCTGTCTATGCCTGAACTGACCCTGGGGGGAGTGGGAGGACTTAGGCGGAAGAAAAGGTTTAGATCCCCCTGGCTGAGCTTTAGTAGTAGGCCTGGGTTTGGGGAAGTTAAATGCAGGTTTCTTAGAAGGGGTGGGACTGTGCTTAATGGCCTGTGCCATATTGAACACTGTTCGCCACACTTCAGGGGTCATTAAAGAGGGAGTAAGCACTGGTGACATAACCACCTGATTAGCAATGCGATCAGGTAGCTTGCGAACTAACGACATCCTAAGATCTTTGTCGTGCTCGTACCGCCTCAAGCAAGGCGGTACGTATGTCACCCAAGGATTGGATTGACGACTGAAGAATCAGTCGCCGGGATAACTCAACCGATCTTCGAGCATCCGCATCTGCGATTGCCTGAGTGGATCGTAGTAAAGACTTAGCCACCTGCTGAGATACTATGTACTGCGAGAACAGGCGAAAAGCTTTTCCCCGTAGCCTAAATTCTCTGTCTAGGTGAGTAGGGGTAGGGGTAGTGAACGGGTCCTTCAGCTCACAAAGATTAATCTTAGGGGCAGCTAGAAATGAAAACAAAGCTGACGGGACTCCGCCGGCAGAACCCACCGGCATGGAGAACCATGAATGAGTATCCTGAGGTATCTGGTGGGAAGATTTAGAAGTGAAAGTGGTTGCAAAGTTTTGAGCCTCTACCTCCCAATCTACCCAAGGTCCTGGTCCCAACTGTCCCACCTTCAAAACTGGATTAGCTGCGTCGTCTGTGACGGTCTGTAAATCTAGTTCAGGAGTGAGAGCTGACAGAGTCTTAATATCATTAAACCCATCCAGCTTAGACCAGTCTGAAAATAGTTTTGAAGCTGAGGCAGGGGGTAAAGCAGGCTTAGAAGCATACACGAAATAATCTTGATGATAATAACTAGGTATAGCCTTGATGTTTACGTCCAGAACATTACCTAAAGTATCCACGGCCCTTAGTTTCTTTGACTTATTGCCCTGGATGACCCACTCACGCGGTACCGGGAGTTCCCCTGACAAAGTAGGTTGGGCAAGCTCTGGTTTAGAGGAGTTCAAAAGAACCCATGACTCGTCTGGCCCATAAAGTAAGGGCATAGCTACCTTTCTAAGAGGCGCTTTGTCTAGAGGGGGTGGATTGACATCCGTTATGACCCTGACATTTGAAGTTGTCAAAGCCGCCGTAGCAGGCCTATTGATCCCTGAGGTTAACAGAGTGGGAGGGTTAGGGATCTTAGATAAATCAATCGAAGTCATCAGAGGCCGTACCGTAGAACTTGTCTTGGGAGCCCCCAAGTCCATTGTGGGGTTTTCCTGTTGTTGACCAAAAAATATAGATAAAGCATGAGTAAGCAGCCCATTAATTTCTTGTGCCGTAACAAACTGGTTTGATGAAGAACTTACAGGTGAATCATTAGTATCCTGTGCGGCATCCAAGCCTGAGCCTGACCCTTGTCCTTCCATCTCCGAAATTATAGAAACTTCATCTTTCTCCTCCTGATCCTCCTGAGAAGACCCGCCGAGGCAGGGGTACCTTGTTGCCAAGATAAGTCTGGGATAGAGGATGGGATCGCCGCGTCCCTGTGGACATCGGCTACTGTGTGACTCGTTTGAGTCGGACGTGGGTGATCAGACCCTGGTTGCGCAAACCGCCAAACACCGAGGCCCTGGCCTACGCTCTCTTGAGAGTCTGAAACATTCTCAATTACTGAACCCCCTGAACTTTCCAATTCAGGGGTTAAAATATTAAGTGGCAAATCCTCTTTTGGGACAGGCACTGCACTGGACTCTTGGGCCTTAACATAAACTCTGTCTGGGGTAGAGGTACGATGAGATGCACTAGAAGTTGGTGAATGTCGAGAGGACTTCCGTTTATGAGAATCCTTTTTAGAGGATTTATGGCTACGGTGTGACCGCGAACTATTCTTAGATCTAGAGGAATCCTCGCCGTGACCACTGGTGGAACCTTCCGTCCTGCTCTTCTTACTCGCCGGTGAAGAGGCCCGACTAGATGACTGGTGTCTAAGAGGAGACCTAGACCGGGATCTCGCCCGAGACGAAGAGGCGGATACCGGGGGTGTAGGCTCTCTTGGGCGTTTAGGTGTAGCCGCAGAGGATACAGAACCCTGACCAGTCTCCGCTGGCTTAATACCCGTGACTCTAGAGGAACGTTTAGGGGGAGGGTGTTCGGAGAGCAATCTATCCCAAAGTGGGACGTTGTCACATTGAAGTGATTTATGTGCAACAATGGTAGTGTAGGCTGACATCTGTTGCCTAACCTCTCTTAAGGCTACCGCCGCGGTCTTATCATTATCACAAAGGACCTTTAAAGCTAATTGGGAGCAAAAAGAACAATTACGCATAACCCAGAGACCCCTTGAACGGTCTAGACATTTAACACACCTTATGCAACGGGTATGCGCAAAAATAGGGATACCAGCACAAGCAGGGGTAGTGCACAAAGCAAACACTGGGGCCACGGTAGCCATGACAGAGACTGGTGGGAGGAAACTACCGCCGGGTCTGTATTGGTCCGCCGGAGCTCAGCTCTGGAAAAAAAGAAAATTTCCAGGAATTAATGCTCATAAGGTTAACCCAACATGTTCGCGCACAAGTGTTAATAACCCGCCGGGTAACGAGATGTAATGGCACAAACACAGCTCGCTACGCGGGGGGGTTCAGAAATCTAAACAAATCTTTTGTTAAAGAAAGTGAAGAATACCCTCTGATATAATATAACGGTCCAGCATGGCGCTTATAGTCTCTTGGTGGTGGCGACTGTCTCAAGATTCAATTTTGTAACAAAGCAACCCCCCAAAAGACGCCGGCCCTTGAAATATTTTAGTAGAATAGCACAGGGCAGGATGATACGAGATCTGATGTCTAACGAATTGTCACAAAAGATCGCCGTAAGTTAGAAGGCGGCGATACCTACTTGTATCACTAAATTAAGTGGTTAAATCGAAATCGAATTTTGTAAATTCCTTAGTTCCTCCACCTAGGAGCACCCGCCGGGTGAGAAGAATCGATATATTAACCTAAATTGAACCTTCAATTGCCGTAAAAGTAAAGGCGGCGATACACATAGTATCACTAAATGGATTGGTTAACTAACTGAAAGACATAAGTCGTTCATCCCACCCTACCCAGGTGCACCCGCCGGGTGAGATGTCCAAACGTTAACCCCATAAGTTCCTGTCCCCACTTCTTTGTAAAAGATCGCCGGGGAGGAAAGCCTAAAACAACAGCTAGGTTTTTCAAGTGGCTTTTGTAAAACCGGGTAGAAAAACTACATAACGTATGTCCGCATGAACAATCGTTTTATAGATGGGAACAGCCATCCCGCCGGGAATCAAAGGAGGCCTGAAACCAGGCATCCACAGAGACGCAGTCCTGGAGAGCCACAGACACCCCAACGCCGGGGAAACAAGCCAGTGTTAACAACCACGTGTGGCCCAACACGGCTCGCGGCCGGGATTTTCATGGTGAAACCGAGAAAACCCTGCCGGAAGGCAACCCACCCTGAACAGACACCATCTGAACAACAAGAGACACGAGGAGAGCCACGCACGACAACCCCAAGGTCACTCCATAATCCGTGGAATTAGCCAATACACAACTAAACCAGGAAACAATTATAGTCCGAGGAATTAGCCAATACACAACTAAAACCCGGATACACATGACACAGTAGGGCATATTTATCAATAATAAACAATAACACTAGTACATGTGGCAAAGCTACGAGCGGCTGGCTAGGCCTAGGTAGACGGCATAATAAAAGTTGAAATATACACAAACACTGGAAATATCACAACAGGAACCACCGCCAACACACCACCGTAGCATAAACTTCCGACCAAGGGAAGACTGACTCGGGACCCAGAAAAAACTTCACTAAGTGAAGAAAAATACGCTGGGAACGTCAGAAACAAAGCTTACCTCATCAGAAAGATAAAAGGCAGCATAAACTAACGCGTAGTGAAAGCCGCCTGCATCACAAACTAACTCAGCTGTGAAAAAGTTCACATGTCCACAACGGGACCACGAGGGTACATCCGAAATAGATGCCCCATACACTCGACCCAAAATACACTGCACTGCGGGCAACCAGCCCAGGACACTCCTGCTACGCCTATCCTAACCTTACTCGATACATCCTAGAGTAAACAAATGAGAAAAAACTCACTAGGGACGCCACGAATGCGAAATTAGCGGAGCGTGGGGAGGCACGTCCGGGCAGGCTGAACGCAGAGCAGAGAAGGAAGAATGACGCCTGAATCAGCGTCTGGTCAGAAATCCACACAAGTACATCCACGATATGATGGAAAGCTTATTGGATAGTTATTCTTATTTTCTTTTTGTTTTTATTTTTTACAAAGTTTTTTCGTAGTGAGAACCCAATTCATAATGACTGAAGCCATGAGTGAGGTCGCGTGCGCTCATGATGAAGGCTCCTCAGTTTTTAAATGCTCTGCGCGGTAGATTCAAAACTACGGCGGATTAGTGTTTCAAGAGGATGCCTTATGTAATAGGCATGTTCGTCAATGATGGAGGGGCCACTAATAAATACTTGTCAGTTGCTCTAGACAAACCTTCCTTACCATGTATAGCTTTAAGGCAGAGGGTCTAGGTGGCCCTTCAGTCACTTTTGTTTACTTTCAAGGAAAGGGGGGGGGGGGTTGCAGTCAGTGTAACATAGGACACCCTAGACCCCGCCGGAGTGTAAGAGCTGTGATACAATTTATGGTTAATATGAAAATTTCTCTGCGAGAAATTGTGCTAGTACAATGTTAGTACAAACAACGGGGTTGTTATAGTAGTTTTAGCTGTGAAAGCAATTTAGTATTAAACAGTGGAGACCTTTTGCAAATTATCTCCACGATTATTATGGGGTTTATTATGTGCACATGTAAACTTATAACTTGTTATTTTTGTCACCACTCGTTGAGTGGGGTGCCTTTGTAACTTCAGATCTGTTCACAGAATCTCCAGAGTTACCCTTTTTTGTCAAGCAGGCTTCTTTGAAGCACGCACCTGCTTGAACCCCCCCTTTTTTGTATATATGGGCTGCGCCGTATTTAAATATATTTTCAAAGTAAGAATACTATGTGGTTGTTTGATTATCTGCTTTTCTAGAGTTATGATATGATTACGAATGTCCCCCTCCAGTCTTAGAAATCAGGCATGTTCGTCAATGATGGAGGGGCCACTAATAAATTATAGGTTTGACTTCTGTAAGGAGATAAAGAAAACCTAATATTTAGTAGTGGCCCCGTAATCATTGACGACTGGGGCCCACCCGACCAACCCTTCCCCATTCATTGATGTATTAAGGATTTTGGTTTACTTGATATGTCAGTGAAGGAAGAATGACGCCTGAATCAGCGTCTGGTCAAAGATCCACACAAGTACATCCACGATATGATGGAAAGCTTATTGGATAGTTATTCTTATTTTCTTTTTCTTTTTATTTTTTACGAAGTTTTTTCGTAGTGAGAACCCAATTCATAATGACTGAAGCCATGAGTGAGGTCGCGTGCGCTCATGATGAAGGCTCCTCAGATTTTAAATGCTCTGCGCGGTAGATTCAAACTATGGTAAATGAGCGTTTGAAGAGGAGGCCTTATGTAATAGGCATAATCGTCAATGATGGAGGGGCCACTAATAAATTATAGGTTTGACTCCTGTAAGGAGATAAAGAAAACCTAATATTTAGTAGTGGCCCCGTAATCATTGACGAACATGCCTATTACATAAGGCATCCTCTTCAAACACTAATCCGCCGTAGTTTGAATCTACCGCGCAGAGCATTTAAAATCTGAGGAGCCTTCATCATGAGCGCACGAGACCTCACTCATGGCTTCAGTCATTATGAATTGGGTTCTCACTACGAAAAAACTTCGTAAAAAAAAACAAAAACAAAATAAGAATAACTATCCAATAAGCTTTCCATCATATCGTGGATGTACTTGTGTCTTTGACCAGACGCTGATTCAGGCGTCATTCTTCCTTCTCTGCTCTGCGCTCAGCCTGCCCGGACGTGTCTCCCCACGCTCCGCTGTTCCGCATTGCTGTCCCTATGAGTTTTTTCTCATTTGTTTACTCCGGGATGTATCGAGTAAGGTTAGGATATGCGTAGCAGGAGTGTCCTGGGCTGGTTGCCCGCAGTGCAGTGTATTTTGGGTCGTGTGTTTGGGGCATCTATTTCGGATGTACCCTCGTGGTCCTGTTGTGGACATGTGAACTTTTCACTGTTGAGTTAGCTTGTGATGCAGGCGGCTTTCATTACGCGTTATTTATGCTGCCTTTTATCTTTCTGATGAGGGAAGCGTTGCTTACTGACGTTCCCAGCGTATTTTTCTTCTCTTAGTGAAGTTTTTTCTGGGTCCCGAGTCAGTCTTCCCTTTGTCGGAAGTATTTGCTACAGTGGTGTGTCAGACAGAGGGCTGGTACTACAAAACCAAACAGATAACCTCATCATCCTTAACGACATCCATCAACATACCCATATTCCTCACCAAGCCCTCTATAACCCATCATCTCCAGACATCACCTTTTGCTCCCCAGAACTCGCCCCCACAACATCCTGGAGGGTGGTCAGAACCTTAGGCTCTGACCACCTCCCGATCATTATCACCACCAAAACCAGACTCACCCCAGCTAGCCACAAACACACATACACCAATTATAAAAGAGCTAACTGGGAAGCATTTACAAATGAGACAGAACAACACTTCACAACTCTAAACAGTACACCCTAACATCAACAATGCTGTACACATACTCAATAAACTATCCAAAACGCTGACAAGAAACACATTCCAAGAGGTAACAGAAAAAGACACAACCCCAACTTCACACCAGAAATTCAAAACCTCATCAGACAACGCGACACACTGAAACACTCCCCAGCACCCCACACACAAACATCACACAACAAATTCAAGCACTCAAAAACTAACAACAAAATACAAGAAACAAAAACTAATTGGAATAACTTCCTACAACACTTGATCACAAAACAAACCCCAAAAAACTCTACAAAACACTAAACAGTATCACACTTTCCAACAGCAACACAACACAATCACATGCTGCAATCACAACAACAGACTCTACTCATTCATGTAAACAACAAGCAAACACTCTCATCAATCACTTCTCACATGTCAGCCACCTAAAACCTCACAAAGACGACCGACGTGTCATCCGTAAGAGACAATTCCCCACAGACCCTGACTATACACCCTTCACCAATCACCAGACAAAGCATATCATCAACAATCTCAAGCACTCACCGCCTGTGGCCTAGACAACATAAGCAACATACACCTCAGACACCTGGGACCACAAGGCATACAAACACTCACTAACATATCAAACTACAGCTATTCACACAACACAATACCAGACATTTGGAAGCATGGTATCATCATCACATTCCCCAAACCCAACAAAGACCCCACGCTACCCTCCTCGCACCGCCCCATCACACTCCTTTGCTCCCCCTCCAAAGTCATGGAACGCCTAGTATTACAACTAATTACACCCGACCTACCCCTAGCTCCAACACAACATGGCTTTAGGCCACTGCACTCCACAAACTCTTCTCACAGACCTTACACAAAGAGCTTTTGACGGCATCAACTCAGCTAGACCACCACACAGATCACTATTAGCCACACTCGACATTAGTAAAGCCTTCGATGCCATCCCCCGCCACATCCTAACAAACAAAATCTACAACACAAACATGCACAACACAAAAAGGTGGCTGGCCAACTTCCTAGCAGGCAGATGTGCACACGTATCTTTTGCCGGTCAGTCATCTAACATCAGAAACTTTCCAAACGGAGTCCCACAGGGATCCGTCCTATCGACCGCACTCTTCAATCTGTACATGCACGATATAACTACACCCAATACTCCCCAAATAAACTTAGCCTCCTATGCAGATGACATAACACTCACATGCACACACCATGACCCAAGAAGAGCAACAGATCTCCTTCAACCCTATCTCAACACACTACATGGCTGGTGCACTACAAACAGACTGAATCTAGCCCCAGCCAAATCCACCGCAACCCTGCTCACAAGCTGGACAGGTGAACACGAATACATCCCTCAACTCACCATAAACAACACACCCCTATACACACACACCCAAAATCCTAGGAGTAACATATGATACTCATGGACATTCAAACAGCACACCACAAACATTAAAAAGAAACTGACACCCAGACTTAACGCCGTCAGGTCACTTGCTCACACAAAATTTGGACACAACAAAGAAACTACCACCACAGTATATAAACAATACATAAGATCAGTAATAGAATACGCAAGCCCAGCCTGGGCTTCTAACCTAGATGAAACACATCATAAGACCTTACAGACTATCCAAAACAAAGCCCTGAAGATCATTACAGGCTGCACAGCTACTGCACCCACAGATCATCTACATCAAGAAACCAAAATCCTCAAAGTCAAAGACCATCTGGACATGAGAGGCACTCAATTCCTGGCAGCAGCCTCCACGAACCAAGACCACCACTAAACATGGCAACACAGACACCAAGAAATATCAAAACAACACCCAGCACACGGTATCACACACAGTTATTGTCCTGTCTCCCTCCCTGCCCACCCCGAACCAACTTCCAGAAGCACATCCATACTCATATCTCTCGCCAATCCATCCACTCACTCTCAGACAACACGCAGCTGCATGCACGACCTCCCGAAATCCATCCTTCCGAATCCTCCCTCCCTCGCGAGGACAGAGTCCACCTGGCCAGGCTGAGATGCGGACACCATCCAGCTCTCCTGAGCTATCAGAAGAGACTGGATGACTCCGTTGTCGACGCCTGCCCGGGATGTAACACAGCACCCCATACCATTAAACACATCATAGAAGACTGCATTTCACACAACCACTTACGCCAACAACACAACCTACACTCAATGAGAGCTCTGTGGGAAAGCCCGATCGTGGCCATGGCCTTCCTCAGGGACTCGGGGCTGTTCGGCCAGGCAGCTTAGGGAACAACAACAACAACAACAACAGTGGTGTGTTGGCGGTGGTTCCTGTTGTTATATTTCCAGTGTTTTTTGTTTATATTTCAACATTTCTTATGCCGTCTGCTTAGGCCTAGCCAGCCGCTCGTAGCTTTGCCACATGTAAAAGTGTTATTGTTTATTTTATAAATATGTCCTACTGTGTCATGTGTATCCTGGTTTAGTTGTGTATTGGCTAATTCCACGGACTATGTATGTTTCCTGGATTAGTTGTGTATTGGCTAATTCCACGGATTATTGTGTGGGCCCTAGGCTAGTCGTGCTTGGCTTTCTCTCGGGTCCTTTGTGCGTTCAGATGGTATCTGAACGGGGTGGGTTACTTTCCGGCGGGTTTTTCTCGGTTACACCATGAAAAACCCGGCCGAGAGCCGTGTTGGGCGACGCGTGGTTTCAATACAGGCTTGCGTCCCCGGCGATGAGGTGTCTGTGGCTCTCCAGGACTGCGTCTCTGTGTTGGTGCCTGTTTCAGGCTCCCTATGATTCCCGGCGGATTGGCTGTACCCATCTAACATTGTTCATGCGGACATATGTTATGAAGTTTTTTTACCCGGTTTTACAAACCAAAGGAAAAACCTAGCTGTTGTTGAGGGCTTTCCTCCCCGGCGATCTTTTACAAAGAAGTGGGGACAGGAACTTATGGGGTTAACGTTTTTACATCTCACCCGGCGGGTGCACCTTGGTAGGGTGGGATGAACGACTTGGTCATTCAGTTTAGTTAACCGATCCATTTTAGTGATACTTTATGTATCGCCGCCTTCACACTTACGGCGATCGAAGGTTCAATTAGGGTTAACATCTTTTTCACAAATTTTTCACACCCGGCGGGTGCTCCTGGGAGGAGGAAATAAGGAATTTACAATTCAATTTCGTTAACCAGTTAATTGAGAGATACGTTAATGTATCGCCGCCTTCAAACTTACGGCGATCTTTTGTGACAATTCGTTAGAAATCAGATCTCGTATCAGCCTGCCCTGTGTTATTCTGCTAGATAATTCAGGTGCCGGCGTCTTTGTGGGGGGTTGTTTTCCAAAATTGAATCTTGAAACAGTCACCACCGGAAAGACTATAAACACCATTCTGGTCCTTTATATTATGTCAGAGGGTATTCTTAACTTTCTTAAGACATGTTTAGATATTCTGAAATCTTTATAGAATCCCGCCGCGTAGCGAGCTGTGATCGTTGTGACATTACGTCTCGTTACCCGGCGGGTTATTAACACGTGTGTGCGAACATCTCGGGAGAGATCTCGGTCTAGGTCACCTCTCAGACATCAGCCACCTAGTCTTGCCTCTTCACCATCGAGTAAGAAGAGTAAGACGGAAAGTTCCACCAGTAGTCACGGCGATAAATCCTCCAAATCGAAGAGTAGTTCACGGTCACACCGCAGCCATAAATCTTCAAAAAAGGATTCCCATGATAGAAAGGCCTCCCGACATTCGCCAGTTTCTAGTGCTTCTCATCGTACCTCTACCCCAGACAGAGTTTAGTTATGAGCATTAATTCCTGGAAATTTTCTTTTTTCCAGAGCTGGGCTCCGGCAGACCAATACAGACCCTGCAGTAGTTTTCCCACCAGTCTCTGTCATGGCTACCTTTGCCCCAGTTTTTGCTTTATGCATTACCCCTACCTGTGCCGGTATCCCTATTTTTGTGCACACTCTTTGCATCAAGTGTGTTAAATGTCTAGACCGTTCAAGGGGTCTGTGGGTGATGCGCAACTGTTCCTTTTGCTCCCAATTAAGTGTCAAAGTCCTCCGCGATAATGATAAGACCGCAGCGGTCGCCTTACGAGAGATTAGGCAACAGATGTCAGCGTATACTACGATTGTGGCTCATAAGTCACTTCAATGTGACAACGTCCCTCTTTGGGATAGGCTTCTTTTGAGCACCCTCCCCCTAAACGTTCCTCTCGAGTAACTAGTCGTAAGCCGGCGGAGACTGGTCAGGGTTCTGTGTCTTCTCCTGCTGCTACTGCAAAACGTCAAAGAGAGCCTACACCCCCGGCGGCAGCCTCCTCGTCTCGGGAGAGATCTCGGTCTAGGTCACCTCTCAGACATCAGCCACCTAGTCTTGCCTCTTCACCATCGAGTAAGAAGAGTAAGACGGAAAGTTCCACCAGTGGTCACGGCGATAAATCCTCCAAATCAAAGAGTAGTTCACGGTCACACCGCAGCCATAAATCTTCAAAAAAGGATTCCCATGATAGAAAGGCCTCCCGACATTCGCCAGTTTCTAGTGCTTCTCATCGTACCTCTACCCCAGACAGAGTTTGTGTTCGGTCTCAAGGGTCCAGTATAGTGCCTGTACCTAAAGATGATTTACCCATTAACATTTTAACCCTGGAATTGGAGAGTTCAGGGGGCTCAGTGGTTGAGAGTGTTTCGGACTCCCAAGGGAGTGTAGGCCAAGGCCTCGGTGTTTGGAGATATTCTCGGTCAGGACCTGACCACCCACTTCCGGCTCAAACTATTCACACAGTGGCTGACGTCCACTGGGACGCGGCGATCCCATCCTCTATTCCTGACTTATCTTGGCAACAAGGTACCCCAGCTTCGGCGGGATCTTCTCAGGAGGAACAGGATGATAAAGACGAGGTTTCAATTATATCGGATATGGAAGGGCAAGAGTCAGGTTCAGGCTTAGACGCCGCGCAAGATATTAATGATTCACTAGTGAGTACATCATCGAGTCAATTTGTCACTGCACAGGAAATTGATGGGCTACTTAGTAATGCTTTATCTAAAAAAATTGGCCAACAGCAGGAAACTCCCACAGTGGACTTGGGAGCTCCCACGATAAGCTCTACGGTACGGCCTCTGATGACTTCTATTGCTTTGACTCAGATCCCTCACCCTCCCCCTCTGTCACCATCAGTGGTTACTAGGCCTGCTACGGCGGCATTGACCACTTCGAATGTAAGGGTTATAACGGATGTCAATCCGCCCCCTCTAGACAGAGCGCCTCTCAGAAAGGTAGCTATGCCCTTGCTTTACGGACCAGACGAGTCATGGGTCCTTTTGACCCCCACTAAACCAGAGCTCGCCCAACCTACCTTGTCAGGGGAACTCCCAGTACCGCGTGAGTGGGTCATCCAGGGCAATAAATCTAAGAAATTAAGGGCCTTGGATACTTTGGGAAATGTACTAGATGTCAACATAAAGGCTATACCTAGTTATTATCACCAGGACTATTTTGTTTATGCTACTAAGCCGGCTTTACCCCCTGCCTCAGCTTCAAAATGGTTTTCAGACTGGTCTAAGCATGATGGGTTTAATGACATTAAGACTCTGTCAGCTCTCACCCCAGAATCGATTTGCAAACCGTCACAGACGCAGCAGCTAATCCAGTCTTGAAGGGGGGCAGTTGGGTCCAGGACCTGGGGTGGAATGGGAGACAGAGGCTCAAACCTTTGCGACCACATTTACTTCCAAAACTTCCCACCAGATCCCTCAAGATACTCATTCTTGGTTCTCCATGCCAGTGTGTTCTTCCAGCGGAGTTCCTTCAGCTTTGTTTCCTTTCTTAGCTGCCCCTAAAATTAATCTTTGTGAGCTAAAAGACCCTTCACTACCCCTACCCCAACTCACCTAGACCGAGAATTTAGGCTAAGGGGGAAAGCTTTTCGCCTGTTCTCTCAATACATAGTGTCTCAACAGGTAGCAAAGTCTTTGCTCCGGTCCACTCAGGCAATCGCAGACGCGGATGCCAGACGATCGGTTGAATTGTCCCGGCGACTGCTTCTTCAGTCGTCAATCCAATCTTTGGGTGACATCCGCACCACCTTGCTTGAGGCGGTACGAGCGAGACAAGACCTCAGAATGTCCTTAGTCCGAAAACTGCCTGATCGCATTGCGAATCAGATGGTCATGTCACCAGTGCTCACTCCCTCTTTAATGTCCCCTGATGTGTGGCGAACGGTGTTTAATATGGCTCAGGCCTTTAAACACAGTCCCACCCCTTCTAAGAAACCTGCCTTTAACTTCCCCAAACCCAGGCCAGTCGCTAAGGCTCAGCCGGGGGGATCTAAGCCCTTTCTTCCACCTAAGTCCTCCTCCTCCCCTCAAGGTCAGTACAGGCATAGACAGAGTAGGTTTTCAGGTCAGAGAGGACGCGGCCATAATAAGCCAGGTCAGGGCCCGTCTTCGGCCAACGCCAGCCAGCCGGCGAAGCGTCCACCACCACCAACTCCACCACCATCAAAAAAATAAAGTCTCTCTCACTCCCGGTGCCAGTCTTAAGGCCGGCGGATCCGAGGGTAGTACAGCCGGCGAACCCTTGTCTGCTAACTGGGTCATTCCGAACTTGTCACCAAGCATGGCCGTTAAACACTTGGGCACGGATGGTGGCACGCAAAGGCATCACTTGGCAGTGCCTCCGGCGACCTCGCTTACGTCAGCCGACAACGGCGAATTTTGTTTCTTTAGAGGTGGAGTCACTGGTCCAGGAAATGATTGCCAAGAATGTCATCATCCCGGTCCCCCCAAATTACCCTGTATTCACGTCCAAGCTACTTTTGGTTCCCAAAAGGGACAGTGTTCAGATGAGACCGGTCGTAGACCTGTCTTATCTGAACCTTCACATTCACAACGAGTCATTCCGAATGTTAACAGTACACCAAATCAGGCTAACACTTCCGCCGGGAGGTTGGATGTGTTCCCTAGACCTGACAGACGCTTATTGGCACGTATCGGTAAACAAAAGATTTCAAAGGTTTCTGGCCTTACGGATCAGGCACCAAATCTTTTTTTTTCAAAGGATGCCATTTGGTTTGAACCTGGCACCTCGATTATTCACGAAATTAGTCCGGCAAGCCCTGATGCCGTTGTTAAAGCAAGGAATCAGAGTTTTGTGGTACCTAGATGACTGGCTGGTGGTGGCAGAGACAGAGCAATTATGCATCAAACATGTCAACATAATTTTAAATCATGTCAAAACTCTAGGGTTCAAGGTAAATCTGGTAAAGTCAAAGCTTGTTCCCTCACGAGTAATTCAGTGGATAGGGCTGGTCTGGGACACGGCTGCTCTCACTCTGAGTCAGAGTGTGGACAATCGCAACAGGTTTCGCAGGAAACTGTTCATGTTTCTTCAGTCTCTGGTCGGCTCTCTCAACTGGATTCATACTAACTGTAATGTTGGGCCGGTTGAAAGTAAAACGTTTAATATTGGAAGGCAACAAATATTTCCCACTCTTACCGGCGGGAAAGTTATGGCCCATCCCAAAATTAATCCACACCTTACTAGCGGTCTGGGCAAAGAGGGAAACGTTGCACTCAATAATGTCATGGACCTCTCCTCCGCCAACGGTATGGGTAGACACGGATGCGTCAAGCACAATAGGTTGGGGATTTCAGTCAAATCAGGGGCACCAGGGTCAGGGGCTTTGGTCCCACTTAGAAATCTCCCACATCAATGTCAAAGAATTACTAGACCCCTTGTATTTCCTTCAGGCTCACGGCCCTGCTTTACGGGGCAAGTCGGTGGCCTTCAGAATGGACAATCTGAACGCAGTTCACTGTATTCAGAAACAGGGGTCAACGAGGTCAAGGAAGTTGCTAAACGTGTCAGAAGAGATTTTTACTCTAGCCAACAGACTAGACATTTATCTTCATGCATCTTATCTCCCAGGCGTAGCAAACGTCTGGGCAGACGCTCTGTCTCGGAGACAGAGCACGACAGTAGAATGGGAGCTCAAGCAACCCATTTTCAACCAAATGATTGCAGAGCTCTCCCATCCACAAGTGGATCTGTTTGCGTCCGAGGAGACTCACAAACTCCCTCTATACCTCACCCGCCGGGCGAAAACGCCGGCAGGGGGGCCAGACGCCCTAGTGACAGACTGGAACAGATGGAGCTCCATCTATCTGTTTCCGCCGCCAGACGCGTCACTAATGTGCCACGTAGTGAACAAACTACGAGATTATCGAGGCTTAGTCTCACTAGTCGTGCCCCTGTGGCCGGCGCAGTTGTGGTACCAGCAATTAAAGACGTGGTGCCCGCACCCGGTGTCGCTCCCGGTCGGGTATTTCCACTTAGACACGATTGGCAACCTAGCGACCTCGCTGACTTTTGCATTATGGACATTCAGGAGGCCAAGTGGCTAGCACCATACGGTAGAGATGTGACCAATAAATTATTAAATCAATATACTCAGTCTACGAAACGACAGTATCAATCACATTGGCAAGCCTTTACTTCTTGGATCATTAGAACAGAACAGACTGTGCCCTCAGTAGCATTAGTTTTCAATTATTTAAATTATCTGTTTGAGCAGAAACGTTTATCTGTGGTAACGTTAAAAAGTCACTTAACTGCGATTAGAGTGCCCTTTTTAGACCTTACAGGTCTCTCCATACCGGTAGCGGAGGAAACAGGTTTTATGAGGGCATGTTTTAAACTCCGCCCACCTCCCCGTCAGCTCATGCCTACTTGGTCTCTGGACAAGGCATTGTCTTTACTTCACTCTCGTCTGTACCAAAATACTGCAGATTTTGCATTACTCTTAAAAAAGGCTGTATTCCTTTTGGCTTTGGCCACCAGGAACAGAGTGTCTGAGCTGGCGGCGATGAGCAACACACCTAATTGCCTTAGGTTTGGTAGACTTAATGAATGTATTCACATTGCACCTTCCCCGGGATTTGTAGCCAAGAATGAGCACAGTGCACACGTGTTTTCTGAGTTCACGGTGCCGGCGTTAAAAAGGGGAAAGGTGCATCATAATCTATGTCCAGTGCAAGCTCTAACCAAATATTTGAGAGTGGCTTCTCTAAACCCCCAAGGTGCTTTATGGGTAGCGAGTACGGGTAAACACTTACTGAAACGGAGATTAGCTTCTCTTCTGGTCGAAGTCATTAAAGAGAGTAATCCCGGCGTTGTGGGTAGGGCCCAAGATTTACGCAAATGGGCAGCCTCTTTACGTTTCCTGAAGAATTTTTCAGTAGAAGATATTTCGTCCACACAGTTGTGGGCGTCTAATCATAAGTTTTTGACTAGATACTTGTCAGTTGCTCTAGACAAACCTTCCTTACCATGTATAGCTTTAAGGCAGAGGGTCTAGGTGGCCCTTCAGTCACTTTTGTTTACTTTCAAGGAAAAGGGGGGGGGGGGGGGGGTGCAGTCAGTGTAACATAGGACACCCTAGACCCCGCCGGAGTGTAAGAGCTGTGATACAATTTATGGTTAATGTGATATGAAAATTTCTCTGCGAGAAATTGTGCTAGTACAATGTTAGTACAAAACAACGGGGTTGTTATAGTAGTTTTAGCTGTGAAAGCAATTTAGTATTAAACAGTGGAGATCTTTTGCAAATTATCTCCACGATTATTATGGGGTTTATTATGTGCACATGTAAACTTATAACTTGTTATTTTTGTCACCACTCGTTGAGTGGGGTGCCTTTGTAACTACAGATCTGTTCACAGAATCTCCAGAGTTACCCTTTTTTGTCAAGCAGGCTTCTTTGAAGCACACACCTGCTTGAACCCCTTTTTTGTATATATATGGGCTGCACCGTATTTAAATATGTTTTCAAAGTAAGAATACTATGTGGTTGTTTGATTATCTGCTTTTCTAGAGTTATGATATGATTACGAATGTTCCCCTCCAGTCCTAGAAATCAGGCATGTTCGTCAATGATGGAGGGGCCACTAATAAATTATAGGTTTGACTCCTGTAAGGAGATAAAGAAAACCTAATATTTAGTAGTGGCCCCGTAATCATTGACGACTGGGGCCCTCCCGACCATCCCCTTCCCATTCGTTGATGTATTAAGGATTTTGGTTTACTTGATATGTCAGTGAAGGAAGAATGACGCCTGAATCAGCGTCTGGTCAAAGATCCACACAAGTACATCCACGATATGATGGAAAGCTTATTGGATAGTTATTCTTATTTTTTTGTTTTTTATTTTTTACAAAGTTTTTTCGTAGTGAGAACCCAATTCATAATGACTGAAGCCATGAGTGAGGTCGTGTGCGCTCATGATGAAGGCTCCTCAGATTTTAAATGCTCTGCGCGGTAGATTCAAACTACGGCGGATTAGTGTTTGAAGAGGAGGCCTTATGTAATAGGCATAATCGTCAATGATGGAGGGGCCACTACTAAATATTAGGGTTTCTTTATCTCCTTACAGGAGTCAAACCTATAATTTATTAGTGGCCCCTCCATCATTGACGATTATGCCTATTACATAAGGCCTTCTCTTCAAACGCTCATTTACCGTAGTTTGAATCTACCGCGCAGAGCATAAAAAATTGAGAAGCCTTCATCATGAGTGCACGCAACCTCACTCATGGTTCTGTCATTATGAAATTGGGTTCTCACTACGAAAAAACTTCGTAACAAATACAAAATAAAAATAAAATAAGAATAACTATTCATAAACTTTCTATATATTCGTGGATGTACTTGTTTGGATATTTGACCAGACGCTGACTTCAGGCGTCATACTTCCTTCTCTGCTCTGCGCTCAACCTGCCCTGACGTGTCTCCCCACGCTCCGCTGGTTCCGCATTTGCTGCGTCCCTAGTGAGTTTTTTCTCATTTGTTTACTCTGGGATGTATCGAGTAAGGTTAGGATATGCGTAGCAGGAGTGTCAGGGACGGGTTTCCCGCAGTTCAGTGTATTTGGGTCGTGTGTTTGGGACACCTATTTCGGGTGTACCCTCGTGGTCCCGTGGTGGACGCGTGTTACATTTTTCGCGGCTAGCTAGCCTAGTTATTTAGTTGGCTTTAACTACGCGTTATCAGGCTTCTTCTTATCTTTCTGATGAAGTTGCCTTATTGTTTGTTGTCTGACGTTCCTAGCATATTTTTCTTCACTTAGTGAAGTTTTTTCTAGGTCCCGAGTCAGTGCTTCCCTCTCCCGGGAGTTTTTCTACGATGTGGTGATGGCGGTTGTTCCTATTGTGATATGTTACAGTGCTTTCTTTTTATATTACGACGTGATTAAGTGTTATTTCCGTCTGCTTAGGCCTACCCAGCCGCTCGTAGCTTTTTACATGTACAAGTGTTATTGATTTATGATTTAAATATGTAATACCGTGTCATGTGTGTCCTGGATTAGTTGTGTTTTGGCTTAATCCGGGGCCTAATTGTGTTTCTCAGATTGCATCTGGCTAGTGTGGGTTGCCTTTTCTGGCGGGTTTTCTCGATTGCTCCGAGAAAATCCGGCTGGTTGCCTTTTCCGGCGGGTTTTTTCGATTGCACCGAAAAAATCCGGCTGGTTGCCGAGTTTTATATCACGGGTGGTTAAAATAGGCTAGTTTCCCCCAGCGAGTGGTGGCCTGAGGGCTCTCCAGGACTGCGTCTCTGAGGTGGAGCCTGTGTTCAGGCTTACTAGGTGTTTCCCGGCGGGATGGCTATACCCGTTTCACTAGGTGTTCATACGGACACCGGTGGAGTATGGTTTTTCCCGGTTTTTGCAAAGCCATTGAAAAACTAGGCTGTTTTGTTTGTTTGGTCTTTCCACCCCGGCGATCTTTTGCAAAGAAGTGGGGATAGGAACAATTGGGGTTAATATTTAAATTACTTTCACACCCGGCGGTTGAACCTTGGGGAGGTGGGATTAACGGATTTGCAATTCGGTATAGTTAGCCAGACAATTGAGGGATACAATTGGGTATCGAGGCCTTCAAAATACGGCGATCTATGAAGGCTTCGAGGGAAGTCAGAGCAAAAACGTTTAAGATAAGCTTACCTCCTTTTTAACTGCGATATAATAAGGAGGCCGGCGTCTTAATATGGGTTTCCGGTGGCCAACAATACCACTGGGAAGACTGCGTCATTTATAACGACATGCTCGTCTCTATATTTTGTCGGAGGATGTGCTTAAATCTTTTGGACAAGTAAAGATATTCTAAAATCTGTACATAAGAACCTACAGGGTAACAAGTGGTAATAGTTGTGTATTACGTCTTGTTGCCCGGCGGTTCATTAACACTTGTGTTAGAACATTTTGGGGGTAACCTTATGAGCATTAATTCCTGGGAAGAAAAAAAAATCCAGGGCGGAGTTCCGGCGGGTCAACAAAGGACCAGAAGGAGCCCGGGGGAGGGTTAGCTCTTCCCAGTCTCTGTCATGGCGCCACTAGACCCTGTTTTTGCTCTGTGCCTCACACCTTCTTGTTCAGGGATCCCTATTTTTGCCCATACTCTATCCTTCAGATGCGTCAAATGCTTGGACCGGTCAAGGGGTCTGTGGGTGACGAAGAATTGTACTTTTTGTAGTCAATTGGTACTAAAGTCTTACAATAAGATAATTTGGCCGCGGCGGTTGCATTGTGCGAGGTCAAACAGCTTTTATCTACTTATGCTATGTCAGTGGCTCATAAAGCCTTGCAGTGTGATAACGTAGTTCTGTGGGACAGATTGATTGCTCAGTATCCCCCACTTAAACATCCCCCTTCTAGAAGTAAAGTCAATGTGCGTAAGTCGACTGAGACTGGGCAGGCTACAGTGCTTACTCTCTCCTCCGGCACATCTAAGAGACCTCGAGAGCCGACACCCCCGGCGACAACTTCCAAGTCGAAATCGAGGTCCAGGTCAAGGTCTCCCCTCCGACAGCAGCCACATACTCACTCTACTTCCCCTGCGAGAAAGAAGTGCAAGGAGGAGAAGACCAAGGATAGTCCTGGTAGTAAATCAAAGTCGAGGCGAAGTCACAAGTCTTCTAAAAAAGACACTCATGTACGAAAGACCTCCAGGCGTTCGCCGGAGCCTCGTGCCTCGCTTTCTGCCTCTACTCCCGACATGTCTCATGTCCAATCTGACAGGTCGGGAGTGGAGTCAGAGACTGTGGTGGGGGATATACCGGCGGACAAAGTGTCACCTAATATTATTACCAGTTCACATGTACCAGCTTTAGAGAGTTCTACCAGCAGTTATAACCCTGTAGAGGGCTCGAGTGAGGGCTCAGTAGTTGGTGTGGTACCCCTAGCTCACAAGTGAGTTCCGGCCAAGACCGGGGAGTTTGGAGGTACTCCCAGCCATGGCGTGACGGTTCACATCATTCTTATGCACCAACGGTAGTGGCAGACGTCCACCGGGACGCTGAGATCCCATCGTCCATCCCGGACTTAACATGGCAGCATGAGGGGGTCCCGGCTTCGGCGGAATCCTCTCCTGAAAGGCCGGGGGAAAGGGATGAGGGTTCTATAATTTCTGAGATGGAGATTCAAGAGTCAGGTTCAGTGCTGGACGACTCTCAGAATAGGTATGATTCGCCACAGAGTTCATCCTCTGCTAAATTTGTCACAGCTGATGAAATTAATGGGTTACTAGCAACTGCACTAACAAAGTTTTTTGGTCAGCAGCAGGAGACTCCCACAGTTGGTTTGGGAGCTTCCACGACAGCATCGAATGTCCGACCTCTGGCTACTTCTATTGCTTTGACACAAATTCCGCACCCTCCCCCTGTATCACCTACTATGGTTACTAGGCCAACTTCGGCGGCACTGACTACTTCCAATGTGAGAGTAGTAGCAGATGTAAATCCTCCCCCTTTAGACAAAGCGCCGGTCCGAAAGGGAGCTATGCCCCTCCTATACGGGCCAGATGAGTCATGGGTAACAATGTTCCCAGCAAAGCCAGAGGTAGCACAGTCCACTATGTCAGGGGAGCTTCCGGTACCACGTGAGTGGGTAATTCAAGGGAATAAATCTAGAAAGTTACGTGCTTTAGATATTCTAGGAAATGTACTTGATGTTAATATTAAGGCCATTCCTAACTATTATCACCATGATTATTTTGTGTATACTTCTACACCGGCCCTGCCCCCTGCGTCAGCTTCAAAACTGTTTTCGGACTGGACCAAGCATGACGGTTTCAATGATATAAAAGCACTGTCAGCTCTAACACCAGAGTTAGGTTTAAAGACGTTCACAGACACAGCCGCAAATCCAGTTTTGAAGGTGGAGCAGTTGGGTCCGGGTCCTTGGGTGGAATGGGAAGTGGAGGCTCAAAACTTTGCAATGACTTTTACCTCTAAATCTTCACACCAAATTCCACAAGAAAGCCATTCTTGGTTCTCGATGCCGGTATTCTCTGCCGGCGGAGTTCCCTCTGCTTTATTTGCATTTTTAGCTGCCCCTAAAATTAATCTATGCGAACTTAAAGATCCCTTTTCCACACCGTCCACTGCTCACCTAGACAGGGAGTTTAGACTACGTGGGAAAGCATATAGACTGTTTTCCCAGTATATTGTCACACAACAGGTAGCGAAGTCAATGCTAAGATCTGCTCAGGCGATTGCGGACGCGGAAGTCCGAAAGGCTATCGAACTATCTAGACGCTTGCTACTCCAGACTTCTATACAGTCACTGGGGGATATCCGTACAGCCTTGCTAGAGGCGGTGCGGGCACGACAAGATCTAAGGATGTCTCTCGTGAGGAAGCTCCCGGATAGGATTGCAAATCAAGTAGTTATGTCCCCTGTTCTAACTGCCTCTTTCATGTCCCCGGAGGGGTGGAAAATAGTGTTCAACATGGCTCAGGCCTTTAAGCACAGTCCCACCCCATCTAAGAAACCTGCTTTCAATTTTACCAAGCCCAAACTAGTCGCAAAAGTTCAACCTGGTGGGGCAAAGCCCTTTCATCTGCCTAAGTCCTCTTCCACCCAAAGTCAGGCTCAGTACAGATACAAGCAAGGAAAGTTTTCAGGTAATCATAAAGGACAGAAGTATCAACGACCAGGCCAGGGCCCGTCTCCGACCAAACCCGGCCAGTCATCAAAGCATACACCACCACCACCACCAAAAAACTAGGGTCTCTCTCACTCCCAGGGCCAGTCTTACGGCGGGTGGATCAGAGGGTAGTCCAGCCGGCGAACCCTTGTCTGCTAACTGGGTCGTTCCGGGCGTGTCATCGCGCATGGCCATTAAACACATGGGCGAGGATGGTGGCACGCAAAGGCACCACCTGGCAGTGGCTCCGGCGACCTCGCTTACGTCAGCCGACAAAGGCAAATTTTGTTTCATTAGAGGTGGAGTCACTGATCCAAGAGATGATCGCCAAGAATGTCATCATCCCGGTCCCTCAAAATTACCCAGTATTTACGTCCAAACTCTTTCTAGTGCCCAAAAGGGACAGTGTTCAGATGAGGCCGGTCGTAGACCTGTCTTATCTGAAACCTCCATATTCACAACGTTTCCTTCAGGATGCTGACAGTGAATCAAATCAGGCTAACACTTCCGCCGGAAGGGTGGATGTGTTCTTTAGACCTGACAGACGCGTACTGGCACGTCCCGGTAAACAAAAGGTTTCAACGATTTTTGGCATTACGAATAAAGCATCAGACTTATGTCTTTTAGAGGATGCCGTTTGGATTAAACCTAGCACCTCGCTTATTCACGAAATTGGTCCGGCAAGCCCTGATGCCCATGTTAGAACAAGGGATCAGGATTTTGTGGTATTTAGACGACTGGCTGGTGGTGGCAGAGACGGAACAGTTATGCATCAATCATGTCAACATAACATTAAATCATGTAAAATCTCTAGGGTTCAAGGTAAACCCGGTAAAGTCAAACTTTGTTCCCTCACGAGTGGTCCAGTGGATAGGGCTGGTCTGGGACACAGCTGCTCTCACTCTGAGTCAGAGTGTGGACAATCGGAACAGGTTTCGCAAGAAACTGTTTATGTTTCTTCACAGTCTGACTACGACACGGAGAATCTGGGAATCTCTGGTCGGCTCTCTCAACTGGATTCAACTAACTGTAAAGTTGGGCCGGTTGAAAGTCAAACGTTTAATATTGGAGGGCAACAAATGTTTTCCACTATTGCCGGCAGAAACATTATGGCCCATCCCAAAATTAATACACAGCTTACTAGCGGTCTGGGCGAAGAGGGAAACATTGCACTCGGTCATGTCATGGACCTCTCCTCCGCCGACGGTATGGGTAGACACGGATGCGTCAGGAACGATAGGTTGGGGCTTTCAGTCAAACCACGGCCATCAGGGTCAAGGGCTTTGGTCCCATTCAGAAACCTCCCACATCAATGTCAAAGAGTTACTAGTCCCCTTGTATTTCCTTCAGGCTCACGGCTCTACTTTACGGGACAAATCGGTGGCCTTCAGGATGGACAATCTGAATGCGGTTCACTGCATTCAGAAACAAGGGTCAACGAGATCTCGGAAGTTGCTAAACGTGTCAGAATTTTGTTTTGTTCTAGCCGGGAAGCTGAACATTCATCTTCACGCATCTTATCTCCCAGGCGTAGCAAACGTCTGGGCAGACGCTCTGTCTCGGAGACAGAGCACAACAGTAGAATGGGCGCTCAAGCAAACCATTTTCGACTAAATGATTGCGGAGCCTTACCGTCCACAAGTGGATCTGTTTGCGTCCGAGGAGACTCACAAACTCCCGCTGTACCTCACCCGCCGGACAATAACGCCGGCGGGAGGACCCGACGCACTGGTGACGGACTGGAACATGTGGAGTTCCGTTTATCTGTTTCCGCCACCAGACGCTTCTCTAATGTGCCACGTAGTAAACAAACTACGGGATTATCGGGGCGTAGTCTCGTTAATCGCGCCCCTGTGGCCAGCGCAGTTGTGGTACCAGCAATTGAAAACGTGGTGCCCGAACCCGGTGTCGCTCCCGGTCGGGTATTTCCACTTAGACACGATTGGCAACCTAGAGACCTCGCTGACTTTTGCATTATGGACATTCAGGAGGCCAAGTGGCTAACACCGTATGGTAGAAACGTGACCGATAAATTCATGAATCAATATACCCAATCTACAAAGAGACAGTATCAATCGCACTGGCGGTCCTTTACTTCTTGGATACTTAGGACAGAACAAACCGTACCTTCGGTGGCTTTGGTTTTTAATTATTTAAACTATCTGTTCGAACAGAAACGTCTATCTGTAGTAACGTTAAAAAATCACTTAACAGCGATTAGGATGCCATTCTTTGACCTTACAGGTCTAACCATACCACTAGCGGAGGAAACAGGTTTCATGAGAGCATGTTTTAAACTCTGCCCACCTCCCCGTCAGCTCATGCCTACCTGGTCTCTGGACAAAGCGTTGTCTTTACTTCATTCCCGTCTGTACCAAAATACTGCAGATTTTTACTTACTTTTAAAAAAGGGCAGTATTCCTTATGGCTTTGGCTACCGGGAACAGGGTATCTGAGCTGGCGGCGATGAGCAACACACCTAATTGCATAAGGTTTGGTAGGCTCAATGAGTGTATTCACTTTGCACCTCCCCCAGGGTTCATCGCCAAAAATGAACACAGTGAACACGTGTTTTCAGAGTTCACGGTGCCGGCGTTGAAAAGGGGAAAAGTGCACCATAATTTATGTCCACTGCAAGCTCTAACCAAATATTTGGGAGTAGCACCTCTGAATCAACAGGGTGCTTTATGGGTAGCAAGTACAGGCAAACGCTTAATGAAACGTAAAATAGCTTCTCTCCTAGTATGTCATTAAAGAGAGTAATCCCGGCGTCGTGGGAAAAGCCCACAATTTACGTAAATGGGCGGCCTCTTTGCGTTTCCTTAAGAATTTTTCTGTTGAGGACATAGCGTCCACGCACCTATGGTCCTCTAATCATACGTTTTTGACTCGATACCTTTCAGTAGCTCTAGACAGACCTTCCATGCCATGTATAGCTTTAAGGCAGAGGGTCTAGGTGGCCTCTAAGTCACTTATTGTTTAGATTAAGAAAAGAGGGGGGGGGGGGTGCAGTCAGTGTAACATAGGACACCCTAGACCCCGCCGGAGTATGTGTACGGAGCATACGAGCTGTGATACTGTATGTAGGTGTTGTGATATAAAATTTCTCTGTAGTATTCATTACAGGAAATTGTGCTAAAGTACAATAGTAGTAAAACAACAATTCTTGTTGTAAGTAGTTTTGCCTGTGAAGCAATATAATTTTAAGAAATCTCAGTCGTTGCAACTGCGACTTTTATTTTTGATGTAAGTACTTCTGCATAAGTACAAGAGTTCGGTACTTCTGCGAAAGTGCAAGAATTCATTTTATGTTTGGGTATATTTTTAGGAATATATCCACTAGTTTAATGGGGTTTATATGTGCACATGTAGACTTATAAGTTTTTATTTTTCACCACTTACTTGAAGTGGGGTGCCTTCTTAACTAGCAGATCTGTGTACAGAGTCTCAGAGTTAACCCTTTTTTTCAAGCAGGCTTCTTCGAAGCACGCTCCTGCTTGTACCCCTTTTTGTATATATATGCTGTATAAAGTTTATGCGCAACAATATATCTTTTTTACAAAGTAAGAATACTATGTGGTTGTTTGATTATCTGCTTTTGCTAGAGTTATGATATGATTACGAATGTCCCCCTCCAGTCTTAGATATCAGGCATAATCGTCAATGATGGAGGGGCCACTAATAAATTATAGGTTTGACTCCTGCAAGGAGATAAAGAAAACCTAATATTTAGTAGTGGCCCCGTAATCATTGACGACTGGGGCCCTCCCGACCATCCCCTTCCCATTCGTTGATGTATTAAGGATTTTGGTTTACTTGATATGTCAGTGAAGGAAGTATGACGCCTAAAGTCAGCGTCTGGTCCAATATCCACACAAGTACATCCACGAGTATATGGAAAGCTTATGAATAGTTATTCTTATTTTCTTTTTATTTATTATTTGTTACGAAGTTTTTTCGTAGTGAGAACCCAATTTCATAATGACAGAACCATGAGTGAGGTTGCGTGCGCTCATGATGAAGGCTCCTCAAATTTTTTATGCTCTGCGCGGTAGATTCAAACTACGGTAAACGAGCGTTTGAAGAGGAGGCCTTATGTAATAGGAATAATCGTCAATGATTACGGGGCCACTACTAAATATTAGGTTTTCTTTATCTCCTTGCAGGAGTCAAACCTATAATTTATTAGTGGCCCCTCCATCATTGACGATTATGCCTGATATCTAAGACTGGAGGGGGACATTCGTAATCATATCATAACTCTAGCATATCATAACTCCTTATGTACGTGAATGACCTGCCGATAGGCATAAACTCCTAAACAAATTTTTTTTTTTTTTTTTAAAGAGACAATGAACGGAGGAAGGAAAAACACAGATAAAACAAAAAGGTCCATGTGCCTAAAGGCATCCTCCATTCATAAAATGTTTGTAACAACTGGATTTAAACATTTGTAGATTGTAAGTTTGTGGAAAGCAATTCGAGGGAAGTGAATTCCAAAGAGTAGTAGCTCTGGGGATAAATTAATTCTGATATGCAGAAGTTCTGCATTGTGGAGGAGAAAGTGTAAATTCATGGGCGCTCTCAGCTGCCCTAGTTCTACGGGGAAAGATGTGGAGAGGCGGCACAATTGAAGCAAGTTCCTCGGAACAATTGCTGTGAAAATATCTAAATATCTAAAATATCTAAAACATGTCAATGTTTGCAGATGACGTACAAATTATGAGACAAATAACAAATAAAAGTAGTTGTGAGGAGCTGCAAGGGGATTTAGATAAAATATACGAATGGAGCACCAAGTGGAAAATGAAATTTAATATAAGTAAATGTCATGTGTTAAATATGGGAAGAAGTGTGAATAGACCAAATTGGGAGTACAGGATGGGAGATAATATAATTAGCAAGGCCGAAAAAGAAAAGGATTTAGGGTTGATTATACAAGATAACTTGTCGCCGGAGAAACATATTAACAAGCTCTTTAGCGGAATGTATGCAATGGCCGGGAATATGAAAGTTGCTCTGAACTATTTGGATGAGACCATGGTAGCGAAAATTATAAAAAGTATGATTAGACCAAGATTGGAGTATGCAGCAGTGGTGTGGTCCCCGCATCTAAAGAAGCATATTCACAAGTTAGAAAGAATCCAGAGAGCAGTTACTAGATTGGTTCCAAGTCTCAGAGAACTGCCATATGAAGGGAGGCTAGACAAATTAAATCTACCGAGTCTAAAAGAGAGGAGAGAGAGGGGAGACATGATAATGATGTACAAATGCACCCGAGGGCTGGAGAGGCTGGATAGGGAGGATATAATAATTATGGATACAGGAATAACTAGAGGCCACAGCTACAAAGTAAAAAGACCTACCTGCAAGAACGATATCAGGAAGTTTAGCTTCCCCTATAGATGTATTGACAAATGGAATAGGCTGGAGGAGGAGGTGGTAGGGGCAAGGAACATCCATATTTTCAAGAAAAAATCGGATGAAAGTAGACTGAGAGACGGGACAACACGAGCTTAGCTCAACTCCTGTAAACTACAATTAGGTAAATACTCACTCGACATAGCCAAACACCAATAACACGGCAAATAACACACACACAGTCAGACCGTGGTGGAGGGCGGACGTGCTTGAGACAGCTGATTCAGCCAGCGCCTGTTTGGTGGTTTGGTATTTTTGTAGCGTTCATATGTGTTGTCCTTTTGTTTATTAATTATAATTTAAATGCAATTAGTGAATATACTCCCTAGTTAAAAAAGGTGAGAGTAGAGTTTGATTTGAGTAAGAAAGAAAAAGTAATGGATATTCCCACCGAAACTTGTGGAGCCGAACAGGTGTAAACAAAGGCCAGCTGGCAGTATGGCCACCGGTGGGAGGAACCGGCTCAGCCTGCCCCCAAGCAGGGTAACCAGAGACCCTTATGATCGTGATCATGAGGGATTTGATATTTCAGGGTTCTCAGAGGAGGGAGTAGCAATATCTGCATTTGCGGTGAGGTTGAATAAACTGGAGCGGAAGCTAGAGGAACAGGAGACAAAAAGCTTAGATTATGAACGAAGAGAAAAACGGATGGCAAACCAAATTGGTATTCTGAAGGATGAGAATTACGTGTTAAGGGTTTGTATTAGCGAAATGCAGGAAGAAATGGACAGGATGAAGAAAGATATGAAGGATGTTGAATTAAAGAAGGATGCATTTCAAAAGAACGAGGAGGTAAGGAATTTGAAATTTTCGGAGATAGTAAAGGAGCAACAGATACATAGGCAGGGAGGTAACTTTGAAAAGGATGTAGTTAAGGTAATTAGACAGAAGGAAAATCTAGTGAGGGAGACTGCTGGAAGAAAGAAATGTATTGTGATAAGAGGAGATAAGGAGAAACACAATGTAAAGAGAGAGGAGAGAAGTAGGATAGAGAGAGACCGAGTGAGGGAGATTCTACAGGTAGTGGATGAGGGTGTGAGAGAGTGGGAGAATGAAATTGAAGACATGCATAGAATTGGAAAATATAAACAAGAGTCTAGCCTGTCTAGGCCAATGAAAGTGCAGTTTCGCACAGTAGGAATAGTAGAGGAAATCATGAATAATAAATGGAGGTTGAAAGATAAGGGTTGTCTGAAGCATATTTACATCGAAAAAGACTTGGACTTAGATGAAAGAAACAAAATGAAAAGTTTGAGGGATGAGGTGAAGGAATTGAATGCCAAAAGAACAGAACAAGAAGTGGATTATTTTTATTGGAGACTGGTAGGAACGAAGAAGAGGAAATAGTTCATCAAAAGCCCACAGAGGAAGACGGAGGGGCAAACAGAGAACTTAGGGATGAACGGTAGGACAGGGGAAGCGAGTACCAGTACCGAAGGACAGGAGGGAGAGACTGGTGTAAACCAGGAACAAGTGAGAGGAACAGGGCAGGTGGAGAGCACGGGGGAGCAAGGGAGAGAAGGTGGAGTGGAAGCGGGGGGGGGAGTAGAGTCTGGGAATATCAGGGAAAGAGAAAAAAAGAAAGGTGTAAGAAGGGGGGAGATGAAGCTGATGTATAGTAATGTGGATGGCTTGCTGTCTAAGAAATTAGAATTGAATGACTATATTGAGAAATATAAACCACATATTATGTGCTTAGCAGAAACAAAGTTGAGAGGTGGTACTGAATTGGGAATGTTGGGATGGGAAGGGAATAATGTGTGGAGAAAAGATAGAGAAGGAAAAGTGGGCGGTGGAGTGTTAATAATGACTGACAAAAATATAGAAGCAAGTGAGATTAACCTAGGCAATAATAGATCAGAAATTATAGCAGTGACAATAAAAGACAAGGACAACAAAGCAACTGATATAGCAGTGGCTTATATACCACCACAAACTAGAGCATGGAAGCGGGATAAATATGATCAACTAATCACGGAATCTCTAGATGCACTAAAAATACTTTTTAATAGGAGAAATAAATTATTATTAACAGGTGATTTCAATTGTAAGGAAGTCAATTGGGAAGGGTTAGATGTGGGAAATAATAATGAATCTTGGGGCAGTAAATTACTGAATCTAGTAACAGAAAACATGTTAACACAACATGCTAGAGAAAACACACGAATCAGAGGGATGGATGAACCATCCAGGCTAGACCTAGTCTTCACCAGTGATCCACATGATGTTAGAAAGATAAATTATCGTTGTCCCTTGGGAAAAAGTGATCACAAGATATTAGAAATGGAGATGGATTTGGGAAAAAATGAGGAGAGAAATGAAGGACATAAAATAAATAGATACAATTATGCTAAAACTGATTTTAAATCATTGAAACATTATTTCCAAAGTATAAATTGGAAGGAACTAGAAAGCCTGGAAATGGTTCAAGACAAATATAGACTTTTCCTGAAAGTATATGAAGAAGGGATACATAAATATGTCCCAAGGTTCCAATCAGGGGTAAAGAAGGAAAAAGAATGGTTCAATATAAGATGTAGTAAGGCACAGGATAGAAGAAACCGAGCCTGGAATATAGCACGGAAGAGACATAGTGAAAATAACTGGAATAAGTACAAGGAGAAAAGAAATGAATACGTAAAGATACGACGCAAGGAACAATATAAATATGAAAGGAATATTGTAGAGAAGTGCAAAAATGAGCCAAAACTATTTTATAGATTTGTAAATGGAAAAATAAAAACAAAAGAAGGTATTGTCAGACTAAGAGTTGGAACAAACAGCTATGAGAAAGATAAAGAATTGTGTGAAGTTATGAATGAAAAGCTTCAGTCAGTGTTTGTAAAAGAGGAGGAGTTTATAGAACCTGATAGAGAAATGAGAACACCACAGATGCCTGAAATGAAAGTGACAAAAAGTGAAGTGCTGAAATTGATGCAGGATTTGGACATGAGGAAATCAATGGGACCAGATGGAGTGGCTGGATGGATCCTCAAAGAATGTGCGGAAGAGTTAGTGGAACCAATCTATGAAATCATCAAATCTTCACTGAATGAGGGAGACCTGCCAGTGGAATGGAAGAGAGCTAACATAGTACCAATTTACAAAGGAGGAGACAGAGAAAATCCGCTTAACTACAGACCGGTGTCCTCACCAGCATTGTTAGTAAAATTTGTGAGAAAATTATAAAGAAAAAGTGGACACACTTCATTGAGGGACAGGGGGTGCTTAGCGAGAAACAGTTTGGATTCAGGGAAGAGAGATCTTGTGTATCTAATTTATTAAGCTTTTATAGCAGAGTTGTAGATGTTACACAGGAGAGAGAGGGATGGGTTGACTGTGTTTACCTGGACCTGAAAAAGGCCTTTGACAGGGTGCCTCACAAAAGGTTATTGTGGAAATTGCAGGTTGTTGGAGGTGTACATGGTAGGATGTTAAAATGGATGGAAAACATTTTAATAGGAAGAGAAATGAGGATCACGATACGAGACGAATATTCACAGTGGAGGAGTGTGACGAGCGGAGTACCACAGGGATCAGTGTTGGGTCCGATAATGTTCCTACTTTATGTAAATGACATGCCAGAAAACTTGAATAGTCATATGAATATGTTTGCGGATGACGCTAAGATCATGAAGAATGTCACCTGTATAGAAAGTTGTCAGGATCTTCAAAAGGACCTAGATGAGTTGCGCAGATGGAGCCAAACCTGGAAAATGAGTTTCAATGCAGAAAAGTGTCATGTTTTGGAAGTGGGAACAAGTGAGATAAGGCCAAGCTGGGAGTACAAATTAGGAATTGAAATAATCGGAAAAACACTTCATGAGAAGAACCTTGGAGTGATAATACAAGATGATCTATCCCCGGAGAAGCATATTAACATGATCATTGGAGGAGCATATGAAATAATAACCAATATGAGAGTGGCATTTAACTATTTGGATGAAGAAATGTTAAGAAAACTGATAATGACTATGATAAGACCAAGATTAGAATATGCAGCAGTGATATGGTCACCACATTTGAAAAAAAACATATAAACAAATTAGAGAAAGTCCAAAGGATAGCAACGAAGATGATCCCAAGATTGAAGGAGTTGACATATGAGGAAAGACTTAAGACACTACAACTGCCTACCTTGAAAGAGAGAAGGGAACGAGGCGACTTAATAACGATGTTCAAGGGAGTAAAAAGTTTGGAACGAGTAGATAGGGAAGATCTATTCGTGAGGGATAATGGAAGGACAAGAGGGCACGAGTTTAAGCTGAGGAAGGGCAGATGTCGTAAGGACACAAAGAAATTCAGCTTCCCATACAGTATAGGAGTATAGAGACTTGGAACAACTTGGAGGAGGAGGTGGTGAGAGCGAGGAACATTAACATGTTCAAATCTAGGTTGGATAAAAGTAAATATGGAAATAGGGCAACATAAGTTATGATATGTTAGTCCAAAATACTGGGAACTGGGAATATCCATTACGATACTTGTCTAAGTAAAATGGATTGATTATAAAGTAACTAAGGCAGGACAACACGAGCGCTGCTCAATTCCTGTAAAATACAAATAGGTAAATACACACACATGTTTCGGTAATGGTACCGCCGGTAGACTGATTTTTCATTTGAACTTATAACTCGTTTTATATAAGTTTATTATGAAATATAAAAAATTAAGGTAAGTACCGGTATATAAGATATATAGTACTTATGATTAAATTATCGTATTTCGAAGATATCGGTCACTCGGAAAATCAGCTGATGAATCTCGGCGCTCCAAATGCACTTGCCAATATTGAAAGTATAGGCCTATTCGCCGGTGTACCAGTCTGTTTTTCCCCCCAGTCCGAAATTCCCCCTGGGGGAAATCTGGCCCAGGATAGATTTCCCCTAGGGGGAATTTTGGCCTAGGATATTATTCCCCCCTCTTGGCCTAAATTCCCTCCCACCCACCCGGTTATATGGCAAGTGTATCAATGATTTTAACAAGACTGAAACATGTAAAATGACTCGACCATCAGAAAAAATGACTAACATAATGAAACATCAAACAATGACTCACCCATCACGAAACAATGCTTGTAGATGAGGACGTTGTTAGAAATGTGGACGTCAAAGGAAAGAAAGTAACACCAGAAATAGAGACAAGACCAGAGAGTCTTCCTGGTATTCTTATCACCAGAAAAGACAAACTTCAAGCCATTAACAAATACATGTAAGAAGATGCACTTACGCTTCATGCTACAATAAAGGCAAAGGAAGACGACATTCCTGGGGCATGGAATGTCAAGAATGTGCAGGAATCACAGCAGATGGACGCGAAGTGGTGGAGTGTGACTCTCGTTACGAATGGTGCCAAGATGCTAGCCTTGGATCGACATGCAATTTCAAAGTATTATACTGTGTAAAGTTAGTTTTAAAACATTTTTAATACCCTCCACTAAGGAGACATTTTCACCCTTAGATAATTAATTTAAATTTTTGTTAATACAAGATACGTGTGAAATTTATATTTTTTAATTCCTTTACTTATTAAAATAAAGAACCATTCATATGCTTTCGTTAAACAGTCCTACAATAAAGTAATTATGTCAACTAATGGTTCCTATATAAGGGGGGAAAAATGGCCAAGAGGGGGGAAAAATATCCTAGGTCTGAAATTTCCCCCCGGGGAAAAACAGCCCCGGCCACTATTCCCGGAGGGAAATTAAGCCTAGGCTACTTCTCCCGGGGGGAACTTCAGTCAGGGGGGAAACATTTCCTGCTACACCGGTATACGGTCGGTGAATGTGTATTCAGACTTATAAACTTCGAACATTATTTCAGCCTTTCGGATTTGTTTGAAAGACTGAGAAAAATTAAATCGCATTCGGACTTATAAACTTCGGACATTATTTCAGCCATTCAGACAAATCCGAATGGCTGAAGTGTGAAGTTCGGACTCTGCCCTTTCGGACTTTTGACACTTTCGGACAGGGGTCTCCCCCAATTAGTCCGAAAGAGCGAGGTTCTACTGTATTATATTATGAAGTTTTTTGGTGGATTTACTTAATTTTTCAATATATAAGTTGGGTGCCAATGGTTCCGCTATTATCGAACTATAAGGAACACCATTTCCTCCGGGTACTATCCCGATTATAAACCAAATATTGAATGTATACAGTTGGTCCTCCGGTAACGCGTGTTTTGGAAACGCGGTTTTGGTGGCACGCGGTACATTCCAAATACCCAAAATGTTGCTAACACGGTCAATACTTACACTGGCGCGGGGTCCAGCTGGGCTCCGAACCTTTACTCCCGACTTTCGTAGCTCATATCTCTTCAAATATATGGCCTAACCAAGTGTTTATGCCTACCAGAGGTAGATATGATCATTGTTGTGCGTTGGGTGAAGACTAGAACACCTTACATTGTGAAGTTATTGTGTGAGGTGAGAAATAATAAGACGGCGAGTTATGCGGGAATTCCGAAGCTACGATTTTCGTAATTTACCGATTACCGGAGGTAGATATCGTTCCCGTGCATTGGGTGAATACTAGCACACTCCACATTGTGTAGTTAATGTGTGAGGTGAGAATAATTACCGAAACACACTTATGTCATTGTTTGGCTATCGAGTGAGTGTGTGTCTTGTCATTGTGTGGACAACATGGCTAGGCTATCTCGGTCGCTGAATCTTTACTCACGACTTTCGTAATTTACCGATGCTCATATATCTGCAAATAAATGGCCTAACCAAGTGTTTATGCCTACCAGAGGTAGATATGATCGTTGTTTTGCGTTGGGTGAAGACTAGAACACCCTAGATTGTGTAGTTATTGTGTGAGGTGGAAAATAATAAGACGGCGAGTTATGCGGGAATTCCGAAGCTACGATTTTCGTAATTTACCGATGCTCATATCTCTGCAAATAAATGGCCTAACCAAGTGTTTATGCATACCAGATGAAGATATGGTTGTCGCAGTGCGTTGGGTGAAGACTAGAACACCCTACATTGTGTAGTTATTGTGTGAAGTGAGAAATATGATGGGGGGATTTCAGAGCTTCGATCGAAAAATGTCGGCTACTGCTGTGACTCTCTCCTTAGCCTAGCTGCCTAGCCTAAACGAAATATTTATTCAGAGGTAAGAGTTGTTGCAATGGGCAAATCAACTCATTACACATGTCAAATAACCTTTATAATTGATTTAATTATTATAACATAGGCTTCTATGGAGAAAAAGTGGACTTTGTGGAAATCCCCAGAACACCAAGGTACCTTTAACATGTAAACATATGGGTTCGGTAACGCGAATTTTGCTAACACGGGAGGTAACCAGAACACATTGGCCGCGTTACTGAAGGACCAACTGTATTATGAAGTTTAATAAGTTTATTAAGTCGTTTAAGGAGTCCGATGAAGAATGGGGAGGGATAGTTGTTGGCGAGGATTGAGTCGTAGGGGCAGACGAATCGTTTAATTCATCGACATTTATAGCAGCGAATTGTTTGATAAGCTTGGGAACAAGTGTTGGAGAGTGAAGGAGTTCCTGCTGTAAGGTACTTATAAAGCCCTGCGGTGAAGTAGAGGCTTTATCTGTGTTAGGGGGGGTGTACGTGCGTTGATGAAGTCGTTTGCTCGAGCGAGTATTTGAGAATCAGTCTCGGAGAGATGTCGGGTGATGTACTTCCGAAAACAGCCATAGTATCCGCAGTCATCAGGGGGAATGCCTGAGTCGCAGAACAAAAGGGGAGGATCAGAGGAAGGTGGGACAGGGGAATTCAGAAGTATAAGTTCTTCAGTTGTGTAATTCGTATGAGTGACAAGTGGAAGTGGAGTATTTAATAGTGGGGGGAGTACGTCTGGCTCTGAAGCACAGGGAGTGTCCGTTGTGAGGAGATGTTTACGAGTACCACACATTCCGGGTGGAGATGGGGTGGAGGATGTTGTCGATTGATGTACGACAAATGCAGACTTTGGGAGTTCCATTATGGTCAGATCCGAGTCAAGTAGATCATTGTCCTTCAGGAATTGTGTCAATAAGTCTTTGGGTGGAAGGTTAGGACTTTGGATATGAGACACACAATAGCAAGGAGGTTGGTGATGGTGCTCGTCGTTTATCGGATTACGAGAGAAAACAAAGACCCGTAATTGTTCACTAAAGTCTCTAGGAGTAGAGGATTTATGCTGTAGGAGAAATAATTTGCCGCAGTCGTGACATCCACAGTCTGTATCGTGATCAGGCATGGCCCACAGGTGGGTGGGTGAGGCATTTGCTGAAGCACGAGAAAGCGGCCTAACCGGTTTGGCAATCTTGCGTTTTTTGGAAGGCTGTGTTCTTAGTAGTCTAGTTCTCGGCGAAACAGCATTGGCGTGTTCAGGGGAACGTCGCACGACCTCCTCCTCCGTAGGCATAGTCCAAAATTCCATATCTTCTGAGACGCCGGTAAAGCCCTCAAATCTATTGGCAGTGGACAACCCAGGAGAAAAGAGGTTATTGAGTCGAAATGTGTCATCAGAGGGAGAACGGCGGGGACTGTCATGTGATGTAGATGGTCCTTTCGCATGGAGAGTAGCAGCTGTTGAGGGAAGTCCATATCTCCTGTAAGGAGGTGCCTTGCCTTCATTCCTGAGTTGTGTTTCAGCCGCCCTGAGCGGGAGACCCGCCGAGGCCTGTAAGTGTAGTATTTCCCGCTGGAATTTGTAATGTGGGCAGTTCCTATTGTTAGCTTCATGGCGACCGTCACAATTTGCGCATCTGGCCTCCTTTGCCTGGCAGTGTTCCAGAACATGGAGCTCAGAGCCACAAAATGAGCAACGAGGACAGCGTGCTCTGCACCGTGCAGTAGAGTGACCAAATCGCCAGCAGGTTGTGCATTGCCTCGGCCTATAAACGTAACTACGTACTGGCAATTGACGTCCAGCCAGTTTGACATGCATGGGGAGGACGTGTCTCTTAAAGAATACCTTAACAATACGCAATGCGGGTCGATTGTAGCGTTGGGGCACAACATAAGTGTCCACTTTGACGATGGAGGGGTCCGTATTCTTCAATAATTTCAAGATGCGTGGGGCCGAGTCTTTGAAGTCTTGATCAGCAATTTCGAAGTCCGAAGGGAGGGCCACTGTACCTATGCGTTGATTTAGGTATTCATCTTCCTTACCTGTGTACCTGCCATTGTGGGTGCGAAAATATTCCTGTAAGGCTTCTGATTGTTCTTGTGTGGTAGCCTCAATCATGCATTTGCCTCTCCCGAAAGTGTGTACGCTGAAATCACCGAAGGTCGAAGCAAGAGTATCGTAAAGATCAAGATCGTCCATAGGGTCACCAGTGACCTCGAAGAATCGAGGCCAATTAGGGGGACGAAACATGGCGTCAAGGGTCGGTTTTGGGACCGAGGTATACGTGGTACGACGACCTCTATTCCGTGTGCGCTGAGGAACATGAGGTTGTAGGGTTTGCACAATAGATGTACATTCTTTATGAGAGGAATGAGGAAGGGATGTGTCGGTAGATTGTGAGGTCAGCGTTGAATCAGTGGTCGTAGTGGTAGGAGGCTCAGTATGGGCAGTTGAATTCCCTTCAGCACCGGTACTCAAGGCAGACATCGGCCGAGGGTTAGTCGATGCGACAGAAGGCGTCAGAAGCGTGGACTCCTTGGAGATTTCGTTCGGTGGTGGTGAGGGCTTATCCTTTAGAGTGAGATCTTCAGTAGCTTGTGGGATGTCTATGAAGAGTTCCTGGTCTTTTTCAGTACATGTGTCCGTAGGAGAGGAAGGAGATTGGTTAAGTAGGGGAGTGTTGGAACTCAACCACTGGCAGAGGAGTTATGCACTGCTTCAGTAGTAGAGGAGTTAAGCGAATTACCCATGGTAATAATTTGATTGTTAGAATCAGAGGGTGCTGGGGAGTCTACCTGGGGTAACTCACCTTCAGCTGTATGAGTGGTCAGATCAAAATCCATGGGAATGATGCCAGGGTCAGTAGGGGTGTCAGGGTTCATTAAGGGGTCGGTAAACCCTGGGGGGTGCGAAGGGGACTCCGCACCCCCCACCGGTACATTAACCATACAAAGTCAGATCAGCTTCTAGTAATTGCATGGCTATTGATATAAAATACAAAACATAGAGAGACATAGCTTATAGAAACAAAAAAGATGCAATGGGGGCTGAGGGAGAAAGAAAAAAAAAAAAAAAGGGGGGGGGGATAGGCCTAGCCCAATTATCCAATAACATACAGATCACAACAGAGTATATGAAAGGGCCTGAGTGATCATTTGAAAGCAAAATTTATCCTATTACTATTATTTTGTAAGAAATTAGGCTATTGTACCATTTGTTTACATCCGGCGGGGATCAAAAATGGCGGCGAGTAGGTATGAGATGTCCTGACCTAGGCTAGAAATGCAGCACAAAGGACCGGGATGTAACAGGCTAACAATAATTATAATAATACTAGTGGGTGTGCAAAATATACATGAAATATGTAGAGAAATTATGGATGATGAAATGTTAAGGCATGATTGGGCTGGTGGGAAATGAAGGAATAACAGGTTGCAATATGGCGGCGCAACACCTCGGCGACCGTGAGGGATACAAGAAATATGTTAAGAAATGAGTGAAAATATTATTATAATGTCTCTTATCTGATGTCGATAAAGTCCTGATATACTAGATGTTTCGTCAGGTCAAATTAGTAGTCCATATATGGAGCACAAGTCGAGGGATTGGGAAAAGTGGGAGCGTTGTCAAAACACGTCTGTCTCAGTCGCTCGCCCGGCTCGAACTCCGAGCTATTACTTAATAGGCATATCGTCAATGATGGAGGGGCCACTAATAAATATATATATATTCAAAATAAATGTCACTGAGGTACTAACATTTGTTTGCTCATCCATATGAGATTTAACAGACTCCAAGGTAGATTTCAGGGCTGATAATTCTTGGAAGGAGGCATAATTTTGTTCTTCAGCAGTTGTTTTTACCTCTTGTAGCTGACAGATTTCCTCTCTCACATCTGTAAACAAAATGTATGTATTAGTTTCTTAAAAAGAACACAACAAGACAGGCGGTACCCGTCATATGACGGGCTAGAGATAAATGGACAATGAAGCGGTACCCGTCATATGACGGGCGGCATTCTGAGCACATTAGGGGCTCTGAGAGCGAGTATGTGCGTTGGGAGGATGATAGGCGGGCTCTGACCGTTCGGCACGACCACGGTGCCTCTACTGAGACCGCCGCTGCAACATCCCACACACTCGGCCTCGCGAGACCAGGAAAAAACTGGGGAAATTTCCTCATTTTATGGTTTTTCACCTTCGGTTGCTCGATCGCTACAGGATAACTCGTGGTCGTACAAGGATGATTCAGGTGTCATTGGAAAGCTCTATTATCGCCCTTTCACAGATACGTAATTGTATTACGCTCTGGCTCTTCTTTATGCACGAAAAAGAGCATGGAATGAAGCTCGTTTAGGGTAAATATGCCCGCTTGGCAGGTAGTAGATGTTACAAACATGCCCGCTCTTAGGGAGTTAAAGATCGAGTGCTCTACACGACGTGCGGTTCTGGTCTCATGTCCTAATGGTGGCACTTCAGGCAGTACTTTTCAGCGCTGCCTCACTTGTCAGGTTTTTAAATTTAAGATCAGACCGTAAGGTCTGATCCCACGTCTTTCTCGATCTGCCCTTTGGTGCAGCTCCCTCCACATTCACGGACTTGCATCTTTTAATAATAATCGTCCAATTGATCTCATATCTTGCATCTCTAAAGTGTTTTTAATTTAATTTGCATCCTTTCGATGAAGACTGTAAATGAAAACTGTATGAATGAATTTGATTTTGAACATCAATTTTGTTTTTAAAGTTACATTACCAACACAAAAATTTTGTTTTTTAAATTCTTCTGTTAATGTAACATCTCCATGTAAAGTATTTTTTTTTATCTATTTAATAACCTGTGATAAATGTGGTATACAATATGTTGGAAAGACGGAGCGATGTTTAAGAGAAAGAGCCTACGGGCATAGATCAGGAATAAAGAACGGCATTGACTCCAAGATTCTTCTATATAAGAATTTTAACACAGATTGTACAAAATTTGATTATAAATACAAAATTATAGAAATTGTTCAAAATAATCAAAATGTTTTAGATAGAGAAAATTATTGGATTGGAAAATTAATGACCATCTATCCATTTGGACTTAACAATCAAATAAAAAGTGTAGGCAACATTTTGTATAAAGATTTACACTCCTCCCTCGGGTAGCGCGGGTATATCATACTGGGACCGCGCCGCGCTACGTAAACACGCGCTACACAAAGCAAAGAACTTATGGGATTAATTCTATTGGTTCTGACGACTTCCCCAAAGTCACCTTTTTGACCATTTACCACCCAATAACCTTACCAAATATAGATCAAACATTAGTAACAGACAACCTAACCCTATTTTACAGATTATATCTATGAAATGAGACACACAGGTAAGTTACTGTTCATTACCTTGTCGAGTGGTGCTGTGGATGTGGTGCGTCGCCTCCCTCTCTCTCCCGCCCGCCCGCCTGCCCCCTCCCCTCCCCCACGACACCAAGATGGGCGTCACTGAGAGGAGGTTGAAGGCCTTGAGGAGGTTGAAGGCCTTCCCAGGTTCTGGTCATCGCCGAACCCTGAGAACAATGACATGTTGTCGTCAATGTCAACGTCAGAAGGGAGGGAGTCCGAATCGTCACCCAGCTGGCGTTCTTCCTCCTCCGAATCGTCACCCTGCTGCCGTTCCTGCTGTTCCTGGCGGTCACGGAAAAAACTCTGTGATCCTTCTCTGTTGGCGAGCATTGACCCTCTCAGTAAACATCTCGGAGTAGTGTCTCAGCAGAGTTGAGAGTTGCATAGACGTTGCTCGAGCCCTATCCCTATTTGGATCCTTGTTCTGGATACGGTCAGCCAAGCGATCAGCCAGCTCGACGATCTCACGTAAGTCACTGGTGATAGGGTCTCCATCGTTAACTCCATCTTCGGCAGGCGCTTCTTCATCCGCTAGTTCCTCATCCAATTCCTGCAGTAAGTCCTCGGGATCCTGCTCAGGTGGAACAATCATCTCTCAGACGTCTTCCTCGTTGATATCTTGTAGGCCTGCCACGTTACGAGCTGCTGCCACTGCCTGTTCAACCGCCGCTTCTACCCTCTGACGCTCACCTGGCAGGTCTAGCTTGTGGCCAGGTAACCCCTCCAAAATATTCCTCCATGCGTGATGGATAGTGGGCTGGTTGATTGAGTTCCAACTCTCGACAATGAAGTCAATTCCCATTTTTATGTGGAATTGCTTCCAAAATTGGAAGACTGTAAGGGTGGCTGGATTTTCAGGGGGATCTTGGGCTTGTGCAGGGGCTTGTTCAGGGGCTTGGTCAGGGGCTGGATCTTGGGCTTGTTGTGGGGCGGCATTGGGGTCATCAGGCTCAGAATCCAGGTCGGACATCTGATCAATTTCTTCATTTGTGTCGGTTGCAGAATCCAACATTAAGAAGGTCTTCGTGGCATAGGCAGCTTTAAGACAGGCGATGATCTCCTGATCTAATGGCTGTAGAAGAGAGGTTGTGTTGGGTGGCATAAACATCACCTTTATTGAAGGGTGTCTGTCAACTAGCAGGGGCAAATGACCAGGTGCGTTGTCCAGCAAGAACAGGATCTTAAAAGCTAGATTTTTCCGCAGACAAAACTGTTCAAGTTCAGGTACAAGATATTTATCAAACCACTCAAGACTGAGGGCAGCTGACATCCAGGCTTTCTTGTTGGACATCCAATGCACGTTGAGACGTGACATGTCTAAGTTCCTGTAGGGGCGAGGTTTCTTAGCTCGGTGGATGACTAGGGGCTTCATCTTGCAAGACCCTGAAGCATTGCATGTCAAGAGCAATGTTACCCTATCCTTTGCCCCTTTGAAACCCTTGGCGCTCTTCTGCTTCCTGTGGATGTAGGTGCGTTTGGGCATTTTTTCCAAAAAAAGCCTGTCTCATCGGTGTTGAAAATCTGGTCAGCTGAATATCCACCCTCTTCTATAATCTGGCGTAGGTAGGCAGGAAATTCTCGGGCAGCTGCAACATTGGCACTTGCGGCTTCTCCAGTTATTCGCATATTCTTAACCTTCTGCCGATTAAGAAAAGACCAGAGCCATCCGTGTGACGCTTGAAATGGTGGCGGGTTAGGCACGCTCAACTTGACAGCAACTTCTAGATAAAGTTTTTTGGCCTTCTGACGAATAGCTTTTCCATCAAGAGGGACCCCCCTCCTGCTTTGGCGATCAATATAACGACCAACAAGTTTCTCAGTCGTCTTGAGAACAGGGTTGGCTACCTTAAAGGCATGTTGACTCGCTACGCCTGGGTTATCCTTGAGAACTTTTCGTATCTTGTCTCTATTCTTGAAGATTGTTCGTATTGTCGATTCATTCACCCCATAAGTATGGGCAATATGTGCCTTCTTGGTACCAGATTCCACCTTCTTCACCACCTCTAGCTTCTCTGCATATGTGAACTTGCGGCGCTTGAGTGGGGGCATGGTTGCGGTGATACTTGGTAGAACAGAAACGATTTGGGCGGGCACTATGTTATTACGGAGACACGCGGCGTAGGACTAGGCCTACCCAAGCGTGGGGGAGGCCGAGCCAAGCCGAGCCTAGCCGAGTCTGACGTCACGGCCGAGATATGGCGAGAGATGCCGAGCCCCCAGCCGACCACAGAGCGCGCTACATAAATAAAAGCGTGTTAGATGCTGACTCGGCACACTAGGGGTACCCGCGTTAGACCAAAACCGCACTGTCCAAACCGCGCTACCTGAGGGAGGACTGTATTAAAAAACAATTTTAATAACCCATATTTTAACTTCCCCGTTTAAACAGAAGACCTGGTAGACACGGTAATAGAAGACTAAATTAATTTAATAAAAAGAAAAATAGGTCGGATATTAACACGATTGTCAATAATTTATATTCATTATATCAACATTTCGGAATTAAAAAATTAAAAGATTCATTGAAAGGCCTACAAAAGAAAAGTTTTGCTCCTTTTATAGAAAATATTCTAAACAATAAAAATAATTTCACAAATAAATTTAAGAATATAGTCTTTGCTTTTATGGGATATATTAGAGCTAATTCTAAGAAATCCAAAGATAACCCTATTAACCTCTGAAGTGCGCATGGGGGTAATTGGAAACGTCCCCCTGTGCTGACGTATTTGAGGTGTTTCCGTCACTAAAATATTCATTGTGCCATTAATAGCATTAATACTTATCCATATGCGCCTATTATGGGTTGATTATAAAGGTATTAACCTGAAACAACAATAAAACGAGTGAAAACAGCGTTTGGATGGTCAAAATCGGAGATAGCCCGCGAGTTGTATAATGTATGGGTGAGGCAATCTGCTTTCCCGCCAATTTCCCCCAAGGCCACTGAGACACAGTCGATCGATACTCTCTCTCTCTCTCTTGCACTCGCTTGCTATCAGTGATGACCACACCCTCCAATCGGATTTCTAATGTTAGCACGAAAATATACCTCAGAATAAGGGAATAACAGGGAAAATAGGTGATAACTGAAGGAGAGGAGGAAAGTGGGGAAGGAGGGGAGGTAGAGGACTGAGATTTTGCATGGCCCAGGGGCCAAAAAAAAAAATAAAAATAAAAAAAAATTTTTTTTTTTTTTTTTTTTTTCGATGTCAAAAGTTGATTTTTTTTTTCTCTGACTCTTAAGAGTCTCCCCGCAGTGCGCCGGGGGAACTCTTAAGAGTCTCCCCGCAGCTCCCGGGTTAAAGATAAAGTTATATCCACTTTAAATTATTCCTCTAAAATTTTAGACAAAATTAATGTTAATAGTCTTATTAATTCAAAGAAAGTTAAGTCCATATTACCAGATGGTTGTAAAGATTTCAAACCATTAATAGTGTATTCATATGAACGGCCTGTTGGGTCTATTATTTGTAATTATAATAAAGTTTTAGGAAATCTTTCAGATAATGATATTTTCAATAATAATAAATGCGTATGTGAAAGAGTCATGGATATGCCAGCTAGCAGACGTGATGCATTAGCAAAGTTCATTTATAGTCCGATATGTCACATATTAACAGGTGATGTAGAACTAGTTAAACATTTTGCAAACGACAAATTAGCGGAGCTATGTCGTAAAGGGTTTAAATTTAGAATAGGGAATAATAAAGTAACATGGGACAAAATTTTAAAAGATATTTTTTTTCAGTCAATAAATTAAAAGAGAAATTGTTAAAAATTGTGAGCTACGATGCGAGAGAGCTAGAAGCATGGTCTAAATTATTAATTATGTTAAAATTAAAATTAAAATTTTCTCACTTAAAAATGAATTTAATCTTTCAGATTTTGTAGATTATAATTACAATAAGCTAAAAGCTGATTTAATAAATTTACATAAACATTTTGTAATCACTACAAGAGATAAACCCAGCAATAATTATAGCTTCATATGTAAGAAGTATTATCTTGAAGATGGGACTATGGATGAAGAGGTGCGGGAGAGGGTACAACAGGGGAAGAGGGTTGTAGGAACGCTAAAAGCAGTAACAAGAAATAGGGTGGTCAGTATGGAAGTGAAGAAGTCCTTGCATGACAGTGTGGTAATCCCGACACTGACTTACGGAAGCGAAGCATGGACGTTGGTTGCGAGACTCAGACCAAGAGTGAGAGCAGTGGAAATGAATTACTTAAGGAGTGCGTGCGGAGTTACATGGAGGGATAGACAGACTAATGAGGAAGTAAGAAGGAGGTGTGGTGTGGAGGTAGATGTGCTGGAAAGTGTGAAAAGGAACAACTTGAGATGGTTCGGCCATATGGAACGTATGGAAAGCGAGAGAATGACTAAGAGGGTGTATGAGAGCGAGGTGGAGGGACAGAGGGGGAGAGGTAGACCGAATATGAGGTGGAAGGATGGAGTGAGGAAGTACATGAACGAAGGTGGTGCTGGTTGGGGGGAGGGGCGTCGACTGACTGGGGACAGAGGTGCATGGGGGCGGTTCGTTCGTGGCCACCCCTTCGGGGATCACGGCGTCAGGCAATAGATAGATAGATAGATAGATTATCTTGAAAACATGAAGAAAGAATTAGGCATTAAAGGTAACATATTACGTAAAAATATTTGTGGTAATTCTGTTTATGAAATTAAAAATAATTTGAATATTGATAACTTAATCGATGAACATAACAAGAAAAATGTAACATTTGATATTAAACTTTCCGATAAGAACAAGTGCATTGCTATGGAGATCGTCAACTCTTTTAAGTATCTGGGCAGTGTGTTGAGTAAAGATGGGACTATGGATGAAGAAGTGCGGGAGAGGGTACAACAGGGGAAGAGGGTTGTAGGAACGCTGAAAGCAGTAACAAGAAATAGGGTGGTCAGTATGGAAGTGAAGAAGTCCTTGCATGAAAGTGTGGTAATCCCGACACTGACTTATGGAAGCGAAGCATGGACGTTGGTTGAGAGACTCAGACCAAGAGTGAGAGCGGTGGAAATGAATTACTTAATGAGTGCGTGCGGAGTTACATGGAGGGATAGACAGACTAATGAGGAAGTAAGGAGGAGGTGTGGTGTGGAGGTAGATGAGCTGGAAAGTGTGAAAAGGAACAACTTGAGATGGTTCGGCCATATGGAACGTATGGAAAGCGAGAGAATGACTAAGAGGGTGTACGAGAGCGAGGTGGAGGGACAGAGAGGGAGAGGTAGACCGAATGAGAGGTGGAAGGATGGAGTGAGGAAGTACATGAACGAAGGCGGTGCTGGTTGGGGGGAGGGGCGTCGACTGACTGGGGACAGAGGTGCATGGGGGTGGTTCGTTCGTGGCCACCCCTTCGGGGATCATGGCGTCAGGCAATAGATAGATAGATAGACCTAAATTTCATAAAAGACCTTATAAATATCGCTTTATTGCAGGAGCAAAATTTGCTACCACTAAAACTCTGTCAGAACAAGTCGTAAATTGCTTAAAATACATTAAAAGTACTCATAAAAGATATTATTTATTAGTGGCCCCTCCATCATTGACGAACATGCCTATTACATAAGGCATCCTCTTCAAACACTAATCCGCCGTAGTTTGAATCTACCGCGCAGAGCATTTAAAAACTGAGGAGCCTTCATCATGAGCGCACGCGACCTCACTCATGGCTTCAGTCATTATGAATTGGGTTCTCACTACGAAAAAACTTCGTAAAAAATAAAAACAAAAAGAAAATAAGAATAACTATCCAATAAGCTTTCCATCATATCGTGGATGTACTTGTGTGGATCTTTGACCAGACGCTGATTCAGGCATCATTCTTCCTTCTCTGCTCTGCGCTCACCCCGCCCGGACGTGTCTCCCCACGCTCCGCTGGTTCCGCATTTGCTGCGTCCCTAGTGAGTTTTTTCTCATTTGTTTACTCCGGGATGTATCTAGTAAGGTTAGGATATGCGTAGCAGGAGTGTCCTGGGCTGGTTGCCCGCAGTGCAGTGTATTTTGGGTCGTGTGTTTGGGGCATCTATTTCGGATGTACCCTCGTGGTCCTGTTTTGGACGTGTGAACTTTTTCACAGTTAGTTAGCTTGTGTTGCAGGCGGCTTTCATTACGCGCTTTTTGCTGCCTTCTATCTTTCTGATGAGGTAGCGTTTGTTTTGCTGACGTTCCCAGCATATTTTTCTTCACTTAGTGAAGTTTTTTCTGGGTCCCAAGTCAGTCTTCCCTTTGCCGGAAGTAATTGCTACAGTGGTGTGTTGGCGGTGTTTCCTGTTGAGATATTTCCAGTGCTTTTGTTTATATTTCAACGTTTTTGTGCCGTCTGCCTAGGCCTAGCCAGCCGCTCGTAGCTTTGCCACATGTACAAGTGTTATTGATTTATTTATAAATATGTACTACTGTGTCATGTGTATCCTGGTTTAGTTGTGTATTGGCTAATTCCACGGACTATTTATGTTTCCTGGATTAGTTGTGTATTGGCTAATTCCACGGATTATGTTTGTGGGCCCTCGTTAGTTGTGTTTTGGCTATCTCTCGGGTCCTATGTGCGTTCAGATGGTTTCTGGACGGGGTGGGTTACTTTCCGGCGGGTTTTTCTCGGTTACACCATGAAAACCCCGGCCGAGAGCCGAGTTTTGGCCACGCGTGGTTTCAAAAACAGGCTTGTGTCCCCGGCGAGTTGGTGTCTGTGGCTCTCCAGGACTGCGTCTCTGTGATGGTGCCTGTTTCAGGCTCCCTATGATTCCCGGCGGAATGGCTGTACCCATCTAACATTGTTCATGCGGACATATGTTATGAAGTTTTTCTACCCGGTTTTATAAACCAAAGGAAAAACCTAGCTGTTGTTGTGGGCTTTCCTCCCCGGCGATCTTTTACAAAGAAGTGGGGATAGGAACTTATGGGGTTAACGTTTAAACATCAGATCTCTACCGGCGGGTGCACCTTGGTAGGGTGGGATGAACGAATTGGTAATTCAGTTTAGTTAACCGGTCCATTTAGTGATACTATATGTATCGCCGCCTTCACACATACGGCGATCGAAGGCTCAATTAGGGTTAACATCTTTTCATAAGTTTTTCACACCCGGCGGGTACTCCTGGGAGGAGGAAATAAGGAATTTACAATTCAATTTAGTTAACCAAATAATTGAGAGATACGTTAGTGTATCGCCGCCTTCAACATACGGCGATCTATATGACAATTCGTTAGAAGTCAGATCTCGTATCAGCCTGCCCAGTGTTAATCTGCAAGATAATTCAGGGGCCGGCGTCTTTGTGGGGGGTTGTTTTCCAAAAATTTAATCTTGAAACAGTCACCACCAGAAAGACTATGTTTATAAACGCCATACTGGCATTTTATATTATGTCAGAGGGTATTCTTAACTTTCTTAAGACATGTCTAGATATTCGGAAATCTTTATTGAACCCCGCCGCGTAACGCGCTGTGATCGTTGTGACATTACGTCTCGTTACCCGGCGGGTCATTAACACTTGTGTGCGAACATGTTGGGTTAACCTTATGAGCATTAATTCCTGGAAATTTTTTCTTCCAGGGCTGGGCTCCGGCGGACCAATACAGAACCTGCAATAGTTTCCCCACCAGTCTCTGTCATGGCTACCTTTGCCCCAGTTTTTGCTTTATGCATTACTCCAACCTGTGCTGGTATCCTTCTTTTTGCGCACACTCTTTGTATCAAGTGTGTTAAATGTCTAGACCGTTCAAGGGGTCTGTGGGTGATGCGCAACTGTTCCTTTTGCTCCCAACTCAGTGTAAAAGTATTAAAGGACAATGATAAGACCGCAGCGGTCGCCTTACGAGAAGTTAGGCAACAAATGGCAGCTTATACTACTATTGTGGCTCATAAGTCACTTCAATGTGACAACGTCCCACTTTGGGATAGGCTTCTAATTGAGCACCCTCCCCCTAAACGTTCCTCTCGAGTAACTATCCGTAAGCCGGCAGAGACTGGACAGGGTTCTGTGTCATCTCCTGCCCCAGCTACTTCGAAACGTCAACGTGAGCCTACACCCCCGGCGGCAGCCTCCTCGTCTCGGGCGAGATCTAGGTCTAGGTCACCACTTAGACACCAGCCTCCCAGTCTTGCATCTTCACCATCGAGTAAGAAGAGTAAGACGGAGAGTTCCACCAGTGGTCACGGCGATAAATCTTCCAAATCAAAGAGTAGTTCACGGTCACACCGCAGCCATAAATCTTCGAGAAAGGATTCCCATGATAGTAAGGCTTCCCGACATTCGCCGGAATCTAGTACTTCTCGTCATACCTCTACCCCAGACAGAGCTAGTGTTCGGTCTCAGGGGTCCAGTGTAGTGCCTGTACCTAAAGATATTTTACCTATTAGCATTTTAACCCTGGATTTGGAGAGTTCAGGGAGCTCAGTGGTTGAGAGTGTTTCGGACTCCCAAGGGAGTGTAGGCCAAGGCCTCGGTGTTTGGCGATATTCTCGACCAGTACCTGACCACCCACTTCTGGCTCAAACTACTCACACAGTGGCTGACGTCCACCGGGACGCGGCGATCCCATCCTCTATTCCTGACTTATCTTGGCGACAAGATGGTACCCCAGCTTCGGCAGTATCCTCTCATGAGGAACAGGATGATAAAGACGAGGTTTCAATTATATCAGATATGGAAGTGCAAGAGTCGGGTTCAGGCTTAGACGCCGCACAAGATCTTATTGATTCACCATTGCGTACATCATCTAATAAATTTGTCACAGCACAGGAAATTGATGGGCTACTAGTTAATGCTTTATCTAAATTTTTTGGCCAACAGCCGGAAACTCCTAGAGTGGACCTGGGAGCTCCCACGACAAGCTCTACGGTACGGCCTCTGATGACTTCTATTGCTTTGACTCAGATCCCTCACCCTCCCTCTATGTCACCATCGGTGGTCACTAGGCCTGCTACGGCGGCATTGACCACTTCGAATGTAAGGGTTATAACGGATGTCAATCCGCCCCCTTTAGACAAAGCTCCTCTCAGAAAGGTAGCTATGCCCTTGCTTTACGGATCAGACGAGTCATGGGTCCTTTTGACCCCCACTAAGCCAGAGCTCGCCCAACCTACCTTGTCAGGGGAACTCCCAGTGCCGTGTGAGTGGGTCATCCAGGGCAATAAATCTAAGAAATTAAGGGCCTTGGATACTTTGGGGAATGTACTAGATGTCAACATCAAGGCTATACCTAGTTATTATCACCAGGACTATTTTGTTTATACTGCTAAGCCTGCTTTACCCTCTGCCTCAGCTTCAAAATTGTTTTCTGACTGGTCTAAGCATGATGGTTTAATGACATTAAGACACTGTCAGCTCTCACTCCAGAACTCGATTTGCAAACCGTCACAGACGCAGCCGCTAATCCAGTCTTGAAGGTGGGGCAGTTGCGTCCAGGACCTTGGGTGGAATGGGAGACAGAGGCTCAAACTTTGCGACCACATTTACTTCCAAAACTTCCCACCAGATCCCTCAAGATACTCATTCTTGGTTCTCCATGCCAGTGTGTTCTGCCGGCAGAGTCCCTTCAGCCTTGTTTGCTTTCTTAGCTGCCCCTAAAATTAATCTTTGTGAACTAAAAGACCCTTTCACTACCCCTACACCAACTCACCTAGACCGAGAATTTAGGCTACGGGGGAAAGCTTTTCGCCTGTTCTCCCAATACATAGTGTCACAACAGGTTGCAAAGTCATTGCTCCGGTCCACTCAGGCAATCGCAGACGCGGATGCCAGAAGGTCGGTCGAACTGTCCCGGCGACTGCTTCTTCAGTCGTCAATCCAATCATTGGGTGACATACGCACAGCCTTGCTTGAGGCGGTGCGAGCGAGACAAGATCTCAGAATGTCCTTGGTACGGAAGCTGCCTGATCGCATTGCGAATCAGGTGGTCATGTCACCAGTGCTCACTCTCTTTAATGTCCCCTGAAGTGTGGCGAACAGTTTTTAATATGGCTCAGGCCTTTAAACATAGTCCCACCCCTTCTAAGAAACCTGCCTTTAACTTCCCCAAACCCAAACCAGTCGCTAAGGCTCAGCCGGGGGGATCTAAGCCCTTTCATCCACCTAAGTCCTCCTCCCCTCAAGGTCAGTACAGGCATAGACAGGGTAGGTTTTCAGGTCAGAGAGGATGCGGCTATAATAAGCCAGGTCAGGGCCCGTCTTCGGCCAACGCCAGCCAGCCGGCGAACCGTCCACCACCTCCAACTCCACCACCATCAAAAAACTAATGTCTCTCTCACTCCCGGTGCCAGTCTCAAGGCCGGTGGATCCGAGGGTAGTACAGCCGGCGAACCCTTGTCTGCTAACTGGGTCGTTCCGTACGTGTCACCAAGCATGGCCGTTAAAAACTTGGGCACGGATGGTGGCACGCAAAGGCATCACTTGGCAGTGGCTCCGGCGACCTCGCTTACGTCAGCCGACAACGGCGAATCTTGTTTCTTTAGAGGTGGAGTCACTGGTCCAGGAAATTATTGCCAAGAATGTCATCATCCCGGTCCCTCCAAATTACCCTGTATTCACGTCCAAGCTATTTTTGGTTCCCAAAAGGGACAGTGTTCAGATGAGACCGGTCGTAGACCTGTCGTATCTGAACCTTCACATTCACAACGAGTCATTCCGAATGTTAACAGTACACCAAATCAGGCTAACACTTCCGCCGGGAGGTTGGATGTGTTCCCTAGACCTGACAGATGCTTATTGGCACGTATCGGTAAACAAAAGATTTCAAAGGTTTCTGGCCTTACAGTTTCTTACAGTTTCTTACAGTAGATCCTCTGGAAAAAGGCAAACTATGCCTGTGTATCCAGCTCAGTACCAGTACTTGCACTGCTGCGGTCGTTCACGGTGTTGGCGGCGGCGGTAGCAGACGCAACATTTTTACTATTCTGTATTTTTGTTTTATAATCAAACTTCAAATCTTGTCTTCCCATGCTTTATCAAGATTACTTTCAAACTCCCTTATTGATTCGGAATCGACTACATACTGGGGCAGTGCGTTCCACTCATTTACCACTCTATCACAAAATGAGTTCTTCGCCTTCTCAAGCCTATTTCTTTCTTTGTAAATTTTCTTAGAGTGTCCTCTCGTTCTTGTTCCCTCCCGCATCAAGAAGATACCTTCACACACATCCTCATCGTACTTTCCTGACACTATCTTAAAAGTCTCTATCATATCCCCTCTCTTTCTCCTATATGCCAGTGTCGTAAGTCCCAGTGTCCTCAACCTCTGCTCATAGCCCGCGTTCTTCAACGTTGGTACCAGCTTGCTAGCTCTCCTCTGCACTTTCTCCACTGCTTCTATATCCTTTACCATATATGGAGCCCACACCTGGTTTGCATATTCCAGGTGCGGCCTAACCAGCGCTGTATATAGATTCCTGAAGATTTCTTCGTCAAGTGACACAAATGTCCTCCTTATCAGCCCTACAATTCTATTGGCTTTGTTTATCTTTTCCGCTAAATGTTCTGAGAAATTTAACTTATTGTCTATCACTACTCCTATATCCTTTTCTGCACTCACTTCCTCCATCGCTTCATACATACTGTATCCTACCTTGTCTATCTTGCTGGTCCCAATCCGCATGTACTTGCATTTTTTTGGATGAAAAGGCATTAACCAATGCTCAGACCATCCCTTCATGCCCTCCACATCTCCTTGAAGCAAACCCATATCTTCCTTACTCCTCACTCTTCTATACAGTTTAGTGTCATCCGCATACAGGTATACCTCACTTCCATTAGTTATAACTTCAGGCAAGTCGTTGATAAATATAACGAACAGCAGTGGTCCCAACACAGATCCCTGAGGTACCCCACTTGTAATTTCCCTCCACCCCGAGCCTATTCCATTCACCAATACCCTCTGTCTCCGATCTTTCAGGAAGGCTTCTATCCATTTCACACATTTCTCCCCTATATTATAGCTTCTAACTTTCTCTATTAACCTTTTATGTGGGACCTTATCGAAGGCCTTCATAAAATCGCAACATACCACGTCTATTACATCACCATCTTCTAGAATTTGCATCCAATCATCTACCACCTTAATTAGCTGTAGTACCGTCGACCTCCCCGGCAAGAATCCGAACTGTCTCCCACTGAAAAGTTGGTTTGACTTCATATGATCCATTATTCCTTCTCTAATTACCGTTTCCATTAGTTTACACACAACACTTGTCAAACTGACTGGTCTATAATTCCCTGGGTCATTTCTCTTTCCCTTCTTAAATATAGCTGTTATGTTCGCCTCTCTCCAGTCCATCGGGATTTGCCCTGTATTAAACGATACCTCAAATAACATTTTCAATGGCTCTACTAACATCTCCCCTCCTTCCTTTATGATTCTTGGGTGTATCCCATCCGGTCCCGGTGACTTACTTCTGTTCATTTTGTCTATAGCCCTTCTTATTCTAGCATGGGAAAACTCTACTAGTTCTAGTGCCGGTGCCTGTTTGATGGGAATAGTAGGCACTGCATCCTCCGACTCCACTGTTAGTACCCCCCCAAAGTATTTCCCCAGCACCTCTGCTTTTTCCTTATCAGTCTCTGCTCTACTCCCATCATTCAACCCCCCCACCAGCTCTGGGATCCCTACTCTTCTTGTTAATTTTTCCTGAATGTACTTCCAGAATATTTTTGGATTATCCTTCACATTTCTAGCTATCTCTCTCCCTCTCCTTCACCCCCCTCCTTGTTTCCCACCTTATTTTATTGTTTATTTGTCTACGTTCCAGATCCACTTCCTTAGCCTCTATACTAGACCCCCTGTTCTTTTTTAACAATTTTAATCTTTCCCACAATCGTTTCTTTCTTCTAATCAATATCCAAAGCTTTCTTTTCATTGGCAATTCTGGGTTAGTTCTTTTCCTCAATTTTGTTTTATCCTTATATTCCCTTACTGGTACACTTTTGGATACAGCATTCTCCAGTTTGACTCTAATTTTCCTCCACATTCCTTCAGCGTCTTCACCGTTCAAATATTCCCCCCAGTCAATGTCCAAACACCGTCTCAGCAGCTCATAATCTGCTCTATCATACATGTATATTTTTCTATTGCTTTTATTATCCCTCTCCGATTTAATGTTACAACTAAAGCTTATACAGGCATGGTCACTACGACCTATAGGGCTATCCACATTAACATGTTCCACTATATCCTCTTCATTGCTAAAAATCAAATCAAGTACACTCCCCTGCGTCCCATCTCTATATCTTGTCATCTCTACAATATGTTGCGTTAAAAAACAATCTCTCACTTTCTCTATAAACTTATTTTCCAGGCTACCCTGTCCCGCTGGAGTAGTACAATTTGCCCAGTTGATCCCTGGCAAATTGAAATCTCCAATCAAAATTTTATATTTGTTCTCTCTATTATCTATCTCCTCCATTGCTTTCAGTAGGTTATCATCCTCTCCCCTGCTATTATTTGGGCTTCTATATATAGAGGCAATTAGAATTGATCCTCTTACACATTTTACTTCAATACACAAATACTCACAATACTGCTGTCTCATATCCACCTCATTACCCTTGAGCTCTTTTCTTACATAAATAAACAGTCCTCTTCCAACCTCTGCTCTAATAGCATTTCTCTCATATAACTCCAAACCCTCCAAACTATATTCCACCAGTACCCTCTCAATTCTAACATTTTTTGGTCTTACTTCCTGTAGGGCTATGATATCAGGTTTTTCCTCTTCATCCTGCAACCTACATATCAGTTCTCTTTGCTTGTCCTGAGTAAACACATCCACATTACTAAACATAATCCTTAATCCATCTACCATTCCTCCAGCACTTACACCATCCCGCTCCTCCAGTCCGTACCCTACTCCCCTGTTAGCACTACTGGGTCTGCCTCTTTGTCTCCTGTCTCTCCCTGTGACACCTCCACCCCGTTCTCCTCCTCCGTCACAACTCTCATCACATTCTCTCCCCTCCCTGATCTCCCCCTCCTTTCTACTCTTATAAACCACTTCCTCACTTTTCCATCCCTCACTCTCCAGTAAAAATTTCTCTTTTCCTCCTCATCCAACTTTCCATTATTTTCATCAGCCTTTTCTTGTAATTCCTTAATTTTTTTCCTTTGTTCTATACTCAAATCCTTCTTTAGTCTTATGTGTTTCAGTTTATCATTTGTATTTAGCCTCCAACTAAAATTTGTCACAGTCTCCGCCACTACCCTAGTTTTAAACTGTACCCTTATAGGTCTCATCTCTCCCCTTTTATATCTACCTATCCTACTGATCTCCTCCACCTGCCCTTCCCATCCATATTCGTCCTCATCCACACCTTTCAAGACCTCCTTCACTGTCTCCATATCCCTCACTTTTCTCACTCCATTATCATTCATATGAGTCTCTATATCTCCATACAAGATTACACCCCTATCCCTGTCCATGGCCTCCCTCACGACACTCTCCTTGTTCTTCATGACCCCTACAACTGCACTCTCAAAACTTTGTTTGGTCATATTCATTTCTTCCTTTTGCTCTTTCATAATATCCTCCAAATCCTTGACTTTTTGTTTACCTACCACCGTCCATGCAGTCGACTCCTTTACTTCCGTGAAACGTCCTTCGTATTCCTTCAGCTGCTCCTTCAATGCCATATTCTCTGCTCCCAGTTCATCTACCCTTTTCAATACCATCTCTAGGCTCTCATTAACTGCCAAAAAAGGCCTGCATTCACTTCCTTCGCTAGGCCTATTCCCTTCCCCACCTATCACACCACACATTACACACAGTGCCTTAACTTTCTCACCAATATCCCCCTTCCATTTCTCCGTATCACTCATCCACTTTTCCAAATCCTTCACAACAATACTATCTATCTATTGCCTGACGCCGTGATCCCCGAAGGGGTGGCCACGAACGAACCGCCCCCATGCACCTCTGTCCCCAGTCAGTCGACGCCCCTCCCCCCAACCAGCACCGCCTTCGTTCATGTAGTTCCTCACTCCATCCTTCCACCTCATATTCGGTCTACCTCTCCCCCTCTGTCCCTCCACCTCGCTCTCGTACACCCTCTTAGTCATTCTCTCGCTTTCCATACGTTCCATATGGCCGAACCATCTCAAGTTGTTCCTTTTCACACTTTCCAGCACATCTACCTCCACACCACACCTCCTTCTTACTTCCTCATTAGTCTGTCTATCCCTCCATGTAACTCCGCATGCACTCCTTAAGTAATTCATTTCCACTGCTCTCACTCTTGGTCTGAGTCTCTCAACCAACGTCCATGCTTCGCTTCCGTAAGTCAGTGTCGGGATTACCACACTGTCATGCAAGGACTTCTTCACTTCCATACTGACCACCCTATTTCTTGTTACTGCTTTTAGCGTTCCTACAACCCTCTTCCCCTGTTGTACCCTCTCCCGCACCTCTTCATCCATAGTCCCATCTTTACTCAACACACTGCCCAGATACTTAAAAGAGTTGACGATCTCCATAGCCTGACCGTTCAGCTTCACCTCACACTCTGTGACTTCACCCCTTTCGAAGACCATAACCTTGCTCTTCCCCGTATTTACCTTCAAATTCCGTTTTTCGCACACTGTTCCAAACTCATTTACCAGACCCTGCAACTCCCATTCATTATCACTCATAAGAACTGTATAATCCGCAAACAGCAGTATAGGTAGCTTCCACTCAATTCCCTCCCTTTTCAGCGATACACCAACATCCACTGCTCTTGATAGTATTTCTTTCATAACTCCATCCATATATACAGTAAACAACCACGGGGACATCACACACCCTGTTTCAAACCAACATTCAGGTCAAAGAACTCGCTCTGCTCACTCTCCACACGTACTGCCGCCTTTGCACCCTCATACATGCTCTTCACTGCTTTCAGCAACTTGCCCTCTACTCCGTATATTCTAAGTACTTTCCACAAACCTTCTCTATCCACTCTGTCATAGGCCTTCTCCAAGTCCATAAAGGCAACATACACCTTTTGTTTCTTCTCCAGATACTTCTCCACAACACAATTCAGGGTAAAAATCTGATCTACACATCCTCTTCCCTTCCTAAAACCTCCCTGCTCGTCGCCTATCCATTTCTCCGTTCTCACTCTCACTCTCTCAATCACTACCCTACTGTATACCTTCCCTACTACGCTTAGAAGACATATTCCTCGGTGGTTACCACACACTCCTCTTTCCCCTTTGCCCTTATATAGGGGGACTATTATGCCAGTCTTCCAGTCATCGGGTGCACTCCCCTTCTCCCATGCTAGTTTGCACATTTTCCATACCCATTCTATCACTATCTCACCACCATACCTCAACATTTCCCCACACACTCCATCTGTTCCTGGTGCTTTCCCCAACTTCACTCTTTTCATGGCTTCCGACACTTCTGACCTCCTGATCCCCACCTCCTCCTCCACTACTTCTCTTCTTCTCCCTCCCATACCATATCCAGCTATGTTTGCTGGCTCTTCATTCCTTTCATTTAGCAACTCACTGAAGTACTCCCTCCATCTTTCGACTCTCTCTTGCTTCTCGGCTAGCATTCTCCCATTCTTATCTTTCACACCCTTACTGTTTCCCTTGCTACCTTCCCTAACTTTCTTGACTTCTTTCCAGAACAGTTTCTTACTCTCCCTCCATTTTACACTCAGATTCCTTCCAAATTCCTCATCTACTCTTCTCTTACTTTCCTTCACTACTCTCTTCACCACCCTCTTACTCTCCACGTACCTCGCTCGTTTCTGTCTCTCGGAATCTTCATTCCCTCTACTACCCAACCACTCTCTATATGCCTTCTTCTTTTCTTCCACAGCTATTCTTACCTCTTCTGTCCACCATGCTGTACCTTTCACTCCCCTCCCTCTTCTCCTCACTCCACACACCTCCTCACATGCTGCACAGATCTCATCCTTAAACACCTTGCTCTTCCACTTCCTCCATAACTTCCAGGTCGAACCCACCTAGTCGTCTTTCCACTGCTCTCCTGTACTCCTCCCTGACTTCCTCCTCCTGCAACCTCTCCACCCTCCTCACCATTCCACCCTCCTCTCGCCTCCCTCCCGCTCTCCTCACCCACTTCTTTTGTATCCTAACCTTAGCTACCACTACATAATGATCAGACAGACCCCCTCCAATACGGCCTATACACCCTAGCATCCATCACAGATTTCTTCATTCGTTCATCCACACATACATAATCAATCAATGACTTTCGTTCCACCACTGTCTTATCCTTCATCGTCAACATCCGTTTCCATGTGTACCTGTGGATCATTCTGTGTCGGAAGAAGGTGTTGGCTATCCACAGCCTCCTCCCCACACATACGTCCACAAGTGCACTACCATTCCCATTCACCTCTGATGGTACCCCCCACCCTCCCACCACTCCCTCAACTTTCCTATCACCCACCTTACCATTCATATCCCCAATCAGAAATATTCTTTCGTTCTTGTCAAACTTCTCCAGGCACGCCTCCACATTCATCCAGAACTCCTCTTTCTTTCTTTCAAGTATATCCTCTGTCGGGGCATACACGCATACAATCACCCACGTTTGTATTCTTACTTTCATTCTCACCCACACAATCCTTGAACCCACAGACCCATACTCTCTTACACATTCCTTCCATTTGCTACTTACAAACAAACATGCACCTTCTCTCGCTGTTCCTTCACTCACTCCAGCACACACACCCATTCCACACTCCCACTCTCTCACATCTGAACCTTTCCATTTGGTCTCTGTCATTCCACATACATCCAGCCTGGCATTCACTAACACTTCCAGAACCTCTCTCTCTTTTGTGCCATCATTCATGCCACTAACATTCCACGTAGCCATTCTCAGAATGTCCGAAGGCATGTCCTTAGTCGGTCGTGGTTCGTCAACGTTGGTTCCGTCCGCATCCGAGGCTATTCGTTCGTTCTAACGAACCTCTTCTAACTTCCTCTTCTAACTTCTTATCTGTGCTCTTAAATCCCCGAAAACGTTGTAACCTTCCTTCCGACTCCGTCATACCCGAAATTCCCTCTGCCATGTTTGTTTACAAACTCAACAACTCACAACCCTACCGCTGTCCCGTCACTACACACTCTTATTACACTATATATCACCCCTCCACCACACCAATATATCCTCCAAACCTTCACTAAATCCTTCCTCTTCTTGTTAGCCCCGTATGTACTCGATATCCTTGAATTAATTGACTATTCCCATAACATATGCCGGAGCCTCAAACTTGCGTCCGCCTTCCGCCATGGTGTGCCGCCAATCAGGCGGCATCAGGCATCAAAATTTTGTTTTTCAGAGGATGCCATTCGGTTTGAACCTGGCACCTCGTTTATTCACGAAATTAGTCCGGCAAGCCCTGATGCCGTTGTTAAAGCAAGGGATCAGAATTTTGTGGTACCTAGACGACTGGCTGGTGGTGGCAGAGACAGAGCAATTATGCATCAAACATGTCAACATAACTTTAAATCACGTCAAAACTAGGGTTCAAGGTAAATCTGGTAAAGTCAAACCTTGTTCCCTCACGAGTAGTTCAGTGGATAGGGCTGGTTTGGGACACAGCTGCTCTCACTCTGAGTCAGAGTGTGGACAATCGAAACAGGTTTCGCAGGAAACTGTTCATGTTTCTTCACAGTCTGACTACGACACGGAGGATCTGGGAGTCTCTGGTCGGCTCTCTCAACTGGATTCAACTAACTGTAATGATGGGCCGGTTGAAAGTAAAACGTTTAATATTGGAGGGCAACAAATATTTCCCACTCTTACCGGCGGGAAAATTATGGCCCATACCAAAATTAATCCACACCTTACTAGCAGTCTGGGCGAAGAGGGAAATGTTGCACTCAGTAATGTCATGGACCTCTCCTCTGCCAACGGTATGGGTAGACACGGATGCGTCAGGCACAATAGGTTGGGGTTTTCAGTCAAACCAGGGGCACCAGGGTCAGGGGCTTTGGTCCCACTTAGAAATCTCCCACATCAATGTCAAAGAATTACTAGTCCCCTTGTATTTCCTTCAGGCTCACGGCTCTACTTTACGGGGCAAGTCGGTGGCCTTCAGAATGGACAATCTGAATGCAGTTCACTGTATTCAGAAACAGGGGTCAACGAGATCACGGAAGTTGCTAAACGTGTCGGAAGAGATTCTTACTCTTGCCAACAGGCTAGACATTTATCTTCACGCATGTTATCTCCCAGGCGTAGCAAACGTCTGGGCAGACGCTCTGTCCCGGAGACAGAGCACGACAGTAGAATGGGAGCTCAAGCAACCCATTTTCAACCTAATGATTGCAGAGCTCTACCATCCACAAGTGGATCTGTTTGCGTCCGAGGAGACTCACAAACTCCCTCTATACCTCACCCGCCGGACGAGAACGCCGGCAGGGGGGCCAGACGCCCTAGTGACACTCTGGAACAGATGGAGCTCCATCTATCTGTTTCCGCCGCCAGACGCGTCACTAATGTGCCACGTAGTGAACAAACTACGAGATTATCGAGGCTTAGTCTCGCTAATCGCGCCCCTGTGGCCAGCGCAGTTATGGTACCAGCAATTAAAGACGTGGTGCCCGCACCCGGTGTCGCTCCCGGTCGAGTATTTCCACTTAGACACGATTGGCAACCTAGCGACCTCGCTGACTTTTGCATTATGGACATTCAGGAGGCCAAGTGGCTAGCACCATATGGTAGAGATGTGACCAATAAATTAATAAATCAATATACTCAGTCTACGAAACGACAGTATCAATCACATTGGCAAGCCTTTACTTCTTGGATCATTAGAACAGAACAAACGGTGCCCTCAGTGGCGTTAGTTTTAAATTATTTGAATTATCTGTTTGAGCAGAAACGTTTATCTGTGGTAACGTTAAAAAATCACTTAACTGCGATTAGAGTGCCCTTTTTAGACCTTACAGGTCTCTCCATACCGGTGGAGGAGGAAACAGGTTTTATGAGAGCATGTTTTCAACTCCGCCCACCTCCCCGTCAGCTCATGCCTACTTGGTCTCTGGACAAAGCATTGTCTTTACTTCACTCTCGTCTGTACCAAAATACTGCAGATTTTGCATTACTCTTAAAAAAGGCTGTATTCCTTTTGGCTTTGGCCACCGGGAACAGAGTGTCTGAGCTGGCGGCGATGAGCAACACACCTAATTGCCTTAGGTTTGGTAGACTTAATGAATGTATTCACATTGCACCTTCCCCAGTATTTGTAGCCAAGAATGAGCACAGTGCACACGTGTTTTCGGAGTTCACTGTGCCGGCGTTAAAAAGGGGAAAGGTGCACCATAATCTATGTCCAGTAGATTATGGGACCAAATATTTGAGAGTAGCTCCTCTAAACCCCCAAGGTGCTTTGTGGGTAGCAAGTACGGGTAAACGCTTACTGAAACGGAGATTGGCTTCTCTTTTGGTCGAAGTCATTAAAGAGAGTAATCCCGGCGTTGTGGGTAGGGCCCACGATTTACGCAAATGGGCGGCCTCTTTACGCTTCTTGAAGAACTTTTCAGTAGAAGATATTACGTCCACACATTTGTGGGCTTATAATCATACGTTTTCGACTAGATACTTGTCAGTTGCTCTAGACAAACCTTCCTTACCATGTATAGCTTTAAGGCAGAGGGTCTAGGTGGCCCTTCAGTCACTTTTGTTTACTTTCAAGGAAAAAAGGGGGGGGGGGGTGCAGTCAGTGTAACATAGGACACCCTAGACCCCGCCGGAGTGTAAGAGCTGTGATACAAATTATGGATAATGTGATATGAAAATTTCTCTGTTCTATTCAGGGCGAGAAATTGTGCTAGTACAATGTTAGTACAAACAACAGGGTTGTTATAGTAGTTTTAGCTGTGAAAGCAATTTAGTATTAATCAGTGGAGATATTTTGCAAGATGTTTCCACGAATATTATGGGGTTATATGTGCACATTTAAACTTATAACTTGTTATTTTTGTCACCACTCGTTGAGTGGGGTGCCTTTGTAACTACAGATCTGTTCACAGAGTTACCCCTTTTTGTCAAGCAGGCTTCTTTGAAGCACGCACCTGTTTGAACCCCTTTTTTGTATATATATGGGCTACGCCATGTGTAAATATATTTTCAAAGTAAGAATACTATGTGGTTGTTTGATTATCTGCTTTTCTAGAGTTATGATATGATTACGAATGTCCCCCTCCAGTCTTAGAAATCAGGCATGTTCGTCAATGATGGAGGGGCCACTAATAAATTATAGGTTGACTCCTGTAAGGAGATAAAGAAAACCTAATATTTAGTAGTGGCCCCGTAATCATTGATGACTGGGGCCCTCCCGACCATCCCCTTCCCATTCGTTGATGTATTAAGGATTTTGGTTTACTTGATATGTCAGTGAAGGAAGAATGACGCCTGAATCAGCGTCTGGTCAAAGATCCACACAAGTACATCCACGATATGATGGAAAGCTTATTGGATAGTTATTCTTATTTCTTTTTCTTTTTATTTTTTACGAAGTTTTTTCGTAGTGAGAACCCAATTCATAATGACTGAAGCCATGAGTGAGGTCGCGTGCGCTCATGATGAAGGCTCCTCAGATTTTAAATGCTCTGCGCGGTAGATTCAAACTACGGCGGATTAGTGTTTGAAGAGGATGCCTTATGTAATAGGCATGTTCGTCAATGATTACGGGGCCACTACTAAATATTAGGTTTTCTTTATCTCTTTACAGGAGTCAAACCTATAGTAATACCATCATGAAAAGAACTGGCATTAACTATTATTGGAGTGTTGACAATTCCTTAGAAGTTATTGATAAAATAAATACCATGCCGAAAGTTACCTCGGTACATAGCTTCGACTTTTCAACTTTGTATACCAATTTGCCTTTAGATTTAGTATATTCAGAGCTTTGCTTTATTATAGATTTGCACTTTGACAGATTCGTTAGAAATGGTAATTATTTTATAAATGTTTATACGTATTTTAATAATGCATCACTTAGCTCTACTCCCACTAGTTCAGTATATTTTGATAGAACTAAACTTAAAGATACCCTTAAATTCCTCCTTTTCAATACTTATGTTAGATTCGGGCCTTACATTTTCAAACAAATATTAGGAATTCCTATGGGTGGAAATGCTAGCCCTTTAATTGCAGATTTATTCTTGCTTGCTTTAGAATTTAAATATATAAAAGACTTAGTCAACAGTAGCAAGAAAAATAAAATCCCAGAAAAAATAGCACTTGCTAAATTGTTGTTGTTGTTGTTGTTGTTGTTGTTCCCCAAGCTGCCTGGCCGAACAGCCCCAAGGCCCCGAGCAATTCCAAGGCCATAACCGAGTGCCCCCACAGAACCCTCCCCGCCGACCACAATAAAGCCTGGGTGACCGAAGCCACTCCATGGCGGGGGGCTGAGGAGGGTGCGGAAACGCTCGGGAAACCAAAGCCCCACCCAGGGCCCTGTGCCCCTCAGCAATTATGAAGAGAAAGTTGAGGGGCAAGGGAAAAATGTGACGCTTTGGCTTCCAATCTTGGTAGATTGGGAGGTCAATCCACTTGAGATCTAGAAAATATACAAGTTAAAGGAAAAGTCAGAGTAAGCTATGGGTATGGCAGAGATCGCTCAGCTCTCACTCTGATAGACCAGCCCATCACCACATGACTAGAACCCAATCCTCTCAGCATCAGCTAGGAAAGGCCCTAGAAAGCCGCCTTTGGCGGGGGGATAGCTCCCCTATTTCAACCCTTTTCGGGGTTGGGCACCCGCCCACTTGCTAAATTGTTAAGTATATATATATATATATATATAATATATCTACTGTTATTACTTAACAATTTAGCAAGTTAAGTTAAGTACTGTTATTACTTAACTTAACTTGCTAAATTGTTAAGTAATAACAGTAGATATATTGATGATATTCTCGTTTGCAATTTGTTAAATTTTAATCAAGTTGCAAAACTTATGTATCCTAATTCTATTCCCCTCACACATTGTAACATAAATGATGAAGTTGAAAATGTTCTTGATATAAATATAGAGATTGTTAACCCATCAGACCCGGAAGAGCTCTTAACCCCTTATTGGCGGCGCTCGACTTAAGTCGTGCACCAATTTGCAGCAAGTTAGGAGCATTATTAAGGCTTTTAAAGGGTTAAAATCGAGTGCAAATGGCCGGGAGCGCAGCGGGCCAGACAGCCGACTCCCAGGGCTTACCGCCGCCCATTAACTCATGTTCCCTGTGTTCTCGAGAGGCCAGCAGTGTAGCCAGTAGTGAGCATAGCTGGGAAAAATATACCGCTATACGCTAAACTCCCATGTTCGTGGCACCACTGCAAGAGAACCACGAGTGCTACGTAGCTCGTTCTGGTCTCATTTTGAAGCTTTTAGCGCCTAGTTTTTGCTGAATAAATTTCTTTTCATGCAGATACTTGATTGATCATTCAGGAGGGCCTGAATATGCCCAAATGAGCCCAAAACACCCCGCTAGACAAGGGTTAAACACCCATAAAAAACTCGGTCCGCGCAACCCGAAAGGGCTCTGAGGCCCCCAGTGCTTGAAAGCCTGTGAGCTTGGTGTGCGAGGCGTCCGTCCGACGCATGTAAACAACAGCCGGCTGAACCGACGCCTCGCATCTCCCGCCACAAGAAGGAGTGCGTCGCTTGTTCGTGTGTGCCTGTATGTTATTGTTAAGTATCGAAAAGTAGTGTAAAGTGGCTGTTTTTGCCATAAAGTTATCTCCAATGAAATCATCATCACAACTGAACCAGTTGATTTAGAGAGCTCTACTTAACGCCATTCTACAGGTACGAAACATCTACGCTTTGGGATGTGCGGGAATGCGGAAGCAAGCCAAATAACAAAGATGCGGTAGCCTAGGCGTAGACGTTTTTCAGCCAAAACCCCCGGGTTTCGGGGAATATATATATAATACATAGCCGGGGCTGGAGGGTTAATGAACAGTGCATACTTAAAGTATATCACAAAGTTGATGATTTTAATTTTAACGTAATAAACTTTCCTTTCCCTAGTAGTAATATCGATACTAAGATAACTTATAATTGTTTTTATTCCCAGTTAATAAGATTTTGTAAAATTTGCACTAAAGTAGATGACTTTTGGGCTAGAGCTAGGTTACTATACAGACTCTTAGTAGACAGAGGTTATGAGGCAAGTAAATTGTTACATAAATTTAATCTTTTTAGGGTCAATTACTGTGACTGTATTCTAAAATTTGACATAAATAATTTTAATCAAGCATTTTTAACGTGAAGTTTCTTGTATAACCTCTGCTTACTTTGTGTCTGTTTGTATTTATTGTTTATCTTTTTCTATTATTAATATTGATGATTTTTTTTTAATTAATTGTTCTTGTTAAAAGAGTACTCTTTGTTTAAATCTGTTGTTACTTTTTCATATTTACTAATTATTTGTCTTTATATTATATCTATTCATTGTCAATAGTATCAATTGCTTGCTTTTGCGATTTCCTAAGTTTATTTGTACGATAAATGTAGGTTATTTGTAGGGTAGTTATTGATAGGGGTCACTTGAGGCATGCTATGCTTACAGGTACCTACCCAATAGCACTATCGTTAGTGAGTGCTATATATATTTTGTTTTGTAATAATATTATATATCTTATCAATATTTTTATTTTGTACTATTGTTAATGTCTTGTCAAGTTGCAAATTTGATTTTAAATGAACATTTTAACACTAATTGTAGTTTCTTTTATTCATGCAGAGTTTAGTAATATTTGCCAAAACGTCCCGGACTTCCCAAATTGACTAATTCCTTGAACGTGACGATAGTGCGTTGTTATGTGTGCAATTAGTTTGCTTGGGAACCAAATTAACTTGCTCATGTGGTAATGTACACCCTATGTGGTGGATTGTGTTCTTTCATTTCATAAATTTAATTTTAGTAAGCGTTGTTTCCACATAGCGATTTTAATATTTAGTTTTTACTTTATATTGTCTTTGTCCCAGTTTTGGTTTGACTTTGTTTGCAAGTTTTACATTTTAATTCAAAATTTCTCAAGCATCTGTCTTCTCAAAATCTTCTTTCAGATCGCCAGTATGGATTCCTTAACCCTCCGGATCCGGGGGCCCTCATATGAGGCGGATCACTGTGTCCGGGGCCATTTTCGTACAGTCAAGCTTCATAATTCAGTAGCTACTGATTGAGATCACCTAGAGCAGTCAATCTTTTTGCAAATTGTAGAACATCCTGTTGTCTGTAGACTGCCGTTGAGATGACATCGCTACGACGCGTGGTTGCCGAGTTATGATGATTTTAGCGTCGATTTTTAGCCACGCATTTTGCCTCATATGAGGCCTCCCGGATTCCTGCCTGTTACGTCCTGGGATATATAAACACTGGGCTCTTCTATTGGACTAGGTATGCGGCAACAAGCAACAACGGAAAACGCTAGATCCAACCCTTATCTATAAACCAGGCAACAAACCACCCTAAACCGTCAAGAGTCCTGCCTGGACAACAAGGTATCCTATGACTCGGTTACAGGGTGCACGCACTATAGACTGCTGATAGTCAAGCAGGCTATATAAAAGATCACACAATTAAGTTGACTTAAAGCTTCAAGGAAAAGATAGATAACAGAATTAAATTGCAGAAACAATTTAATAACAAACTAGAAGAAAGTACATTTAACGTTACGTTAATTAATACAACTAATCACCCCTGCATGAAAGAAGGTGAAAGCAAACAGTCCTCAAAACATCGTACCGGTAGACAAGATGCGGGGTTCTAAACTGCATGCGGCTACTGTAGGATCTGATGCTTAGCAAAGAAAGTACGTTACGGATTTAGAGAACTCTCAACTCATAAGCAGGAATAAATACTAGTGATAGGCCATACAGTGTATAATGGCATAGGTATAATTAAATAAAGGCAGCAACTCGCAACATAACCACATTATAGGTTTGACTCCTGTAAGGAGATAAAGAAAACCTAATATTTAGTAGTGGCCCCGTAATCATTGACGAACATGCCTATTACATAAGGCATCCTCTTCAAACACTAATCCGCCGTAGTTTGAATCTACCGCGCAGAGCATTTAAAAACTGAGGAGCCTTCATCATGAGCGCACGCGACCTCACTTATGGCTTCAGTCATTATGAATTGGGTTCTCACTACGAAAAAACTTCGTAAAAAATAAAAACAAAAAGAAAATAAGAATAACTATCTAATAAGCTTTCCATCATATCGTGGATGTACTTGTGTGGATCTTTGACCAGACGCTACTGCAGGCGTCATTCTTCCTTCACTGACATATCAAGTAAACCAAAATCCTGAATACATCAACGAATGGGAAGGGGATGGTCGGGAGGGCCCCAGTCGTCAATGATTACGGGGCCACTACTAAATATTAGGTTTTCTTTATCTCCTTACAGGAGTCAAACCTATAATTTATTAGTGGCCCCTCCATCATTGACGAACATGCCTGATTTCTAAGACTGGAGGGGGACATTCGTAATCATATCATAACTCTAGAAAAGCAGATAATCAAACAACCACATAGTAATCTTACTCTTGTAAAAAAGAGATATTCGGGTGCATAAACTTTATACAGCCTAAATCTTCAAAAAGGGGTACAAGCAGGAGCGTGCTTCAAAGAAGCCTGCTTGAAAAAGGGTTAACTCTGAGACTCTGTACACAGATCTGCTAGTTATGAAGGCACCCCACTTAAAGTAAGTGGTGAAAACTAAAAACTTATAAGTTTACATGTGCACATATAAACCCCATTAACTAGTGGATATATTCCTAAAAATATAACCAAACATAAATTAATTCTTGTACATTCATAGAAGTACTGAACTCGTGTACTTATGGAGAAGTAATTACTTCAAAAGTAAAAGTCGTAGTTGCAACTACCGAGATTTCTCAAAAATCTATTGCTTCACAGCCAAAGCTACTTACAACAAGAATTGTTGTAACACTACTATTGGCCTTTAGCACAATTTCCTGCAATAAATACTACAGAGAAATTTTATAAAACAATGCCTACAAACAGTATCCCAGCTCGTATGTTCCGAACACATACTCCGGAGGGGTCTAGGGTGTCCTATGTCACACTGACTGCACCCTCCCCCCCCTTTTTCTTGAAATTAAACAAAACGTGACTAAAAGGGCCACCTAGACCCTCTGCCGTAAAGCTATACATGGCAAGGAAGGTTTGTCCAGAGCTACTGAAAGGCATCGCGTCAAAAAACTCCTGATTAGAGGCCCACAACTGTGTGGACTTAATAACTTCCACCGAAAGATTATTAAGGAAACGTAACGAGGATGTCCCCTTGCGTAAATCGTGGGTCTTACCCACAACGCCGGGATGCTTCTCTTTAAAGTCCTTGACCAAGAGAGAAGCCAGTGTACGCTCCATCAAGCGTTCACCCGGACTTGCGACCCATAAAGCACCCTGGTGATTTAGAGGTGCCACTCTTAAATATTTGGTTAGAGCTTGCATTGGGCAAAAAAAGATGGTGCACCTTTCCCCTTTTTAACGCTGGCACCGTGAACTCTGAAAACACGTGTTCACTGTGCTCATTCTTGGCTAAGAATCCTGGGGAAGGTGCAATGTGAATACACTCATGAAGCCTATCAAACCTGAGGCAAATAGGTGTGTTGCTCATCGCCGCCAGCTCAGATACTCTGTTCCCGGTAGCCAAAGCCATAAGGAATACTGCCGTTTTGTAAAATCTGCAGTCTTTGGTACATACGGGAACGAGAATAACTACGATGCTTTGTCCAGAGACCATGTAGGCCTGAGCTGACGGGGAGGTGGGCGGAGTTTAAAACCTGCCTCATAAATCAATTTCAGATAAATGTTTCTGCATGAACAGATACATTAAATAATTAACAACCAACGCCACCGAGGGCACAGTTTGTTTGTTCTAAGAATCCAAGACATAAAAGCTTGCCAATGCGATTGAAACTGTCGCTTTGTAGACTGGGTATATTGATTCGTGAATATCTTGGTCACGTCGCTACCATATGGTGCTAGCCACTTGGCCTCCTGAATGTCCATAATGAACAAGTCCGCGAGGTTTCTAGGTTGCCAATTGTGTTCTAAGTGGAACAACCCGACCGGGAGTGACACTGGGTGCGGGCACCACGTGTACAAATGCTGGTACCAAACTGCACCGGCCACAGGGGCGCGATTAGCGAGACTACGCCTCGCTAATCCTGTAGTTTGTTGACTACGTGGCACATTAGAGACGCGTCTGGCGGCGGAAAATAGATAAAAGGAACTCAACCTGTTCTCGTCCATCATCAGAGCGTCAGGTCCGCCCGCCGGCGTTATCGTCCGGCGGGTGAGGTACAGTGGGAGTTTGCAAGTCTTCTCAGACGCAAACAAATCCACTTGTGGATGGTCATGCTCCGCACACGCAAGAGCGCCCATTCCACTGAAGTGCTTTGTCTCTGAGACAGAGCGTCTGCCCAGACGTTTGCAACGCCTGGGAGATAAGATACGTGAAGATGAATGTTCAGCCTGTTGGCTAGTATAAAAATCTTTTCTGACACGTTTAGCCACTTCCGAGATCTTATTGACCCTTGTTTCTGAATACAGTGAACCACATTCAGATTGTCCATTCTGAAGGCCACCGACTAGCCCCGTAAAGCAGAGCCGTGAGCCTGAAGGACAGATAAGGGGACTAGTAAGTCTTTGACATTGATGTGGAAGATTTATAAATGGGACCAAAACCTTTGACCCTGATGCCCGAGGTTTGACTACAAGCCCCAACCTATCGTGCCTGACGCATCCATGTCCACCCATACCGACGGAGGAGGAGAGGTTCATGACATGACTGCGTGCAACCTTTCTCTCGTCGCCCAAACCGCTAGTAAGTTGTGTAATAACGTTGGGATAGGCCATACTATCCCCGCCGGTAATAGTGGGAAAAATTTGTTGCCCTCCAAGATTAAACGTTAGACTTTCAACCGGCCCAACTTCACAGTTAGCTGAACCCCGTTGAGAGAACCGACTAGAGATTCCCAAAGTTTTTGTGTCGTATTCAGACTGTGGAGAAACATAAACAGTTTTTGCGAAATCTGTTTCGAGTGTCCACACTCTGACTCAGAGTGAGAGAAGCTGTGTCCTCGACCAGCCCTATCCCCTGAAATACTCGTGGGGGAACAAGGGTTTGACTTTTACTAAGTTGACCTTGAATCCTAGAGATATGAGATGGTTTAACGTAACGTAGACATGACTGATGCGTAACTTTTCTGTTTCTGCCACCACCAGTTAGTCGCCCAGATACCACCAGACCCTGATCCCTTGTTCTAACAAGGGCATCAGGGCTTGCGGGGACCTTGCTTGAATGCTTGTGCCAAATTGAAAACAGTCTTCCAAACTGCTGGTGAAATCAAAGAAGGAATTAGAACTGGAGACAGAACTACTTGGCTTGCAATACGGTCAAGAAGTTTCTTCACTAAGAACATCCTCAGATCCTGCCTTGCTCGAACTGCCTCTAATAAGGCCGTCCGAATATCTCCTAAAGACTTGGATGGAAGTCTGGAGAAGCAAGCGCCGGGAAAGTTCAATGGCTTTCCTGACTTCCGCGGCTTCTATTGCCTGAGAAGAGCGTAACAGAGACTTTGTTACTTGCTGGGAACCATATATTGCGAAAACAGTTTAAACGCTTTTCCTCTTTACCTAAACTCGCGGTCTAGGTAAGCTGGGGAAGGCGTGCTAATGGCAGCCAAGCAGAGGGGACTCCGCCGGCACCAAAAACCGGAAGAGAGAACCAAGAATGGCGTTCTGGAGGGATTTGGTGGTAAGAATAAGTCATGGTTATAATAACTTGGAATGTCCTTAATCTGAACATCCAAAACATTTCCGTAACATTGCTACCCCTGACTCATCACGCCCGTATAAAAGAGGCATAGCTCCGGTTTTTGACTGGCGCCCTGTCTAAAGGAGGGGGAGATATGTCTGATATGACTCGCACAGTGGAAGTAGTGAGAGCTGTTGTGCCTGGCACATTGGAAATTGGGTCTGACACAAGCGGATGGCTAGGTATTTTAGCTAAAGCAAAGGATGTAGCCAGAGGTCGCACATTCGTCGACATCGCGGGATCTCCCGTATCAGAAGGAGTTTCCGGCGTAGGGCCAAAGAACCTATTAAGTGCATTCAATAGTAGTCCATCAATCTCTTCCGCCGGTACATACCTAGCCGATGACGAACTCCGTGGAGATTCGACAGTACCCTGAGAGTCGCCTAGAAGGTGACTGGACTCTTCAACCTCCATCTCTGAGACCAGAGATCGTTGTTCTTCATCCGTTAAGTCTGGCTTATCATGGGAAGATCCCGCCGAAGCCGGGACCTCCACATGTTGCCATGTTAAAACTGGGGTAGAAGATGGTACATCGGCATCCCGTGGACGTCAGCACTAGTTGAGTCACAAAGGGATGTGTTCTGTCCTGCCAGGACTGTGAGTATCGCCATACACCTTGGCTGTGGCTGTCCCTCGCTTGCGAGCTCGGTATACTCTCTAAAAGAGAGCCCTGTAAAGGTTTATGATAATTAAAAGCTCCCATAGCTCATTAACACATTGAAAGCAGAGCTGGTGAGCAAAATCATAAAGTATACTAATTAATTTAATTTATATTTAATTGTATTAAAATAAATTACTATAAATAAACACAATATTATCCTAATATAATCATAGAAAATATATATGGTTATTATTATTCAGTGATTAAATTATTTCATTAACAAATAAAAATAATATATAGGGATACCTGATCTTAACGGCGTTGAACATACAGCAATGAGAGGTTCAAGTGCCGACATGGCAGAGACTGGGGGAAAACTACCCCGCCCCCGGGAACTACCTGGTCACCTGGTGCAACACCGGTACTCCGCCCTGGAAAGAGAATTTCCGGGGATTAATGCTCATAGGGTTACACCCAAAAAAATGGTACAAAATATGTGTCACAAGACCGCCGGTCAACGAACCGTAGCACTCCACCACTACTTTTCGTTTTCCTTTAGTTTCATATTAAAGATTTCAGGATATATTTACCTGTCCAGAAGATTTTAAGCATATCTTTTGAATCCTCATAAAGATGAAGTATATCTTTATTAAAGATGAAGTCTTTCAAGTATCCCTTTACACTTGAAACATTAGTAAGATTCCGGCATCTTTTTATCCCATAAAAAGTCTAAGCCTATCCTAATCTCTAATCCGGCTTCTCCCAGAAGCCCTCATAGATCGCCGTCTTGAAGGCCGTGATACCCTATTGTATCAATCAATTGTTTGGCAAATGATCGCGAATTGCTAATCAGTTAATATAACCACCCGAAGGTATAACCGCCGGGTTTTATATGCAATGTCAAACCAATTGTACCTGCCCCAGACCTCTTTGTAAAAAGGTCGCCGGGAGAGAAAGACTAAACAAACAAACAACATTGTTCCAATTGTTTATTAAGGATTTCAGCATATCTTTTACCTGTTCGAAAGAATTAAGCATAACTTCTGAATCCTCATAAAGATGAAACATATCTTTATTAAAGATGAAGTCCTTCAAGTATCCCTTTACACTTGAAACACTAGTAAGATTCAGGCATCTTTTTATCCCATAAAAAGTCTAAGCCTATCTTAATCTCTAATCCGGCTTCTGCCAGAAGCCCTCATAGATCGCCGTCTTGAAGGCCGTGATACCCTATTGTATCAATCAATTGTTTGGCAAATTATCGCGAATCGCAAATTCGTTAATATAACCACCCGAAGGTACAACCGCCGGGTTTTATATGCAATGTCAAACCACTTATACCTGCCCCAGACCTCTTTGTAAAAAGGTCGCCGGGAGGGAAAGACCAAACAAAAATAACACAGGAAGCCTGATCCCAGGCTTGACCACAGAAAACGCAGTTTCTGATGAGCCCTCAAGCGACCAAACTCGTCGGGGTAACTTACCTATTTTAGCCATCCTGACTAAAACTCGGTAAACAAAAACGGTGTTCTCGGAGCAACGAGAAAAAACGCCGGAAAGGTAACCCACACCAAACGAGACATAACAGGAGGGCGTAATGCATAAAGCAATGAATAACACAGGAAGCCTGATCCCAGGCTCGACTACAGAAAACGCAGTTTCTGATGAGCCCTCAAGCGACCAAACTCGTCGGGGTAACTTACCTATTTTAGCCATCCTGACTAAAACTCGGTAAACAAAAACGGTGTTCTCGGAGCAACGAGAAAAACGCCGGAAAGGTAACCCCCACCAAACGAGACATTTTAACACATTTTATACAAAGGGTGTGCGCAAAATTAGGGATACCTGAACAGGAGGGCGTAATGCATAAAGCAAAAACCGGGGCAAAGGTAGCCATGACAGAGACTGGAGGGAAACTTACTCCAGGTTCTGCATAGACCCGCCGGGACCCAGCTCTGGAAAAATAAAATTTCCAGGAATTAATGCTCATAAGGTTAACCCACTCATGTTCGCACACAGGTGTTAAATAACCCGCCGGGTAACGAGACGTAATACTCAACGACCACAGCTCGCTACGCGGTGGGGTTTCCTAAGTAAAGGATTTCAGAATATCTTAATTTGTCCAAAAGATTTATGAATACCCTCTGACATAATATATAAAGACCATCATGGCGTTTATAAGTGATTAAGTCTTTCCGGTGGTGTTTGTTTCCATATTAAATTTTGGAAAAAAAAAACTAAAAAAGACGCCGGCCCTCGAATTATCTCGTAGATAAAAAACTGGGAAGCCTGACAAATATACGAGATCTAACTTCTGCCGAAGTATCTTTTTAGATCGCTGTATGTTGAAGGCGGCGATACAAAACGTATCCCTCAAATGTCTGGTTAACTAACTGAATTGTAAATTCGTTATTCTCATCCGTGCAAGAAGCACCCGCCGGGTGTGAATAATAGTTTAAAAAACGTTAACCCCAATTGTGCCCTAAAGCGCCGTATGTTGAAGGAGGCGATACACAAAGCATCCCTCAATTGACTGGTCAACTAAACTGAATTTTGCAAATTCGGTCATCCCACCCTTCCAGGTTGCACCCACCGGGTGAATTAAAGTTTAAAAGTTAACCCCAATTGTTCCTATCCCCACTTCTTTGAAACAGATCGCCGGGGAGGAAATACAACTACAGCATAGTTTTATATTGGCTTTGCAAAACCGAAAAAACTACAAACAACACGTGTCCGTATGAACACTGTTAGATGGGTACAGCCAACCCGCCGGGAATCAGAAGGAGCCTGAAACAGGCACCCCAGAGACGCAGACCTGGGGAGCCACAGACACCCACTCGCCGGGGAAACAAGCCTGTTTTAAACCACGCGTGGCCAAAACTTGGCAACCAGCCGGGGTTATCAAGGTGAAACCGAGAAAAACCCGCCGGAAAAACCCACCCCGTCCAGATACCATCTGAACGCAACACCGGACCGAGGCGTAGCTAAAACACAACTAACGCCGGGCCCAACATAGTCCGTGGAATTAGCCAAAACACAACTAACCCAGGACACATAAATAGTCCGTGGAATTAGCCAATACACAACTAAACCAGGATACACATGACACAGTAGTACATATTTAGAAAATAAATCAATAACACTTGTATATGTGATAAAGCTACGAGAGGCTGGCTAGGCCTAGGCAGACGGATAACAGTAACATGTCGGAATATAAACAAAAAACACTGAATTATATCACAACAGGAACCACCGCCAACACACCACTGTAGCAAACACTTCCGGCAAAGGGAAGAACTGACTCGGGACCCAGAAAAAACTTCACTAAGTGAAGAAAAATACGCTGGGAACGACAGCAAAAATACGCTACCTCATCAGAAAGATAAAAGGAAGCAATAACGTGTAATGAAAGCCGCCTGCATCACAAAGCTAGCTAACTGTGAAAAAGTTCACCTGTCCACAACAGGACCACGAGGGTACATCCGAAATAGATGCCCCAAACATACGACCCAAAATACACTGCACTGCGGGCAACCAGCCCAGGACACTCCTGCTACGCATATCCTAACCTTACTCGATACATCCCGGAGTAAACAAATGAGAAAAAACTCACTAGGGACGCAACAAATGCGGAACCCGCGGAGCGTGGGGAGACAGGTCCGGGCAGGCTGAGCGCAGAGCAGAGAAGGAAGAATGACACCTGCAGTAGCGTCTGGTCAAAGATCCACACAAGTACATCCACGATATGATGGAAAGCTTATTAGATAGTTATTCTTATTTTGTTTTTGTTTTTATTTTTTACGAAGTTTTTTCGTAGTGAGAACCCAATTCATAATGACTGAAGCCATGAGTGAGGTCGCGTGCGCTCATGATGAAGGCTCCTCAGTTTTTAAATGCTCTGCGCGGTAGATTCAAACTACGGCGGATTAGTGTTTGAAGAGGATGCCTTATGTAATAGGCATGTTCGTCAATGATGGAGGGGCCACTAATAAATACAGGTGTGCTTCTCACTCTTAGTCAGGCAAGCCTGCTCGGACAGAGTCTCTAAGCCACACCCTGACTCACAATGCTCACAAAAACAGTAAACTGTGGCACAATAACAAGCATACAGAAATAATAAACCCCTAGCTGTTAATCTGCCAGGTGGCAGAGGTCTAGCTGGAAGGATATAGGCTTCGGATACCCGGGCTGAGCCACCTGCTCTAGCCTAGGGACGTTCCCAAGTCTGTGCGCCAAATTACTCTAATTGAAAGGGTGCTCTCTTGTGAGACTCAGATCGCAAGTATCTGACTCTCTCCTGGCGACCCTAAAACAAAAGCAAGACGTGCTAGCGCAGTGCTGAGTGGACTAGGCAAGGGCCCTCACACAACACAACACTAGACACACAGGGACACAGACAAGAAAATGCCCCCAGACTCCCACGGGTATCCTAGGAAAGTCGTGCGGGTCCACAGGACTCGCACCAGCAGACTTTACTTAAAAGATCGCAAAAAGCCTCCCCTCCGGTCTAGCCCCTGCTAACCTGACACAAGAACACACTAGCAAGCATGAAACCACCAAATATGAGACAACAAAAAAGCTTCCTAGGTCTCATTAACAATTACGTCTCTGCATAAGGCCCAAAATCCTATCTAATTATCTGAGAGCTCGTCGTTAATACAATAATAGATATAAGGTCTATCAAGGGGATGGGATAATTAAATAGATTGGTGAAGTAGTGGAAAGAAGGTATACAAAGTAAGAGAGAAAGTTTCTAAGTGGGGTTGAGAGGGATAGATATCAAGGGGGTCCGAAGGGTACGACAGTGAGGTGAGCTCTGAGTCTTGAATCTGTCTGGACCCCACCCTAGGCATACAAAATACATCCCAGGCTTGGCAACACTCAACACAGTTGCCGGATCAAAATCGTCTACCCCGTGCGTGAGTCGAAACTAAGCCTAACGTTGCAATCGGATGCATATGGCAACGCTTCAGGCTCGTCCCAAGCTAGACTCTCCGCGCGAAGCAACGTCCCCCAGCCGGTCTCTCTCTCCCGCTCGTCTCCTCCCACTCTCACTAGACTTACATCTTATATATTATAATGAAACAATCAGCTATCGAGAATAAAATATACTAAGATGCGTTGGTTAAGAATAAGGGCAGCTACAAGCTGTGAAACAACATAAGAATATCCCAGACATTAGTTACGTTGTCGTAGGATATATACTAAGGAAAAGCCTGCCGGCCGCCTGCCGCCAGCCGGTTTCTAAACGGCTGGGCAGCCGACGCGCGCGCACGCCCGCACGTGGCTACTATGCAGAAGCGTCACATGCCAATATTTTTGTTTGCCTCATATGAGGCCTCTCGGATTCCGAGGGATAAGGGCCACTCTACTGTGACCTCCTTGCTTATCTTACTAACTCTTGGTCATCCTCCCTTCGGGACTCCGGTGAGACTTTTTCTATTGAGCTAGACATGTTGAAAGCTTTCGATAGAGTCGTGCATAAATTTCTAATTTCCAAACTACCTTCCTTCGGTTTCTGTCCCACTATATGTGCCTTTGTCTCTAATTTCCTTTCTGGCCGTTCCAGAACTGCAGTTGTGGATGGCCGTCGCTCACGTTCTCAACCTATCAACTCCGGTGTTCCACAGGGGTCTGTTCTGTTTCCAGTTCTCTTCCTTATATTAATTAATGATCTTCTCAACTGTACCTCTAGCCCTATTCACTCATATGCTGACGACTCTACCTTACATTATTCAACTAGTTTTCCACAACGACCCAGCACGCAATCACTCCTAAACTCACGTGACAAGGCCATCGCACGCCTATCTTCTGATCTATCAATTATTTGTGATTAGGGCAGAGAAAATCTTGTTACTTTCAATGGCTCCTAGACCCTATTTCTCCTTCTATCTACCCGTCATAATCTTCCACAAAACTATCACTTACTCTTCTACAATACATAAATCAACCCTTCATCTTCACTCAATATTCTCGGTGTATCTTATTCATTTGACCTTTCTTGGAAAGATTATATTTCCACACTTATATTTCCACTACTTGAGGCTCAGCTTCTTTAATTACGTCCACTATGATGGAGGCTAAATGTTTCTTTCTCAGTCTGGTCGACCCGTCCGGGGAGACCCATGAATGAGACTTATTCCTAGTGTGACAAGTTCCAGACTTCGTTATGACATAGCTTTGCCTCCACTTCATACCTATGGTGTGGCAACCTATTGACCTACTCTCAGATGTTTGGGGGGAGCTCGGGTTTGTCCTCTGTATTATATTCTTAAGCATGTATTCATCCAGCTGTATTCATCGGGAGTATCTATGTACATGAGGTTACATTTTGTGTTTAGTTTAATGGAGCTGAAATGAGTATTATGTTAAGTATTAGATAAGATAAGTAGGAGGAATGTTCACATGTACTTTATTGTTATAGCCTATATCACTTATTTGATGAATAATAAGGTCTGTATATGTGTCAAGTTGATCTATAATATGCCTAGAATAAGATGTAGTCATGGCGAGTGTTAGGTTACACAAGAAAAGTAATTATACAGTATATTACTGTGTTATCTTGAATTGTGTTGGGTTAAGAATATAGGTTTGAGTCCCAGAGGGAAGAATGAAAACTTAATATTTAGTAGTGGCCCCGAAATCATTGACGATATGCCTATTAGTATAATAGTCCCCTTTCAAGCACCCGCGGTCCGCATGTTTGAAACACCCGCCGCAGGGGAAAGAGTCCTAACATCATGAGTGTAACGCTAATTCTCTTATGGAATCGTCTTTATGATTGGGTACTCACTACGAAAAAACTTCGTAAAAAATAAAAAATAAACATTAACTTAAAATTTGTTATACCCTTCCCGCCCGGGCTCGCCTTCCTAATGACAGCATTGAGATCCGGGCGATCTGGCCGAAAAACGTCTTTAATAGGCTACCCGTATCTTTGTTATTTTAACTGCTAGAGAATTCCCACGCATCTCTAAACGTAGGTGTGTTTCGTACCTGCGTTGAGTAGAGCTCCCTAGGTCAACTGGTTCAGTTGTGATGACGATTTCCGTGGAGAGAGTTTCGATGTAATGTTAGCAATATCAGACAATTTTCAACACTAAATCTGTTCTAGCAGAGAACAGAATAACAAACTCCGACTCTTCTTCTTGTTTTCGGAGGTGCGGTGACGCAATGACAGGCTTTGTTAACATACGTCGGACGCACGGCTTTCAAAACACGCTTAATAGGCTTTCAAGCTTACGGATTTTAAAATAACAGCCGGGCTCCTGCCCATCTGCCGCGGTGTCATTTTAAAATGCTGCCCGGGCGGGAAGGGTTAAGGCTTTCCAACTCGTGGATGTCTTTTGTGGATTCTAGCCGAGATGCTGAACCAAGCGTCGCCATTCTCCCTTCAATGATATATCAGGCCGTTTCGCCTGCCGGCGGGGGGGGGTAGTTGTGTCATCAATGGAATCTTAGTTTGTACTAATAGGTTCTTTGGAAGTTACTTTAGAAGGTTTCTTTTTAGACACCACAGAACGAATTGATTTAGAAGGTTTAACCACAGGAGATTTTATCACCAAATGATCCCACATAGCCTAGTCATCGCATTGCAATGCTTTATGAGCTACCTTTTTTGTATAGTTATTGAAATTACTTTTGATTTCTAAAAGAGCCACTTGACACGCCGCTTCCTTATGGTTAAGCAAACCATTACGAAGTCTAGTACACACACTACATTTCTTAATCAACCATTGTCCTCTAGAGCGATCAAGGCACGACACACATTTAACACAAAGTTTGTGTCCAAAGATAGGAATGTTCATGCACAGTGTTGCATCACAAAGAGTTACGTATTCCATGACGAAATACCCCCCCCCGCCGGGTTCGGCCCCCAGTCTGGAGGTCGTTGTCGAGGTTGATATGTAGGTTCTGGAAAAGAAATTTCCAAGAATCAATGCTCATAAGGATAACCAAAAACATTTATACATATCATTAACCTCGAATACGCAAGAAAAATAGAAGTAGCGATCACCATTACTCTAAGTTTCCTGTGTATCCTTCTGGAAAAACCCACACCTTGGGTTACTTCCATTGATTGTTGTTGTTCTTGATGAGTTTATTTTATACTAGCCCACTGGGCCAGGGCCCTCATAAGGCTAGTGTTCGGTAAGGAGGTGCAAAGTCAAGTCATCTTACAGTTTCTTACAGTAGATCCTCTGGAAAAAGGCAAACTAGTCCTGTGTATCCAGCTCAGTGCCAGTACTTGCACTACTGCGGTCGTTCACTGTGTTGGCGGCGGCGGCAGCAGACGCAACAGTCATGTAACTGTCAGTAGTCAGATATCATCATAAAGTTTGGTGGCTCTCAGGAGTTGTCGGATAGGAGCGAAATTGAAGGAGGTTGACTCAGAAAGAATAGAGTGTAAAAAGGCGTGCTGCAGGAATCGTTCTGGTTCATACACCATTGAAGGTATTATGACTACTAATCTATGATAATGCTTATCACCGGCCTCTACTTGGTTACTATTCCTTCGGAATGTTAAATGTTAACAAAATTACTCTTCCGCCGCGATGACGTATATTAAATTACTCTTCCGCCGCGACGACGTATATTATGTTAACCTATGACCCGTCCGCCGCGATGACGGATTAGAAGTCTTCCCCGCCGCGTGAGGAATTTGATTTGGTATAGGCGAGTCATTCCGGCTCCGCCGGAATCTCTGTGGAAGCCTTCTCCTTCCGCCGGGAATTCGTTCTGGTACTCGGCCACGAACGGGTTACAGTAGACCCTCGTTTATCCGGCATTCAGAACAGCGGCACCCTCAAAACAACGGCACGAATCGGCCAGGCATCAATTAGGTATAAAATCAGAGAAAATGTGGCGAAAATGAATTCAAACCGCCCGCCATGCGCATCGTCGATCGCCGACAGACTCGGCGCCGTCTGCTTACTCTGTTTTTGTTAGAAGACATAGGCCTAGCCTATATATTTAATAGGGCCCCTCCATCATTGACGACTTCGCCTATTAGTATATGTCAGGGAAAAGAATTACTATTTTGTTATATTTTTCGTTCACCTCAGTAAACTTATAATTATTACGTGTGAGGCTGAGTGAGCTGGTGCTTCGGGAATGTAAGCGGGTCGAGAGAGGGTGAGGTAGTGATAGTGCCTGGTTGACTGTATCGAGTCGAGATAGGCGGAATGAATGAATGAAGCTTTTTTTTCGGTTCTGTAGTTAAAGTTTCAGGCCTGCCTCTCCACCAAGTTGCATTTGTCCCCCAGCAGCACAGCAGGCAGCACCTCAGTACCCCAGTGGTGAGTTTAAGTTTATTGTTTAAGTTTATTATTGGTTTGCTGTTCGGTTAAGTGTTATACTATCTATTCCTTAGTGATAGTAAATATTGATTTAGTCCATTTATACCGTACAGTAAGGTAAATTAGTCTTATCATTGATTTGATGTACAGTAATTATATATTCTATTTCTTAGTGATAATATTGATTTAGAGCATTTGTACTGTACCTCAGGGTAAACTTGTTAATTTGCATTAGTACCATTACCATTGTATTGTTGTACTGTACTATACAGTGGAGTGACTGAGTGAATTGTTTTGTTTCATGGTACTGTACAGTCGTGGGAATTAATATCTTGTCATTGGATAGAGCATTGTATTGAACCGGAGTACTGTACAGTCATAATCATTAGTACCTATTTTTGCTTTAGGCATTAGGTGAGGGGATTCTGTGTAATAAGTGCGTTTATAGTACTAGGTTGGCGATGTGGACGCTGGGTTTTGGGTCCGGGACTGGTGACTGTGACTGTGGTCAGTGATCTTCCCGTGATGGCCCCTGGTTCTCTGTGGTGGCCAGTGATGGACAGTGACTGTGGCCAGTGATCTTCCTGTGATGGCCCCTGGTCCTCTGTGGTGGCCAGTGATGGACTGTGACTGTGGCCAGTGATCTTCCCGTGGTGGCCTGTGGTCCTCTGTGGTGGCTGGTGATCTTCCCAAGGTGGCCCGTGGTCCTCTGTGGTGGCCAGTGGTGATACTGTCGTGTAGTTACCTGCGTGTCCTGACCGACCACTCTATCTTGGAAGACCCATACAGACTTTTATTAATCCCATGGTCCCGTGAAGAAATGTGGTGATACAAGGACCAGTAGAGTTATCAGAGTATTGGTGTGGAGTTGTGCTAAGCGCCCATTTATATTAATTAGTGTTACCTTGGATAGGTCTTTCATAAGCTGTTTTGATTGGGCTACGTATCAGAATCCTAACCTATGCAGTCATCATCTTTGTTCCTTTGTAAATATTATAGGTTTGACTCCTGTAAGGAGATAAAGAAAACCTAATATTTAGTAGTGGCCCCGTAATCATTGACGAACATGCCTATTACATAAGGCATCCTCTTCAAACACTAATCCGCCGTAGTTTTGAATCTACCGCGCAGAGCATTTAAAAACTGAGGAGCCTTCATCATGAGCGCACGCGACCTCACTCATGGCTTCAGTCATTATGAATTGGGTTCTCACTACGAAAAAACTTCGTAAAAAATAAAAACAAAAAGAAAATAAGAATAACTATCCAATAAGCTTTCCATCATATCGTGGATGTACTTGTGTGGATTTCTGACCAGACGCTGATTCAGGCGTCATTCTTCCTTCACTGACATATCAAGTAAACCAAAATCCTTAATACATCAACGAATGGGAAGGGGACGGTCGGGAGGGCCCCAGTCGTCAATGATTACGGGGCCACTACTAAATATTAGGTTTTCTTTATCTCCTTACAGGAGTCAAACCTATAATTTATTAGTGGCCCCTCCATCATTGACGAACATGCCTGATTTCTAAGACTGGAGGGGGACATTCGTAATCATATCATAACTCTAGAAAAGCAGATAATAAAAACAACCACATAGTATTCTTACTTTGAAAATATATTTAATAACGGCGTAGCCGAACAAATACAAGAAAAAGGGGGTTCAGGCAGGTGCGTGCTTCAAAGAAGCCTGCCTGACAAAAACGGGTAACCCTGAAGATTCTGAACACAGATCTGTAGTTACAAAGGCACCCCACTCAACGAGTGGTGACAAAAAAAAAAATAACAAGTTATAAGTTTATATGTGCACATAATAAACCCCAACATAAACTTGGAGATAAATTGCAAAGGAACTCCATTATTCTAAAATTAAATTGCTTTCGCAGCTAAACTACTCTAACAACACCGTTGTTTTGTACTTAACATTGTACTAGCACAATTTCTCACTGAGAAATTTTCATAACACATTTAAACCTTAAATTGTATCACAGCTCTCATACTCCGGCGGGGTCTAGGGTGTCCTGTGTCAACTGACTGCACACCCCCCCCCCCCCCTTTCCCGTGAAAGTAAACAAAAGTGACTGCAGGGCCACCTAGACCCTCTGCCTTAAAGCTATACATGGTAAGGAAGGTTTGTCTAGAGCAACTGACAAGTATCTAGACAGAAACGTATGATTAGACGCCCACAACTGCGTGGACGCTATGTCTTCAACTGAAAAAAATTTCAGGAAACGTAAAGAGGCTGCCCATTTGCGTAAATCGTGGGCCCGACCCACAACGCCGGGATTACTTTCTTTAATGACTTCTACCAGAAGAGATGCTAATCGCCGTTTAAGTAAGCGTTTACCCGTACTTGCTACCCATAAAGCACCTTGGGGGTTTTGAGGAGCTACTCTCAAATATTTGGTGTTACGACCTGGCACTCGGGTACACAAGGGCTCTCAATCAGGACTCGAATACGGCTCGCTGCCACAACGGAAACACACGATCCCAACCCCTGAGTACTGCCAGCCGAACAAAAAACACCAATACCCTCCAGAGTTCAATCTGCTATAACGGGGTATACAAGAACTCGGTACTAGTGTTCAACAACAGACTAATAAAGAGACAGGAATTCTCTAGTCTGGTCAACAATCAAACAAAGAAGTAAGAAACAACAACACCAAAGAATAGTGTTGGCCGAAGCCGAAGTAATCCACCCTTGACTAAGAACTTAAGAAGTCCTCCACCCTCTACTTCGGATCGGCACTATTACGTTACGTTAATTAATAGTCCTTAAGCATCGAGCAAGGAATCTTCTGAAAAAAGTTAGATGCTTCTCGGATGCTCGTAAGAAGTACGTATCGGATTTTGAACAGTAATTCAATAAGAAAAAACACTGGCAATTAAATACTATTAAAGGTTTAAATTGGCATAAGAATAATTAAAAGAATATGCAATAGTAAATGGCAAACATTAAAAAGAAGTACTCCGCAAATGCAACGGCAATAGCCTAATCGGATTGTGCTCGTGGGCCACTAATCACTAAAGTAGCCAAGCTTGCAACACATGAAATCAATAGTGCTTAAACAATATCATACATAAGGAAAGCTTCAATACTATTCTGTATCTACTAATCGAGTAAAGTCTAGCTGGGGTACTGTGGGCAAAAGGTAGCAGTGACTGAGCAAAAACGGCTCGTAGCCTAGCGAAGTCCTCACAACTGTTTAAAGTATTACGTTAACACTAACAAGTGCACTTTGAGAAGTCCAGATCCCTTGTATCTGGTTTTCTCCCGGCTCCTTGACAAAGTAAAAACAAGCTGTTAATAAAATACAGGGTGGTTAGGCTCTTGCCCTCACGCACTGTAAATTATTAACTCAACACAGTCAGCCGCGAAGACAACCTAGGCTTCACTGAACCGAAACGAGTATGCAGGTTTATCGCTTAACCACTGCATCAAACAACAACTCGTAACACAGAAAAGCCTTACCCCAGTCTAGCATTACCTAGACTAGCAGAAAACAGGAATAATAATAATAACACACAGGGAAATGCATAGACAAGTGCAAAACACATAAATCAATCCTATTCTAAGTTAACCCTTCCAAAATAGGCTATCTAATAGGCATGTATCTCATGAGAACTCAAGCGATAATACGTTGGCTGACTAGCTCTGCACCAACGGGACCATGGAAGTTAAAAAGGGTAGGGAAAAGAGGAGATAAGAATGTAAGGTAGTAGAGAAAGTTCACATCAGTCAGAAGAATATATATAGTTAGCAAGGGAAATGAGAAGTCGCTCTGCCTAATGAGTTCTGATCAAAAAATGGCTAGACTTCCCTTTTTATACTCGGCCCTCTAGTGAGCCCAACGTGAACTACTAAGGACCGCTCACTGACAATCATTACGTAATTTCTCTCTCTCCTCTGGGATAGACAAAGGCTTTCCTAGCACTGAGGGGGGGGAGGGGGGTGGGAGTGCTAGTGAGTTAGGCCCACCTCCCGCATGGCGCACCCACTGACCCCCAACTGTGGCTGCCGCTTCTCCCATCATTACAAATAAGTTTTACACACAATACTTATAACTAATGATATAAAATAGAACTCGTTGACTCAGATGAAAACAAAATACATATTCATATTACTTATAGTACAACGGCTCACATGAACTAAGTTAGGAAACTCTACATAGACTACAGCCAAAGTTCCTGCCCTGACGATCCTAGCGAGAGTGGGGCATGACTAGGCGTTCTGTACAGCATGCTCACACTGGACATGCGTCACACCTCCCCCAAGATTTTACTTGTTCAACCCTGAGCTAAAATCTGACAAACACAGAACCCCATCAAGCCCCTCACGCCCAGCGACCGCATGGCACTAAAACAAAGCTGAGTTTATCACCAAAACACATCTTATTATTAACCAAAAATTCACATTTTATAACTCCTCCCAACAATAGCAAAAAGACACAATATCATGCTCCCAGAGCTTACAGCAGCTCAGCCGTTTGATAGTTCGTGGACTACTCAAACTCTATAGGCTATGACAAACTTATACGATTACCTAAGAACATAAGAACATAAGAAAATGGGAGTCTGCAGAAAGCCGATTGGCCTAAGCAAGGCAGATCCCTGTCCCACACAACCCCAAATCAATTACAAAGCCCAATTATAGGCTCAACACTCTAATACCCTGAGGATCATCTTACCAAAACGGTTAGAGATTAACGCAGGATTATGGGGGTCTGCAGAGCGCTGATTGGCCCAACCCGGCTGATCCCCCTTCACACCCAACCCTTCTCGTCCATATGCTTATCCAATTTTATCTTAAAGCTCCCTACAGTTTTAGATCCCACTATAGCACTTGGTAGTCCATTCACAACTACAACTCTGTTACCAAACCAATATTTGCCTATATCTTTTCTGAAACGAAATTTATCTAATTTGAAACCATTGGTACGAGTTCTTTCGCTATCACTGAGCTTTAGTACATTTGTCATGTCCCCTTTGTTAATCCCACTAACCCACTTGAACACCTCTATCATCCATCCTCTAACTCTGCGTCTCTCTAACGAATGCAACCTAATTTCTTCAACCTTTCTTCATACGGAAGATTTCTAATATTATGGATCATTTTTGTCATTCTACGCTGTACTCTCTCCAATGAATCTATGTCCATTCTGTAATAAGGACACCAAAATTGGACAGCATAATCCATATGGGGTCTCACTAATGACAAGTAAAGTTTTAAGATAACATCAGCAGTTCTGTTACTCACACTCCTAGAGATGAACCCAAGAATCCTGTTTGCCTTATTACGAACGCCTATACACTGTTTTCTAGGCTTCAAATCATTGCTAACAAACACACCTAGATCTTTCTCGCAGTCTGAATTTTCTAATTCTAAATTAGCTAGTTTATATTTAACATTTGTTTGCATCTTCTTTATCTTTAATATCTTGCATTTGTCAATGTTAAACTTCATCTGCCAATTTTACTGACCATTCATGTAAGGTATCTAGATCCCTTTGGAGGCACTCTATATCGCTATCTGAATCAATTGATCTCCCCATTTTAGTATCGTCTGCGAATTTACTTATCCTACTAGTTATACCTAAATCTAGGTCATGTATGTATATAAGAAACAACAGGGGACCTAATACCGATCCCTGGGGGACACCACTTTTGACTGCTCCCACTCTGACTTGGTACCATTTATGCTGACTCTCTGTTTCCTACCAATTAGCCATGAACTAATCCACCTATATCAAAGAAAGAGTTTTATATGATTTTATATTTTAATATGTTTTTCCCGGCTGCACTATAAGGGCAGCCTATTTTCCTCCACTCAAACCCACACACCTGTGATAGCCTACGACTGATCATCCACCCTTGATAAACAATCCGCGATCACATTGTCACATCCAGCAATATGACGGATGTCCAGGTTATACTCCTGCAACATCAAAAGACCACCTGGTCAGTCTCATATTGCGATTGTGAAATTGATTCAGGAATCTCAAAGGGTGATGATCAGTGTAGATAACCACGACTGGCCATAGGCTGGAACATACACCTCGAAGTGCCTGAGCGACAGCACAATCGCCAGTAATTCCTTTTCTATTGTAGAATAGTTCTTTTGTGCAGCATTGAACTTCTTAGAAAAGAAACTTACTGGGTGTTCCACACCTTCATTGTCTGTCTGTAGCAAGACGGCACCAGCCCCTACACCACTAGCATCTGTTGCCAGCTGAAAAGGCCTGTTAAAGTCTGGGGCCCTGAGTATCGGGTGAGTACATAGCAAATGTTTCACCAAAGTGAAAGCCTTTTCACACTCAGGTGCCCACAAAAACTTTTTGTCTTTAGATAACAAATCTGTGAGAGGTGCCAACACCGTTGAGTAACCTTTTATGAAGCGTCTGTAGTAGCCTATCATACCCAAGAATCTCATAATCTGCTTCTTGGTTGTTGGGTGCGGAAATTTATTGATAGCCTGTACCTTGTTCTGAGGGGGGCACACCTGTCCCCTTCCCACTACAAACCCAAGGTACTGCACAGTGGCTTTTACGAAGTCACACTTTGCCAAATTTACTACCAGACCTGCTTCACTAAGTTTCCGGAACAAGGTCTCAAGGTGCTCACAATGGCTCTCAAAGTCGTCATCATAAATGATTACATCGTCCAAATATACGGTGCAATTTGGAATGTCCTTTACAATTTCATTCATCAGGTTCTGAAACGTTGCTGGTGCATTCTTAAGTCCGTAAGGCATAACATTGCACCGGTAGGTACTCCCGTCCACAACAAAACCACATACCTCTTTAGCACGCTCGGACAAAGGTACTTGCCAGTAACCTTTTACTAAATCTACTTTAGACAAAAATGAGCATTACCAATTTTGTCAACACTATCATCAACCCGAGGAAGAGGATATGGGTTAGTTGGAGTCAAACCGTTTAACCTACGGAAATCAATACAAAAGCGTACCTTGCCATCTGGCTTAGGCTGCAGTGTTACAGGGAAGTCCACTTAACTGTGCCTTTCTCTATCAACCCTCTACCGAGCATATACTCCAACTCATCCCTCAGAGCTGGTAGTTTTATGGGGGGCACACGGTACGGGATTGACTTAAAGGGTAGATGGTCCCCCACGTCAACATCATGCATAGCCTGAGTAGTGAGGCCTGGGTGTTCAGCAAATACAGTGGGGTATGAACCGAACAACTGACGGATAGCATCAAACTGCGGCTCAGGCAAATGAGCTATAGCCTCGTCAGCCCTTAGGCTCGAGTTCCCCGCCCACTGATCCGCTGAAACATGTTGATCCCAGCTATCCTCCTCTGAAGCTTGACTGTCCCCCTCTCCTTCTCCACCACGGCCGCAACAAGCCAACACAGGGACAGTGAGAGGCTCAGAGGGGCGCCTCACATACTCTTTAATAAGGTTCACGTGACATAACTGGTTCTTTTTCCTCCTGTCTGGAGTGGCAACAAGGTAATCTAAGTCTGAAATTTTTTCTACAATTTATAAGGTCCAGTGTACTTCGCAGAGAGGGGGTTACCAACCAAAGGCAACAAAATTAATACCTCTTGTCCTACAGTGAACTTCCGGAGCCTCACTTTGCGATCATACCTGTCCTTCATCAAAGCTTGTGATTCTGTCAAATTTCTACCTGCCATCTCCAGACTCTTAAGCATGCGCTCACGGCTTTCAAGCACATACTTTAATAATGGACAAGGCTGCACAGTCCCCTCCCAAATTTCTTTCAGCATGTTAAGGGGGCCCCTGACACGGTGTCCAAAAATCAGCTCGTTTGGACTAAATCCCAGGCTCTCACCAGGTACCTCCCGAGCAGCAAACAGCACATAAGGCAATCCAAGATCCCAATCCATACCGTTGTCAGCACAATAACACCTGAGCATGCTTTTAAGTGTAGCATGCCACCGCTCAAGCACCCCTTGACTCTCAGGGTGATACGCTGACGATACTACTGCTCGTATCCCATGCTGTTGCATTGTTTGCTTGAACATGTTGGAGGTGAAATTAGATCCCTGATCAGACTGAATCTCCTCCGGGTACCCGTACCTTGAGAAGTACCACAACAAGTTACTGACTACCGTCTTAGCCATTCCATTTTTCATAGGGTATGCATCGGGGTATCTAGTGGCAACATCCATTATGGTTAACAAAAATTTATTTCCCGCCTTAGTGGGAGGGAGTGGACCAACCATGTCAACAATAATTTTACTAAAGGGTGGCCCAATCACAGGAATAGGGTGTAACGGAGCCTTAGGAATAACTTGGTTCGGTTTCCCGACACGTTGACAAATATCACAGGAGTTTATCCATGACTGCACATGAGACTTCATCCCCGGCCACCAAAACAATTTCCCCAAAGCCGCCACCGTTTTTCTCACCCCTAGATGTCCTGCCAGTGGTGTGTCATGCGCCAACCTCAGTAGGCTATCCCTGCACTCCCGTGGCACCACCAACTGGTCCACTACTCCGGACCCCTTTTGCCAACTACGTTTAGGGTCTTGAAAACGCCTATAAAGGATGCCTTCTAAATAACAAAAATCTCCTGGCTGTGCATCGCCGTCCTCGTCGAGCTCTACAGCTCCATTAGCACACGTTTGGAGCTCAGGGTCCTCTAGTTGCAACCGACGTATATCTGAGGGTGCCAAGCGATCTAACTGCTCCCGGAGCAATGCATGACCTTCCCCGATACTGGGCTGCTCCCTCTGTCTCTCTCGATGTACATAACGTTGCTGTCGTGGAGACTCGTCATGCCCAGCCTCGTCACTCTCGATGACAGGCCCAGGGGCTACTCCAGAATTAAGTAATGGTGCTAATACTGAATCACCCAGGAGAGCCGCCGAGTCAAAACTCTTAAAACCAACTCCAGCTTTAGCCTCCTCCTGTTGATCGTTCCTCCGCTGGTCTGAAGACGGAGGACTAGGCTGTGACACTTTAGCTGCCCGAGCTCGGGTGACAACACACGCCATGGGTTGTGTCTGGCACCGCTCGACCCACTCTTGCTCTTCCCTACTCACGTCGGCCGGCCTCTCGGCAACGACTAAGGGTAGAACCTCAGAAGCGGGCATTGCAAAGTCGTTGCCGAGAAGAAGGTCGACGCCCTCCACTGGCAGTTTCTCCACAATCCCGACATCCAATTCACGTGCCACACCATCCACCTCCAACTCCAACCGCACCAGCGGGTATGACCGAGTTGCATTAATACCCTGCACCACTACCACCCGAGCCGCGTTTATAGGGTAGCCAGTCAAGTTTTTCATCAGAGTCTGGGAAGCACCTGTATCACGCAAGACCTCTACTCCATGCTTGCGCCCCGCCCACATCACGCAACCCCGCCCTCTATGGTCGCAAAAAACATCCTGAGCAGGGTTCGAGCCTCCCAGGTGCTTCTGCATTGGCTGTGCCTCAGCCTCTGACGAACTGCCCCAGGCAAAACTCAGATGACTTCGGAGACACACCAATGTTGCAGGCCAAAGACACAGCTGCTGTAGGTGGTTTGCTAGGACAGACTCTTGCAAAGTGCCCCTTTTTATGACAATGATAACACTCCAACTCCCCTTTGGGCTTCCCTTGGTACTGGGAAGGGCCCGGCCCCTTCTTAAATGGGACGGTGCTAGTCTTGTGGTCAGTCTTGGTATCATGGCTCTTGTACTTGTTTGCATAAGGTATATCACTAACTCGGAGGGTGGGGCGTCACGCCCCTTGTTACCTGCCTCACTACGCTGGGCAGACCCGCACCCACGAATTAGTGATAGCCGGAGGTCAGCCATCTCAGCTGCCTCCTGTAGAGTTTTTGGGTTCTTTTCTTTAATAGTTAAAGTCATTTCTGCACCAGTACACTTATAAAACTGCTCGAGCAGAAACAGCTCAGTCAACTGTTCGGCCGTCTCAGCTTTCTCAGAACGTGTCCAGTTTTAAGTGCATCTTTTAAGTCCCGGGCATGTTCAAGAAAGGTCGCCTCCCTAGTCTTTGTAACACCCCGAAACTTCAATCGATATGTTTCCGGTTGCAACTCGTATGCCCGTAGGACAGCTCTCTTCAATTCTGGGTAGTCAATGCAAGACTCTAAAGGCAGTGCATCATAAGCCTTCAGACCCTTACCCGTAAGTCTTGAGGAGACTAGAGCTGCCCACTTCTCTTCAGGCCAATTATGCTCCCTACATTTCTTCTCAAAATGATTAAAAAATTCTGTGACTTCAGTTTCACTAAATACCGGCACCAATTTGACTAATTGGGCCAAGGACTGTTCTCTTACTTGGCCCTCACGGCCCATCCAAGTCCCTGTCGACTCTGCACGAGACTTATCTAAATCTAATTTAGCACAATATTTCTCCGAGTCGTACCTAAGCTCAGCCTCATGCCTCCTAACCTCAATCTCATGCCTCCTCGTCTCATCCTCCTGCCTCCTGGTCTCATTCTCATGCCTCCTGGTCTCATCCTCCTGCTTCCTAGCCTCAATCTCCTGCTTCCTAGCCTCAATCTTAGCAAGCTCAAGTCTAAATACCATATCTGGAGACAGGCAGGAAGAGGGAGCTGCCTCTACTGAAGGAGGGGGGGCAAAAACTGGGGAACCACCATGTGCACCACCCGAGGGCACTCCAATCTGCCAATTCTCATCCCTCTGTGGGAGAGTGCTAACCTCCGGTAACTGAGTGGACGGCACTGTGGGAGTCGAGTGAGAGGGGATCTGGGGAGGAACCCCCCCAAACGCCCTCTCCTCCGAAACCCCATGTCGCCCACGCAACACCCAGGAAATCAGCTCCCCCTTGGACATCCCTACTACATTGGAAATGCCCAAAACCTTGGCTATCAGGTGCAAGCCACAAACATCCACCCCAGTCAGCCTCTCCTCCGTCACGTGGTACCGCTTACTCACAAAAACTCTAGCATCCTCCTCACTGGTTACTAACGGCACACCTTCAAATGGCATCTCTCGCTCATCGTCAGTGCTAATGCACGACATACTGAAGTCCACAAAAAATTCTCGAGACAAAAGTGTTAAACTTCCTATGCAAGCACTAATTACTAAATTAACTGGAGTCTCTTAAATGCTTTACTAATTGCCATACAAACAAAAATTCTTCAATATGCACGCTAAAATACAAACAAACAAATGTTGTACAACTCTGCAAAAATTTATACTGTTCACAAAATCCTAAGCAAGGTCGCCATTTGTTACGACCTGGCACTCGGGTACACAAGGGCTCTCAATCAGGACTCGAATACGGCTCGCTGCCACAACGGAAACACACGATCCCAACCCCTGAGTACTGCCAGCCGAACAAAAAACACCAATACCCTCCAGAGTTCAATCTGCTATAACGGGGTATACAAGAACTCGGTACTAGTGTTCAACAACAGACTAATAAAGAGACAGGAATTCTCTAGTCTGGTCAACAATCAAACAAAGAAGTAAGAAACAACAACACCAAAGAATAGTGTTGGCCGAAGCCGAAGTAATCCACCCTTGACTAAGAACTTAAGAAGTCCTCCACCCTCTACTTCGGATCGGCACTATTACGTTACGTTAATTAATTAAGCATCGAGCAAGGAATCTTCTGAAAAAAGTTAGATGCTTCTCGGATGCTCGTAAGAAGTACGTATCGGATTTTGAACAGTAATTCAATAAGAAAAACACTGGCAATTAAATACTATTAAAGGTTTAAATTGGCATAAGAATAATTAAAAGAATATGCAATAGTAAATGGCAAACATTAAAAAGAAGTACTCCGCAAATGCAACGGCAATAGCCTAATCGGATTGTGCTCGTGGGCCACTAATCACTAAAGTAGCCAAGCTTGCAACACATGAAATCAATAGTGCTTAAACAATATCATACATAAGGAAAGCTTCAATACTATTCTGTATCTACTAATCGAGTAAAGTCTAGCTGGGGTACTGTGGGCAAAAGGTAGCAGTGACTGAGCAAAAACGGCTCGTAGCCTAGCGAAGTCCTCACAACTGTTTAAAGTATTACGTTAACACTAACAAGTGCACTTTGAGAAATCCAGATCCCTTGTATCTGGTTTTCTCCCGGCTCCTTGACAAAGTAAAAACAAGCTGTTAATAAAATACAGGGTGGTTGGGCTCTTGCCCTCACGCACTGTAAATTATTAACTCAACACAGTCAGCCGCGAAGACAACCTAGGCTTCACTGAACCGAAACGAGTATGCAGGTTTATCGCTTAACCACTGCATCAAACAACAACTCGTAACACAGAAAAGCCTTACCCCAGTCTAGCATTACCTAGACTAGCAGAAAACAGGAATAATAATAATAACACACAGGGAAATGCATAGACAAGTGCAACAAACATAAATCAATCCTATTCTAAGTTAACCCTTCCAAAATAGGCTATCTAATAGGCATGTATCTCATGAGAACTCAAGCGATAATACGTTGGCTGACTAGCTCTGCACCAACGGGACCATGGAAGTTAAAAAGGGTAGGGAAAAGAGGAGATAAGAATGTAAGGTAGTAGAGAAAGTTCACATCAGTCAGAAGAATATATATAGTTAGCAAGGGAAATGAGAAGTCGCTCTGCCTAATGAGTTCTGATCAAAAAATGGCTAGACTTCCCTTTTTATACTCGGCCCCCTAGTGAGCCCAACGTGAACTACTAAGGACCGCCCACTGACAATCATTACGTAATTTCTCTCTCTCCTCTGGGATAGACAAAGGCTTTCCTAGCACTGAGGGGAGGGGGGAGGGGGGGGGGAGTGCTAGTGAGTTAGGCCCACCTCCCGCATGGCGCACCCACTGACCCCCAACTGTGGCTGCCGCTTCTCCCATCATTACAAATAAGTTTTACACACAATACTTATAACTAATGATATAAAATAGAACTCGTTGACTCAGATGAAAACAAAATACATATTCATATTACTTATAGTACAACGGCTCACATGAACTAAGTTAGGAAACTCTACATAGACTACAGCCAAAGTTCCTGCCCTGACGATCCTAGCGAGAGTGGGTCATGACTAGGCGTTCTGTACAGCATGCTCACACTGGACATGCGTCACATTGGTTAGAGCTTGTACTGGACATAAATTATGATGCACCTTTCCCCTTTTTAACGCCGGCACCGTGAACTCAGAAAACACGTGTGCACTATGCTCATTCTTGGCTACAAAACCTGGGGAGGGTGCAATGGTAATACATTCATTAAGTCTACCAAACCTAAGACAATTAGGTGTGTTGCTCATCGCCGCCAGCTCAGACACTCTGTTTCCGGTGGCTAAAGCCAAAAGGAAAACTGCCTTTTTTAAGAGTAATGCAAAGTCTGCAGTATTTTGGTACAGACGAGAGTGAAGCAAAAACAAAGCTTTGTCCAGAGACCAAGTAGGCATGAGCTGACGGGGAGGTGGGCGGAGTTTAAAACATGCTCTCATAAAACCTGTTTCCTCCGCTACCGGTATGGAAAGACCCGTAAGGTCTAAAAAGGGCACTCTAATCGCAGTTAAGTGATTTTTTAATGTTACCACAGATAAACGTTTCTGCTCAAACAGATAATTTAAATAATTAAAAACTAATGCCACTGAGGGTACAGTTTGTTCTGTCCTAACGATCCAAGAAGTAAAGGCTTGCCAATGTGATTGATACTGTCGTTTTGTAGACTGAGTATATTGATTAAGTAATTTATTTGTCACATCTCTACCGTATGGTGCTAGCCACTTGGCCTCCTGAATGTCCATAATGCAAAAGTCAGCGAGGTCGCGAGGTTGCCAATCGCGTCTAAGTGGAAATACCCGACCGGGAGCGATACCGGGTCCGGGCACCACATTTTCAATTGCTGGTACCACAACTGCGCCGGCCACAGTGGCGCGATTAGCGAGACTAAGCCTCGATAATCTCGTAGTTTGTTCACTACGTGGCACATTAGTGACGCATCTGGCGGCGGAAACAGATAGATGGAGCTCCATCTGTTCCAGTCTGTCACTAGGGCGTCTGGCCCCCCTGCCGGCGTTATCGCCCGGCGGGTGAGGTATAGAGGGAGTTTGTGAGTCTCCTCGGACGCAAAAAGATCCACTTGTGGATGGGAGAGCTCTGCAATCATTAGGTTGAAAATGGGTTGCTTGAGCTCCCATTCTACTGTCGTGCTCTGTCGCCGGGACAGAGCGTCTGCCCAGACGTTCGCTACGCCTGGGAGATAAGATGCGTGCAGATAAATATCTAGACTGTTGGCTAGAGCAAAAATCTCTTCCGACACGTTTAGCAACTTCCTTGACCTCGTTGACCCTTGTTTCTGAATACAGTGGACTGCATTCAGATTGTCCATTCTGAAGGCCACCGACTTGTCCCGTAACGCCGGGCCGTGAGCCTGAAGGAAATACAAGGGGACTAGTAATTCTTTGACATTGATGTGCGAGATTTCTAAGTGGGACCAAAGCCCCTGACCCTGGTGCCCCTGATTTGACTGAAATCCCCAACCTATTGTGCCTGACACATCCGTGTCTACCCATACCGTTGGTGGAGGAGAGGTCCATGACATTATTGAGTGCAATGTTTCCCTCTTCGCCCAGACCGCTAGTAAGGTGTGGATTAATTTCGGGATGGGCCATAATTTTCCCGCCGGTAAGAGCGGGAAATATTTGTTGCCTTCCAATATTAATCGTTTTACTTTCAACCGGCCCAACTTGACAGTTAGTTGAATCCAGTTGAGAGAGCCGACCAGAGACTCCCAGACCCTTCGTGTCGTAGTCAGACTGTGAAGAAACCTGAACAGTTTCCTGCGAAACCTGTTGCGATTGTCCACACTCTGACTCAGAGTGAGAGCGGCGGTGTCCCAGACCAGCCCTATCCACTGAATTACTCGTGAGGGAACAAGGTTTGACTTTACCAGATTTACCTTGAAGCCTAGAGTTTTGACATGATTTAAAATGATATTGACATGTTTTATGCATAATTGTTGTGTCTCTGCCACCACCAGCCAGTCGTCCAGATACCACAACACTCTGATCCCTTGTTTTAACAACGGCATCAGGGCTTGCCGGACTAGTTTTGTGAATAATCGAGGTGCCAGGTTCAAACCATAGCGGCCATAGCGGCCGTTCCATAGCCGCGGTTGTGGACGGCCATTGTTCACTTCCTCACTCTATAAACTCCGGTGTTCCTCAGGGCTCTGTCCTATCTCCTATTCTCTTTCTAATTTTTATAAATGATCTCCTTAACTGTACCTTAATTCCCATCCATTCATACGCAGACGACTCAACCTTGCACTACTCCATTAGTTTTTCAGAACGCCCCAGCCAGCAATCCCTCAACGACAAACGTAATGAAGCCATAGAACTCTTAAATTCTGATCTAAATACTATTTCCAATTGGGGCAGAGAAAACCTTGTTAACTTTAATGCTTCCAAAACCCAATTCTCCATCTATCTACCCGTCAGGATCTCCCAGCGGACTATCCCTTATTCTTCAACAATACAAAAATCAACCCTTCATCTTCTCTCAATATTCTTGGTGTCTCTTTTTCTTCTGCTCTCATTTGGAAGGACCATATTACCAGTCTTGCTAAGGCAGCCTCCCAGAAGCTGGGTGTGCTCAACCGCCTTAGGGGTTCTTTTCCCCTGCACAGCTTCTTGCTCTGTACAGGGGCATAGTACGCCTTGTATTGAGTATTGTTCACATGTGTGGGGAGGTTCCTCTCACACTGCTCTCCTAGACAAAGTTGAAAGGAAGGCCTTTCGTATCATTAACTCCCGTCCACTCACCACTCTCTGCAATCTCTCTCTCTCCGCCGCAATGTTGCATCTCTCTCGCTATTCTATCGCTACTATATAATCAGTGTTCCTCAGAGCTATCCCAGTGCATACCACCTCCTTTACGTAGGGCACGTGGTACCCGTCTTGCAACTCAATCCCACCCCTACTCTGTGCAACTCTCCAACCCAAGAGTGAAACGTTACTCTCAAACTTTCTTCTACTCAACGTCTGAGCTCTGGAACTCTCTCCCAGAATCAGTCTTTCCCTCTTCCTATGACTTAAATTGCTTCAAACTCCGTGTGTCCAGGCATTTTGGCTCGAACGTCCCTTGATTTTGGCCCTGTCACTCTTTCAACTATGGGGGAGGCACTCGCTATAGGCAGTTATGCCTTTTGCCTCCCTCAATCACATAGAGAAAAAACAAAAAAAAAACAAAAAAAAAAAAAAAAAAAAAAAAAAAAAAAAAAGAACGGCATCCTCTGAAAAACAAAATTTTGGTGCCTGATCCGTAAGGCCAAAAACCTTTGAAATCTTTTGTTGACCGATACGTGCCAATAGGCGTCTGTCAGGTCTAGTGAACACATCCAACCTCCCGGCGGAAGCGTTAGCCTGATTTGGTGTACTGTTAACATTCTGAAAGATTCGTTGTGAATGTGAAGATTCAGATAAGACAGGTCTACGACTGGCCTCATCTGAACACTGTCCCTTTTGGGAACCAAAAATAGTTTGGACGTGAATACAGGGTAATTTGGAGGGACCGGGATGATGACATTCTTGGCAATCATTTCCTGGGCTAGTGACTCCACCTCTAAAGAAACAAAATTCGCCGTTGTCGGCTGACGTAATCGAGGTCGCCGGAGCCACTGCCAAGTGATGCCTTTGCGTGCCACCATCCGTGCCCAAGTGTGTAACGGCCATGCTTGGTGACACGTTCGGAACGACCCAGTTAGCAGACAAGGGTTCGCCGGCTGTACTACCCTCGGTTCCTCCGGCCTTAAGGTAGGCGCCGGGAGTGAGAGAGACTTTAGTTTTTTGATGGTGGGGTTGGTGCTGGCCGCTTCGCCGGCTGGCTGGTGTTGGCCGAAGACTGGCCCTGACCTGGTTTATTTTGGCCGCGTCCTCTCTGACCTGAAAACCTATTCTGTCTATGCCTGTACTGACCTTGGGGGGAGTGGGAGGACTTAGGCGGAAGAAAAGGTTTAGATCCCCCTGGCTGGGCTTTAGTAGTAGGCCTGGGTTTGGGGAAGTTAAATGCAGGTTTCTTAGAAGGGGTGGGACTGTGCTTAATGGCCTGTGCCATATTGAATACCGTTCGCCATACTTCAGGGGACATTAAAGATGGAGTAAGTACTGGTGACATCACCACCTGGTTAGCAATGCGATCAGGTAGCTTGCGAACTAACGACATCCTAAGATCTTGTCGTGCTCGCACCGCCTCAAGCAAGGCAGTGCGTATGTCACCTAAGGATTGGATTGACGACTGAAGAATCAGTCGCCGGGATAACTCAACCGATCTTCGAGCATCCGCGTCTGCGATTGCCTGAGTAGACCGTAGTAAAGACTTAGCCACCTGCTGAGATACTATGTACTGTGAAAACAGGCGAAAAGCTTTTCCTCGTAGCCTAAATTCTCTGTCTAGGTGAGTAGGGGTAGGGGTAGTGAACGGGTCCTTCAGTTCACAAAGATTAATCTTAGGGGCAGCTAGGAATGCAAACAAAGCTGCCGGGACTCCGCCGGCAGAACCCACCGGCATGGAAAACCATGAATGTGAGTCCTGAGGGATCTGGTGGGAAGATTTAGAAGTGAAAGTGGTTGCAAAGTTTTGAGCCTCTACCTCCCAATCCACCCAAGGTCCTGGACCCAACTGTCCCACCTTCAAAACTGGATTAGCTGCGTTGTCTGTGACGGTCTGTAAATCTAGTTCAGGAGTAAGAGCTGACAGAGTCTTAATATCATTAAACCCATCCAGCTTAGACCAGTCTGAAAAAAGTTTTAAAGCTGAGGCAGGGGGTAAAGCAGGCTTAGAAGCATACACAAAATAATTCTGGTGATAATAACTAGGTATAGCCTTGATGTTTACGTCCAGAACATTACCCAAGACATCCATGGCCCTTAATTTCTTTGACTTGTTGCCCTGGATAAACCACTCACACGGTACCGGGAGTTCCCCTGACAAGGTAGGTTGGGCAAGCTCTGGCTTAGAGGGGTTCAAAAGAACCCATGACTCGTCTGGCCCATAAAGCAGGGGCATAGCTACCTTTCTAAGAGGCGCTTTGTCTAGAGGGGGTGGATTGACATCCGTTATGACCCTGACATTTGAAGTTGTCAATGCCGCCGTAGCAGGCTTAGTGCTCCTTGCAGGTGACAGAGTAGGAGGGTTAGGAATCTTAGATAAATCAATTGACGTCATCAGAGGCCGTACCGTAGAACTTGTCGAGGGAGCCCCCAAGTCCATTGTGGGGTTTTCCTGTTGTTGACCAAAACATTTAGATAAAGCATGAGTAAGCAACCCATCAATTTCTTGTGCTGTAACAAACTGGTTTGATGAAGAACTTACAGGAGAATCATTATTATCCCGTGCGGCGTCCAAGCCTGAGCCTGACCCTTGTCCTTCCATATCCGAAATTATTGAAACTTCGTCTTTTTCCTCCCGATCTTCCTGAGAAGACCCCGCCGAGGCAGGGGTACCTTGTTTCCAAGATAAGTCTGGGATAGAGGATGGGATCGCCGCGTCCCTGTGGACGTCGGCTACTGTGTGACTCGTATGAGTCGGACGTGGGTGGTCAGACCCTGGTTGGGCAAACCGCCAAACACCGAGGCCCTGGCCTACGCTCTCTTGAGAGTCTGAAACATTCTCAATTATTGACCCTCCTGAACTTTCCATTTCCAGGGTTAAAATATTAATTGGCAAATCCTCTTTAGGGACAGGCGCTGCACTGGACTCAGAGGCCGTAACACAAACTCTGTCAGGTGTAGAGGTACGATGAGATGCACTAGACTTAGGGGAATGTCGAGAGGACTTCCGATGTGAATCCTTTTTTGAGGATTTATGGCTGCGGTGTGACCGCGAACTAGTCTTAGATCTGGAAGAATCTCCGCCGTGACCACTGGTGGAACCTTCCGTCTTACTCTTCTTACTCGCCGGGGAAGAGGCACGACTAGATGACTGGTGTCTGAGAGGTGACCTTGACCTAGATCTCTCCCGCGACAAGGAGGCGGATGCCGGGGGTGTAGGCTCTCTCGGGCGTTTAGCTGTAGTCGCAGACGATACAGAACCCTGACTAGTCTCCGTCGGCTTAACACTCGTGACTCTAGAGGAACGTTTAGGGGGAGGGTGTTCTGACAGCAATCTATCCCAAAGTGGGACGTTGTCACATTGAAGTGACTTATGCGCGACAATGGTAGTGTAGGCCGACATCTGTTGTCGAACCTCTCTCAACGCTACCGCCGCGGTCTTATCATTTTCACAAAGGACTTTAACAGCTAATTGAGAGCAAAAGGAACAATTATGCATAACCCAGAGACCCCTTGAACGGTCTAGACATTTAACACACCTTATGCAAAGGGTGTGTGCAAAAATAGGGATACCAGAACAAGTAGGGGTAATGCACAGGGCAAAAACTGGGGCCACGGTAGCCATGACAGAGACTGGTGGGTGAAAACTACCGCCGGGTCTGTATTGGCCCGCCGGAGCTCAGCTCTGGAAAAAACAAGAAAATTTCCAGGAATTAATGCTCATAAGGTTAATCCAACATGTTCGCACACAAGTGTTAATAACCCACCGGGTAACGAGATGCAAAGACACAACTAACACATCTCGCCACGCGGCGGGGTGTAAAGTCTAAACAAATCTTTTGCTAAAGAAAGTGAAGAATACCCTCTGATATAATGGTCCAGCATGGCACTTATAGTCTCTTGGAGGAGGTGACTGTCTCAAGATTCAATTTTGTAACAAAGCAACCCCCATAAAGACGCCGGCCCTTGAATTATTTTAGTAGAATAGCCCAGGGCAGGATGATACGAGATCTGATGTTTAACGAATTGTCACAAAAAATCGCCGTAAGATAGAAGGCGGCGATACCTAATTGTATCACTAAATTAATAGGTTAAATTGAATTTTGTAAATTCCTTAGTTCCTCCACCTAGGAGCACCCGCCGGGTGTGAGAATCGATATTTAACCTAATTGAACCTTCAATCGCCGTAATAGTAAAGGCAGCGATACACAGAGTATCACTATAATGGATTGGTTAACTAACTGAAAGACCTAAGTCGTTCATCCCACCCTACCCAGGTGCACCCGCCGGGTGAGAAGTTTAAAAGTTAACCCCATAAGTTCCTGTCCCCACTTCTTTGTAAAAGATCGCCGGGGAGGAAAGCCTAAACAACAGCTAGGTTTTTCATGTGGTTGTCGTAAAACCAGGTAGAAAAACCCCAAAACGTATGTCCACAAGAACGCCGTTTTATATGGATGGGTACAGCCATCCCGCCGGGAATTAAAGGAGGCCTGAAACCAGGCACCCACAGACGCAGTCCTGGAGAGCCACAGACACCCCCCCACGCCGGGGATACAAGCCAGTGTTAACAACCACGTGTGGCCCAACACTGCTCTCGGCCAGGATTTTTTCAAGGTGAAACCGAGAAAAAACCCGCCGGAAGGAAACCCACCCTGAACAGACACCATCTGAACAACACACGACACGAGGATAGCCACGCACGACTAACCCAAGGTCACACCATAATCCGTGGAATTAGCCAATACACAACTAAACCAGGAAACAATTATAGTCCGAGGAATTAGCCAATACACAACTAAAACCCGGATACACATGACACAGTAGGGCATATTTATAAATAATAAATAATAACACTAGTACATGTGGCAAAGCTACGAGCGGCTGGCTAGGCCTAGGCAGACGGCATAATAACAGTTGAAATATACACACACACTGGAAATATCACAACAGGAACCACCGCCAACACACCACCGTAGCAATAACTTCCAACCCAGGGAAGACTGACTCGGGACCCAGAAAAAACTTCACTAAGTGAAGAAAAATACGCTGGGAACGTCAGAAAACAAAGCTTACCTCATCAGAAAGATAAAAGGCAGCAATAATTAACGCGTAGTGAAAGCCGCCTGCATCACAAACTAACTCAACTGTGAAAAGTTCACATGTCCACAACGTGACCACGAGGGTACATCCGAAATAGATGCCCCATACACTCGACCCAAAATACACTGCACTGCGGGCAACCAGCCCAGGACACTCCTGCTACGCCTATCCTAACCTTACTCGATACATCCTGGAGTAAACAAATGAGAAAAAACTCACTAGGGACGCAACGAATGCGGAACCAGCGGAGCGTGGGGAGGCACGTCCGGGCGGGCTGAGCGCAGAGCAGAGAAGGAAGAATGACGCCTGAATCAGCGTCTGGTCAGAAATCCACACAAGTACATCCACGATATGATGGAAAGCTTATTGGATAGTTATTCTTATTTTCTTTTTGTTTTTATTTTTTACAAAGTTTTTTCGTAGTGAGAACCCAATTCATAATGACTGAAGCCATGAGTGAGGTCGCGTGCGCTCATGATGAAGGCTCCTCAGTTTTTAAATGCTCTGCGCGGTAGATTCAAAACTACGGCGGATTAGTGTTTGAAGAGGATGCCTTATGTAATAGGCATGTTCGTCAATGATGGAGGGGCCACTAATAAATATGTAAATATACTAGCATTCTTATGTCTGAGTTTATTTGTTGTCCTATTGGTTGGAAAGGGTATCTTGGAGATTCACATTATATAAATAAGGATAGCTTCATAGCCGCACTAGAACCTACTTTAAATTAGTAGCGGTGCTAGTTCCCTGACAGTATAATAGTCTCCATTCAACATCCCGCGCCAGCATTTTGAATAGCCCGCGCGGAAGTTAACCTGGAGTACTCGTCATAAGTGCACGCTTAATTCCCTTACGGGATCGTCATTTTGATCGGGTACCCTACAGAAAAAAACTCTGTAAAATATAAAAAATATAAAATAACTTAATATCTGTTATCATATGACTTGCCATATGTGTGGATTTCTCATGTTTCGCTTCCCCAACACCAGGCCCTCTAGCGGCCATTGTCTTCTTCCTACTTCCGCGGCCACACTAACAAGGCTTGCGCCGTACTCCGCTTCATTCGACGTTCCAGAGCTTCTAGTAAGTCCTTACTCATTTCAAGTCATTTGTATACATCTGTGTTGTAGTAACAAGGTTTAGATTAGCTAGCATGGCTGCCAGATTGGTGTGTCCACAGGAAGTATGTGTTAAAATAGGGTACTTTTGTAACAGGCGTCTACGAGTCCAGGATCGTCGTACCGCGTGTGTTTTTGTTTGTTGTGATACGCCTTTAGCTTTTGCGATTACTTAGCTAGAAGGCTACCACTCTACAAGGCATGATACAGACTGTCATTAATGAGGAGAGTACATGTCAGATTATTATATATCAGCAAATGCTCTGGTTTAAGGGTGTCTGCACGTGGTGCTCCGCCTTCCAGAGTTTGTGTTTTGCTTTGGGCCCCTTGAGTGGGCCTCCCTCATCCGGGTGCTGTGCTGGGTCTTCGGAGCGTCGTCTGCCGGTGATGTTCGTCGTACCTCGTGGTCAGCCTTTAGTAGGGGTCTCCGACATAGGCTTCAGGTAATTTAGGATGCTACATTTTCTGTATTTTAATTATATGCCTATGTATGCCCCTAGTGTTTTTACATGCGTTTTGGCATGTTTTGGGGTAGGGGAGACGTCCCTATATATTCTTTATGATGTGTTATGAGTGGGACTCAGGGCTGGGGAGCTGTGCCATCTCCTTTTCTCTCGAGTTTTTGTTTTTTCCGGCGGCCCCGTGCAGTGGGCCCGAGTTATCCGTCTTATAAACGGGTAGGAACATTCAAAAGGTCCCGGAGTGGTTTGGCTGAACCACATTCTCCCGGCGGAACTGCATTCCTAAAGGGGCTGCAAACTCGGCCCGCCGAGTAACTCGCCCTAACTGACCCAGTTACACGATTAGATTTTCTAGCCCTGCGGCGCCGCAAGTCAAGTGTACAAGAGTGATAAGATTAGTTTTGCAAACTTGTTCATTGATGATCAGACACTAAAGGTCAAGGGACCTGGGAAACTTATCACAGGCTAGTAGTTAAACCCAGCTTAGACGAGTCCAGCGGAAGGTTAAAGTAGTGGTGCACTATAGCTAATTTTCCGGCGGACACGAGTTAGGATGTATAACACCTTGCAGGTTATCCTTATGAGCATTGATTCCTGGAAATTTTATTTTCCAGGCTCCTGACTGCTACTCCGGCGGAGGTTTGGGCGGCTGATCCCGGCGAGGGGGGGCTCCCCTTATTAGCACCATGACGAGGTTTGAACTATGCATTACTCCTACCTGCTCTCTATTGCCAATTTTTGCTCACAAACTTTGCATTAAGTGCGTCAAGTGTTTGGATCGTTCCCGAGGCTTGTGGTTATCTAAACGCTGTTCCATTTGCTCTGAATTGAAAACCGCGTTAGTAACTAATAAAGACTTATCGTGCCTAGCGGCCTTACAGGAAATTAAGAGTAGGCCTACCTTTAATTCTTATGCCAAAGACACTGCCCATAAGGCACTTCACTGTGATGATGAAGTACTATGGGAACAACTCATTATAAAGTCACCCCTTGTGAAACCCGGTTCCTCAAAAATCTGTCAGACCTAAAGTCAAGTCGAAAGCCCTCAGCAAAGCGGTAGTGAGTAGTAGCAGTGAGAGTGAGGTCACCGAGGTTCCCCCCTCCGACCGTGCCAAGAGGAGACGATCACCCTCTCCTAGGCGGAAGTCGAGGTCAAGGTCTAGATCCCCCCGCAAACAGTCTAGACACACTTCCGCAGAGTCTTCCCGGTCTACCAAACGCCGGAGAGAGGACTCTGGGGGAGCAACGAGTCAGGCAAGCAGCGGCAGCCTGAGGGACACCCCTCAGCAACCGCCCCCTACCCCTACCTCTGACACACCTCAACAGGAATTTGGGGACTCAGAAGTGGGGTCTGATGCACTGGAATCCGCACCTAGTCATGAACAATCCTTGAGTGTGTCTCCTAATGTTACATTTGCCATACCTAAACTGAATTATGTACCTCGTAGTGTTAGATCGGCAGGCCCATGTAGGGTTCTGGCTGACCAGTACAGGGGATATCCGTCGGGGTCACAATTGCATTCTCAAGAGAGAAGACTGCATAGCGAGAGCGAGCACACGGGTCGGTTGAGCTCCTCAAAAGAGGGGAATTTCGGAGGGGTATAGTGGAGCTAAGTGACCTATACACGTATCAAAAGATCGGCGATGATACGGTGTCTCGGCACATAGTAAACAGAACTTGGTTTCTTGTTTAATCATCGTCCATAAAGCATCTTTAGTATAATCTTGAGAGTGTTAATACCAGTGTTAGTGAGGGGACAAGGGAGCCGTTACCCAGCCCAGCCCTGGCAGTGCCATAAACCCTACAAAAATCACAAGGCGAGTGAAGTGACCGTGTGTAGGGCAAGCAATCTCACCCTTATGGTTCCTCACCATAGCCCTCACCTTCCACCTACCCCGAGAATTTGACCCTCGGTCTTTCAAGCTCTCAAACAATTCTAACCATTATGAAGTACCTGCTATAAGGTGTTCTCTCTCTCTCTCTCTCTCTCTCTCTCTCTCTCTCTCTCTCTCTCTTTTACAGAAAATTATGATGTGATTGGCATAACAGAATCTTGGCTCAATACAGAAGATAGAGACTTTTTAGCAGAGTATTCACTTCCCGGTTATGTAATGTTTGAGAAAAGCCGAATAAATCGAAATGGAGGTGGCGTTTTACTTTATATCAAAGAAAGTCTTAACCCTACCCTCTTGTCAAAACCTCAAATTGTGAACGTCGACACATCTTTTGTGCTAATAAAGAATAATAAAGGTACAAAAATAATACTTGCATTAATATACAGACCTCCAGCTCAATCAGTGCAAAACTGACCGAGAAATTTACGAACAAATTGCAGATGTAAGTAACTCACAAGATACCGTAATTTTTGGCGACTTTAATTTATCTGTGACCAAGTGGGGCGATACTCTTACTTCACACTCCGGACATGACTTGTATACGAACTTGCAAGAGAGTTCGCTTTATCAATTTGTTCGAACGCCGACCCGTGGTAATAACGTTCTTGACATTGTACTTGCAACAAAAGAAGAATTGATAGAGAATTTGAATGTTGGTGATGAATTCAGTAACAGCGACCATCGTACGATAACTTTCACTTTAAAGTTTACTAGTAACGAACCAAATAGTAGCATCGAAAAAGTCCCTAATTTCAAGAAAGCAAACTTCCATAAACTTAGAGCTATGTTTAAAGAAACTGACTGGAGCTTTTCAATTAACAATAACGACATAAATACATCTTGGAAGTTATTCAAAACCACTTACCAAAAAGCAGTGCAAGACTGCATACCATCGAAAATACGGCATCCAGGCCATAATAATAAGCCCAAATGGTGGAATAAAGATATTTCAAACTACCTGCTTGCTAAAAAATTTGCTAATGATAGATTAAAATCCTCACAAAATGACAAAGAACGGGTGAAATTTGTAGAGCTACGACGCAAAGCCAAAAAGTTAATTAAGCAAAGTAAAAAGACCTTAGAGTTACATATTGCGAATCAAAGTTGCAATCACAGCAATTGTTCCGAGGAACTTGCTTCAATTGTGCCGCCTCTCCACATCTTTCCCCGTAGAACTAGGGCAGCTGAGAGCGCCCATGAATTTACAATTTCTCCTCCACAATGCAGAACTTCTGCTTATCAGAATTCATTTATCCCCAGAGCTACTACTCTTTGGAATTCACTTCCCTCGAATTGCTTTCCACAAACTTACAATCTACAAATGTTTAAATCCAGTTGTTACAAACATTTTATGAATGGAGGATGCCTTTAGGCACATGGACCTTTTTGTTTTGTCTGTGTTTTTCCTTCCTCCGTTCATTGTCTCTTTTAAAAAAAAAAAAAAAAAAAAAAAAAAAAAGTAAAACAAACCCGATAGAATTCTATAGTTATATCAGAAAGAAAAAAGTAGTTACTTCAACTGTTGGACCGTTAGTCGATGAAAATGGAGAATACACCAAAGACGAAGTACAAATGAGTAATGCCCTCAATACCTTCTTTGCATCAGTTTTTACAACAGAAGACCTCAGTGATATCCCTACACCATCGCCGATTCAGATTGATAATTCAGATGTTCTAAGCAATATCACCGTTACAGAGAGAGAAGTATTGAATTGTTTAGATAAACTCAAGGTAAATAAAATGCCTGGACCTGATACAATCTCGCCTAGAGTTCTAAAGGAAGCTAAGGATGAGCTCTCCAGACCACTGACATTACTATTCAATAAATCCTTGCAGTCTGGAACTATGCCTGATCAGTGGAAGCTAGCCAACGTAACACCGATATTCAAAAAAGGCAGCAAATCCCTACCCAGTAACTATCGTCCAATTAGCTTAACCTCAGTTGTATGTAAAATGCTAGAAACGGTCATACGAGACCGACTCGTAAATCACTTAGAGGAAAATAACATACTTAACCCTTCAAACTCGGATGGTACACGTGTGTACCATTATGTTTTGCCCCCAGGAACCCGGGTGGTACAACATTGTACCATTGCTTGAAAGCCTGTGAGCTTCGTGTGCGAGGCGTCGGTCCGACGCATGTAAACAACAGCCGGCTGGACCGACGCCCCGCATCTCCGGCCACAAGAAGGAGAGCGTCGCTTGTTCGTGTGTGCCTGTATGTTGTTGTTAAGTATCAAAAAGTAGTGTAAAGTGGCTGTTTTGGCCATAAAGTTATCTCCAATGAAATCATCATCACAAATCAAGCACTTGACTTAGAGAGCTCTACTTAACGCCATTCTACAGGTAAATAACACAGCTACACTTGGGGATGCGCGGGAATGCGGGAAGCAGTCAGCATAACAATGATACGGTAGCCTAGCCTAGACGTTTTTCGGCCAAAACACCCGGATTTCGGGGAATATTTATGTAATGCGTAGCCGGGGCGGGAGGGTTAAAGATACTCAACACGGCTTTCGTAAAAAACGTTCCTGTTTAACAAACCTCTTAGACTTCTTCCACGATATCCTCAACCTCTACGATGAGAGTAAAGCTGTAGATATTATATACCTTGATTTTCAAAAGGCCTTTGACAAAGTTCCCCACAAACGTTTACTGCTAAAACTAAAAGCGCATGGAATACAAGACGGTGTGTTGAAATGGATAGAAAATTGGCTCAGCAACAGAAAGCAAAGAGTAGTCATAAACGGTAAGGCATCTAAATGGACCAATGTAAGTAGCGGGGTACCCCAGGGATCGGTACTAGGACCAATTCTCTTTCTAATTTACATCAACGACATAGATGAGGGTCTCACCTGTACAATCTCAAAATTTGCTGACGATACAAAAATTGCAAATAGCGTACTCTCAAAAGAACAAGTTGACGATATGCAACACAATCTAGATAAATTGTCATGTTGGGCCCAAATTTGGCAAATGAGTTTCAATGCGGATAAATGTAAAGTACTACATATCGGATACCTAAATGAGAAAGCAAACTATTCGATGAATGGCACTCAGCTTAAGAATGTAAACAGAGAAACCGATCTGGGAGTAACAATATCGAGTAACCTAAAACCGAGTCAACAATGTTCAGAAGTTGTTAAGAAGGCAAACAAAATAATTGGCTTTATAGGCAGGTCATTTGAGCATAAATCCAAAGAAGTTATCCTAACCCTTTACAATTCCTTAGTCTGCCCTCTTCTGGAATACTGCGTTCAATCCTGGTGCCCTTATTACCAAAAAGATATAAACAAGCTAGAACGAGTTCAACGTAGAGTTACCAAAATGATACCTAGCCTAAAGAACAAACCATACGAAGAGCGTCTTAGAGAATTAAATCTATTTCCTTTAACCCAGCGCAGATTAAGAGGCGACTTAATTCAAGTGTTCAAAATCATCAAAGGCATCGACAATATGAACTGTAGTAAGTACTTCACTATCGACCCATCTAATTACACGCGGGGAAACGGTTGCAAAATTATTGGTAAATCTTTTAACTCGCACGAATCTAAGAATTTCTTCTTCAATCGAGTTGTCAACTTGTGGAATGGGCTTCCCCGAAATGTTATAGACTGCATCACCGTTGATTCATTTAAACTTCGCCTAGACAAATATCTCGCATCAAACCCGCGACTGACTGCGTTTGTAAATGAATAACTTTATTTTATCCCCCCCTCAGTTACTAACCCATCTGTCCTCTACTAACTTCCTAATCCTGCCACGGACATTAGTTCCAGGGCAGTAATTCCCTTTCCAATGTTCCCTTACCCACTCTAAACCACTGTTTGGATACTTGATCCTCAGTGTTTTGGAGGACAAGCAACCTAGAAGGGTCACTAGATCTGTTGTTGCTTGATTTCCTTTGTACTCCTTTGTACTCTCTCTCTCTCTCTCTCTCTCCTCGCTCCTATTATTTTTTTTTTTGTCTCCCAACTTTATTCAACCATCACAGATCAATCTTCATTATTGAATTTTATTTGTTTTTCTCCAACATCATTCCATACCCAACTAGGCCAGCCCCCTCTCCAGCTCGCTTTCTTTCTCCTTCACCCCTGCCCCTGCTCTCTCTCTCTCTCTCTCTCTCTCTCTCTCTCTCTCTCTCTCTCTCTCTCTTAACATTTTGTACAATTTAAGCATTTTTCCATAATTGCTGTCCTAGATTCGGTTACTCACTCAGATCCTGGCTCTCGCTCACTCTCTGGCTCTCCCTATCTTAATGTTGACAGCATTATTAATATCCTAAGAATTTATTAATACTCAACATTAGGGTGGAGGCACCAGTTTAATCATAGGATAATCATAGGATATAATTGGCGTGCTTCCTTGTAATTAGTAAGATCTTTTAGTTGTACCGGTGTCCAATGCCGAGGATTTATACATTAGTGACAACAGCAATAATATAGATATGTGCCAGGAGAGATTTCCCGGGGTTTCTGAAACAAGGGAGACATGGCAGAGACGGAAGCACCACGGGAAAACCATGCAAATCAGGAGGTCGGCTTGGTAGAGGCAGAGGAACGGATAATCTTGGAGGACTATGGCCTAGCGGATACTAAGTGTCTTAAATGCGGAAAAAACAATACAAGAAAGACGTCGCGAAAATGTTCCGGCTGTCTTAGATCTGTTCATTTATGCTGTGCTAGGTTGACAAAGAAGACATCAGAAGAACAACCAAACTGGAAATGTCCCTCATGCCCAGGGCCCACTGCAGAGCCAACCAGGGCAACACCGGATGCCGACTTGATCCAACTTGTGACCAAATGGAAAGCGCGGATCCAGGTCCTTGCCCGGGTACCTAAAGTAGCCAGAATCCAAGTGGTGGAGGCCCTTACAACCATCATAAAGCAGGCCCTACAGCTCAAGACACCCCTCGCATGGGCACGGCTCCTTGGTTTCTCTTATGGGGCCCTCCGAAAACCACCCAGAACCAACATACAAGACCATCTCCAGGTTTCACTAGCCACCAGAGTGAAACGTCAAGTAGCACAGTATATGGAGGCAAACAGGCTGGTGGACCCCCCAAACAGCAACCAAATAGAGCCCAGAAGCAACAGGACAAGGAAGAGTTAGAGGCTGAACAGCTACATAAGAGGGTTGCAGCGAAGCTGGCGGATATTGACATCAAAGGGGCCGTCAGACTGTTGTCCTCTTCAGAAGGTTTTGCTGACCATGGCACGGAAGTTGTCGAAGCCCTATGAGGAAAGCACCCACCTACACCTGTAAACCTAAGCCTCCCCCCAGCCCCAAATGACCAGATGCCCCAACCTTTAGTTGTCACGAAGGAGCAGGTGGTTGCCGCAGTGACTTCGTTCCCAGCAGGCTCAGCCGCGGGCCCAGATGGTATCCGACCCGCCCACCTCAAAGGCCTCTTGGGTCAGGGATCAGGAGCAGCTGGGGAGGCACTCTTGGAAACCCTCACCAAATTTATCAACATGGTTTTAAGAGGGGAAGTACCCGACTGTGCCACACCCCTATTTTTTGGGGCATCACTCTGTGCACTGGCGAAAAAAGATAGCGGTGTGCGCCCAATAGCAGTAGGGAACACCTTCCGCCGTCTAGCCACAAAGGTGGGTTTGAAACCACTTTCGAATGGCCTAGGTCAACACTTAAGACCAGTTCAACTAGGTTTTGGAACTCCAGGGGGGTGTGAAGCCGCTGTACACACAACCCGCACTTACCTCAGCCAAGCCCGAGAAAAACGAGTGCTTCTAAAGATTGACATGCGGAACGCATTCAACAGCATTCGCAGGGATGTCTTCCTCCATGCAGCTCGAGAGCACATCCCCACTCTGTACCCCCTACTTTGGCAGGCTTATTCCAAACCTTCAATTCTGATTTTCGGCGAGACGGTAATCTCATCAGCGACTGGGTTACAGCAGGGAGATCCAGGTGGTCCTGCTCTTTTCTCAAAAGGGGTGGACGCAGCAGCTAACAAAGTAATGTCAGAATTGAATGTTTGGTACCTGGACGATGCAACCTTGGGCGGGTCTGTAGAGAATGTTCTAACTGATCTAAACAACATCATAACTGACCTCGGCCAGGCTGGGCTAGAGATAAATGACACCAAATGTGAACTTGTCCTGCTCAACCACACACCTGAAGAAAGAGAACACACTCAGGCCCAATTTCAAGCCACATTGCCAGGGGTAAGGATCCTTCAGGAGCACCAGCAAACCCTCTTAGGTTCCCCACTAACTCTGGCAGCAATCCCACCAGCACTTCAAGGTAAAAAGGAGGAGCTTCAACGCCTTGTGAGTCGTCTGATACACATCGATGCCCACTCAGCTCTGGCCCTCCTCAAGAATTGTTTCTCCATCCCAAAACTCCAATACCTTTTGCGCACATCGATGACTTACACAAACAATGGTGGCCTCCAAGAATTAGACAACATAATCCGAGAAGCAGTGACCAGCATCACCAACGTGGAATTTCAAGATCGGACCTGGACACAAGCCACTCTTCCTGTCCGCCTCGGGGGCTTGGGCATACGGAGAGCCTCGGATATTGCCTCCCCTGCCTTTATCTCTTCCCTTATCGCGACCAACGACCTTGTAGTGTCCATCCTTCCTTCTCAACCCGGAATGACACTTAATAGGGACATAGCAGAAGCGATTAACACCTGGAAGGAAAGTACAGGAGCAGAGGAGGAGCCTCAGGGTACCTCCAGGAGCAAGCAGAAAGCGTGGGATACCATCTCGGCGAAGAAAACTAAAAAAAATCTCCTAACCAATGCAGACCAGGTTGCAAAAGCACGCCTTCAGGCAGCCGCCCGTTTGGAGAGTGGCTTGTGGTTACATGCCATCCCCATCCCACCTCTAGGAACTCACTTGTATGCTGAAGCGCTCCGGGTTGCCATCGCGCTCAGAGTGGGTGCGGCAGTTTGTCACCCACACACTTGCAAGTGTGGTGCGTCGATGGATGCTCAAGGTCACCATGCCTTGTCATGTAGTCTCAGCTCAGCCCACCTGCCAATACACTCTGCACTAAATGATGTCATAAAACGGGCCCTGCAGAGTGCTAACCGTGCATCAATCCTTGAACCACTTGGACTTCTCAGAGAAGATGGCAAACGGCCAGATGGGATGACCACCTTCCCTTACAAGAATGGCCGGTGCCTCGTGTGGGATGCCACATGTGTTGACACTTTCTCCATGACCAACATCACCAGAAGCGCCAACGAAGCAGGTGAAGCCGCCCGGATAGCAGAAAGTAGAAAGCGAGAAAAATATCAAGTCATCGCCACAAGTCATCAGTTCGAGCCCCTGGCATTCGAAAATTCAGGAGTCTTCGGCCCTACCACCCTTAACATGGTGAATGAAATAGGCCATAAAATCAGAGAAGTTTCAGGAGAACCCCGGGAAACCCTCTGGCTCAAGCAAAGACTAGGGATGGCCATCCTCCAGGGCAATGCCACTAGCGTCATGAGCTCAGTACGACTGGGCCATGCCACTGTGTGAGGCCCGGGCAGGAGTGGTGTATCCATAGTCTTTCCACAGTAGGGTATAAAAATAAACTTTATTTGTATTTAACATGTTTGATGTACATAAATAAAAGGAGATGTGTCGGATGGTTGAAAGCCACAGTTGCTCGCGTGTTTGGGGCTAGCAACACGTATTATGAAAAACATGTATCCATCATACAATTCACTGTCTCTCACCCCAGCTATTTACCGGAGGACAACAGGTTTTTCACAATACGTAGACGGAGGTCTTTTTAAAATTTAAAAGTGATTCCAGACTCCCAGCCTTTTGTGGCAGGGGGTTACTGGCGTCAATCTGAACCTTCTCAACCTCTTTTTAACGTCAATCACGCAATAACTGAGGAGGGTAGCATAGACATGTTGCCATCATCGGTCCCAGATTTAACGTGGCCCACGGCGGATAATGAAATAGTGATTGAACAAGAGAATCCTGAGCTGAGTGGAGAGCCGGAGGAGGTTATGTTCTCTCCGGCTCTCCAGTCACTCACAGGAGAAGATTCTGAGGCAAGTTCCCACTCATCCAGGGACTCCCACAGTAAGTGTGTGACTTCAGATCAGATAAGTGAGTTATTGCACAAGGTTATGCAGCATTATCAACTCCCTGCCTCTTCGGAGCCCCCGGTTTCTCAACCTTTGGTGATCCCTAGTACTTCTGTTGTCAGACCCTTAGCTTCCCCGGGTTTTCTCCCATCATGTCCTACCCCGGTGGTGGCCGCGGCTTCTGGCACTACAGTGCCGGCGGCGCTGGCTACCTCCTCTTTGAGGGTTATTGCAGATATTCCTCCACCTCCTTTAGATAAGGCGCCTCTGAAGAAGGGCCCATTGCCCCTCCTCTATGGCCCGGATTGTTCCTGGGTCCCTGTGACTCCAGTGAACCCTCAATTAGCTCAACCTTCTGTGTCAGGGGAACTTCCAGTACCCGGCGAGTGATATATTGAAATTAATAAGACCAGGAAATTTAGGGCAAAAGATGAGGCAGGGAGAGTGATGGACGTATCAATTAAGGCTGTACCAAGTTCGTACAACCCGGATTATTTTGTGTATACAGCTGCCCCGGCGATCCCTCCCGCTGCGTCTGCACGACTTTGCGGATTGGTCAAAAGCTGATGGCATCAACGATGTCAAAGCTTTGAATGCTCTCACGCCGGAATTGGCTACAACTCCGGTCCTAGACCAGACACATACACCAGTCCTGCAGATGGGGCCGGTGGGGTTAGGCCCCTGGGTAGACTGGGAGATAGAAGCTCAGGTTTTTGCTGCTACAATTACTTCTAAGTCTTCACATCAGGTTCCCCAAGAAAATCATGCTTACTTTTCTTTGCCAGTAGCCAAAGCAGAAGGACTGTCCTCAGATTTACTTACCTTTCTTGCGGCATCCAAAGTTTCCTTGCACTCCCTTGATGAACCCTTTACTACTCCCCCGGCTGCTCACCTTGACAGGGACATCAAGTTAAGAATTAAGGCTTACCGGATGTTCTCTCAGTACTTGGTTAGTCACCGGATCGCCACCTCCCTTTCACGTACTATTTCAGCTATAGATGAACCCCAAATTAAGAAAGCTACTGAATTGTCTAGGAGGACTTTTGCTACAAAATTCTATTCAGTCCTTAGGAGACATCAGAATTGCAATTATGGAGGCGGTTCGAGCCCGCCAAGATCTAAGAGTCCATCTGGTTAGGAAGTTGCCGGCAGACATAGGGCACCGGGTAACTCTCTCGCCGGTACTTACTGCCACCCTCCTTAACTCAGAAACATGGAGTTTAGTGTTTAATATGGTTAATTGTTGGAAGCAGGTTACCTCCCAAGCTTGGAAGGACCCTGCTAAGAAGCCCTTTCATAAATCAAAGGGTGGGAACAAGCAATACCAGCCACAAGCTAAACAGTCACCAAGGGATCCCAGACTCCCTCCGCAGCAGGGAGGTAATCCTTACAAGTCCAAACAAGGTAAACATTCTGGGTATAAAGGTAAGGCCCCTGAGAAGGGTAATCAGGGCCAGTCATCAGCCAAATCTAGCCAAGCGTCAGATGCCAACCTACCTCCCCCTCCAAAAAACTAGCCACCCAGCCTCTCAGCATCCCAATGCCGTGCTTAAGGACACAGGATTTGAGAGTTGCCTTGAAGGTCGGACCTCGGTTGCACCTGGGTTCGTTCCGTTCATTCTGCTCGGCCTGGCCCAAGAAAACCTGGGCCAGGAAAGTAGTGAGCAAAGGAATCACCTGGCGGTGGCTCCGGCGGCCTCGAATGCGTCAGCCGCGGGAACACACCAATGTGTCTCAGGAGGAGACTCTACTTCAGGAAATGATTACCAAACAAGTCCTTATCCCGGTCAATGCCAATCACCCAGTATTCACTTCAAGACTTTTCTTAGTGCCAAAAAGGGACAGTGTGCAGATGCGACCAGTTCTAGATCTCTCGCAACTGAACACATTTATAGAGAATTCACCCTTCAGGATGCTTACAGTTCAGCAACTCAGACTCGCGATTCTGCCGCAAGGTTGGATGTGCTCGATCGATCTCAAAGATTGGGACATTGGCATGTCCCTATAAACAAACGGTTCCAAAAATTCCTCGCCCTGAGGGTCAGGCGAGAGACTTATGTCTTCCAAAGAATGCCTTTTGGTTTGAACCTGGCACCGAGACTTTTCACAAAACTCGTCCGGCAAGCTCTTTACCCCTGTTAGTCCAGGGCATACAGGTGTTTTGGTATCTAGACGACTGGCTAGTAGTGGCGAACTCTATGGAATTATGTCAAGATCATGTAAACCAAGTGTTAGCTCATGTACAAACCCTAGGGTTCAAGGTGAACTTGGCAAAGTCTCGCCTTGTCCCCACAAGGACTATTCAGTGGATAGGGCTGGTCTGGGACACCGCCAATCTGACTCTTACTCAGAGTGTGGACAACCGGAGCAGGTTCCGCAAGAAACTGTTCCGTTTTCTCCACAGTCTGGATACGACCAGGAAAACGTGGGATTCCCTAGTCGGCTCTCTCAACTGGATACAATTAACTGTGAAGTTGGGCCGGTTGAAAGTCAAACGATTAATCCTGGAAGGCAACAAAGTTTTCCCTCTCTCGCCGGAGAAGAAATTATGGCCAATTCCTCCATTAATCCACAGCTTACTCTCGGTCTGGGCCAAGCGAGAAGTTCTCCACTCTATCACATGGGTTTCTCCCCCTCCTACGGTATGGGTAGACACAGACGCCTCAGGGGCACTAGGTTGGGGCTATCAGTCCACCCTGGGCCATCAAGGTCAAGGCACATGGTCAGCCGACAGTCAGTCCCATATCAACAAGCAAGCTCTTTTTTCTCCAAACTTACTTTGAAAAACAAATCAATAGCGTTCCGAATGGACAACCAAACTGCAGTTTTTTGTATTCAGAAACAGGGCTCAGTGAGGTCACGAGAGTTGTTGAAGGTTTCCGAACAGATTTTTGCCCTGGCCGAATCGCTAGGAATTTCCCTGCATGCAGCACATCTCCCCGGCGTGGCGAACGTCTGGGCAGACGCTCTCTCTCGCCGGCGGAGCACTCTAGTAGAATGGACAATCAAACAGGCTATCTTCGACAAGATGATTGCAAAGCCGTCCCGTCCACAAGTGGACTTGTTTGCGTCCACAGAGAACCACAGACTCTCCCTCACTCGTCAGGAGGTAACTCCGGCGAGGGGACCCGATGCATTGTTGGTAGATTGGAACAGGTGGACCTCAATCTATCTGTTTCCTCCACCAGATTCTGTGCTAATGTGCTAAGTAATTCACAAGCTGAGGGACTACCGGGGCCGAGTTGCGATGATCACGCCGCTATGGCCAGCCCAGGTGTGGTACCACCAATTGCAACAGTGGTGCAGGAACCCGGTGTCCCTCCAGGTCTCCGCTTTCCACTTGGAAACAATTGGCAACCTTCGGACCTCGCTCAGTTTTGCCTTATGGATATTTACCATGCCAAATGGTTAGCTCAATTTGGGGAGAGTGTCACTAATAAATGAATGAACCAGTACACTATGTCTACCAGGAGACAATATCAATCCCATTGGAAAACCTTCACAACCTGGATTGTAGAGTCAGGGCAAACTAATGCCTCAGGGGCTTTAATTTTCAAATATTTAGACTATCTATTCGAACAAAAACATTTTACAGTAACCACTTTAAACAATCATTTGTCTGCCATTAGAACCCCCTTTTTGATCTCACTGGCCTTTCCATACCGCAGGCGGAGGAGAAAGGTTTTATGAGGGCGTGTTTCAAGCTACGTCCACCGCCCCGTCAGCTCATGCCCACTTGGTCACTTGACAAAGCCTTATCTTCAATCTTCAATCGCGCACTTCAATCGCGCAAATATAATAATGCGCCGGATTTCGATTCACTTTTGAAAAAGGCTGTTTTCCTCATGGCTCTAGCCACCGGAAACAGGGTGTCTGAGCTGGCGGCGATGAGCAATGAACCTAATTGCCTTAGGTTTGGGAGACTGCACGAGCATGTGCAAATCGCGCCGTCTCCCACATTTATAGCTAAGAACGAACATTCTGAACATGTATTTTCTGAATTTTCCGTCCCGGCTTTAAAGAGGGGCCTCACTCATCACCTTTTATGTCCTGTGCAAGCACTCACAATGTTTTTGAGGGCTGCGCAGCCTCGCCAACCAGGTGCTTTATGGGTCAACCGGACAGGTAAGCGTGTTACAAAACGAAAGTTAGCTTCCTTGCTTGTGGACGTGATTAGGGAAAAGTAATCCCGGCGTGATAGGCAGGGCTCACGATATCAGGAAATGGGCAGTCTCTCTCAGATTTTTACAAAATTTCCAAGTAGAGGACATTGCTAATACTCAATTATGGGCTTCCAATCATACGTTCCTAACACGCTACCTGTCCGTCGCTCTAGATAAACCAAAGCGTACCTGTGTAGCTTTACGTCAACGGGTACAGTAGGTAATGTTCTATTAAGTTAAGTTTTGTTGCTAAAAAGGGGGGGGGGGTGCGGAATAGTCCAAATCCCCTCTGTGCCCCTGAAGATTATGATGAATCACGAGCTGTGATAGGACAGGTTCTACAGTCCAACATTAATTTTATGTTAATTCTAAGAAGATATCTCACATAGTTGCAACTATGTATGTTTTTTACAAGATTGTACAAATATATTTAATGTACAAATGGTTTTAAGAATGGAACGAATAACTACTGCAGAGTTACAGTTCTCGGGAACACATGTGTGTCCCACTTTATCATGCATATGATCTATTGTAAAGATCTGACCATGAGCAAGCAGCTTCTTAATGTCACGCACTGCTTGCAAATCTTTTATACTTTTTTATATATTGTTTGCATACAATAAAACTTAAAAAATGTTACTTGGATTCTTCGTCCCTAAGGTTAGGATATTTTACGAATGTCCTGCCTCCAGTCTTGCTAATTAGGCGAAGTCGTCAATGATGGAGGGGCCCTATTAAATTACAGGTTTGATTCCCGTAGGGAAGTAGAGAAAACCTAATATTTAGTAGGGCCCCGTGATCATTGACGACACTGTCCCTCCCGACCATCCCACTTCCCATTCGTTGATTTCTATAGTTTATTCTTGGTATATCAGTGAAGGAAGACGATGGCCGCTAGAGGGCCTGGTGTTAGGGAAGCGAAACATGAGAAATCCACGCATATGGCAAGTCATATGATAACAGATATTAAGTTATTTTTTATTTTTTATATTTTACGGAGTTTTTTTCTGTAGGGTACCCGATCAAAATGACGATCCCGTAAGGGAATTAAGCGTGCACTTATGACGAGTACTCCAGGTTAACTTCTGTGCGGGCTATTCAAAATGCTGGCGCGGATGTTGAATGGAGACTATTATACTAATAGGCGAAGTCGTCAATGATTACGGGGCCCTACTAAACATTAGGTTTTCTATACTTCCCTATGGGAATCAAACCTATAATCTCCACAAAGAAATTACCTAACCTAGTTTAGATGTGACCTAACCTATGTTAGATGTATATAAGTCAGAAAAACTCACTGTTATCTCTTGTATGGCTTTGTTTACTTGTGTATCGAACGTTCTGCAACACACAAACACACGCACACACATCAGCTGACTCCAAGCAGTGACCACGAATCCAAAACAACATTTATTATTTAGGTAAAAGTTATTTCTGCCTCCTGATATATATCTAAGCTAGGTTAGACCATTTCTTGGTCTGGCTAGCTAGTGACTTGGCAACTTGTTGCTAAGGTTGTTGTTTTGTACTCGTGGTCACTGCTTGGAGTCAGCTGATGTGTGTACTTACTACTTACACTAGTTGTACTTACACTAGTTGTATTTGCGGGAGTGAGCATGCTCGTTAATTCCCGCCTCCTAAGATATGTTTGTCATTGCTTTGAAACTATGCACTGATGGTGCAGACACTACTTCGGCTGGCAATTTGTTCCACCCACTAATAGAGTTGGTAGGAAATCTTTTACTTTTCAGATTAGCTTTACTATTAGGCACTTTCAGTTTGTTCTCTCACCTCCATCCCTCTCTATGAAGTTTTCTTGGTCGATTTTGTCAATACCTCTAACACATTTGTATATCTGAATTTGCTGTCCTCGTTTCCTTCTCTGTTCCAGTGTAGGTAGATTCAATCTCTCGAGCCTCTCTTGGTACTCCAAATTTTCCAAACCTGGGATCATCCTCGTAGCTGCTCTCTGTACACTCTCAATTTTCGGGATATGTTTCTTTATGTGAGGGGACCACACTACAGATGCGATATTCGTGTGTTTTGTTTGTGTTGCAGAACTGTCACGTACTAGTACACAAGTAAACAAAGCGTAAACAAAGAGATAATAGTGGAGTTCATGCTGACTTAATATACATCTAACATAAGTTAGGGTTAACAAGATGGCGTCATCAAGGGGGCACATACCATGGGGCAGCGCTCTTCGCCCTCGACCTCTAAGGCCATTCGACCCCTCCAGTGGCCTCATGGGTTGATTCATGAGGAATACCTACCATACATACATACATACATAAAATTTTAAGACTGAGTGTTCCACACATAAGTTGCAGTTTCAGTCTCTTGTCCTAATGGCGGAATTCCAGGCAACCCTGTTAAGGGCTGCTTCACTTGTGTCAAGTTCGTGGATTTGGAGATCCGGCGCGTATAGTCCGATCCCAGGTCTTCCCTCGGTCCACACCTGCGTTGCAGCTCCCTCCACAATCACAGACATGCATTTGTTTCACCCCATATATTTTGTTCATTCATTCTCTCCACATTGTCCATACCATCCCAGTCTACTTGTACGCATCACCTCGCTTAATACTCTTTATACCTAAAACGTCTCCCTCAGCTCAACATGGTTATTCTAATCCCCCCTGATTACTAGCCTGGCCCCACACATCCATCTCACCATTCTCATCTCATTACGCTCCATTCTGTTGGGAACATCCTCTATTAACTTTAAAAGCCCAGGTTTCATGAGGCATTACGTCATTGCACTTCTAACCCCCACATGAGGCATACACCTTTCCCTTCAGGGGGAGAGGCATTTCTTTTCATGGTCAGGATTGGAATCAATTCTCTGAACTTTCCCTCAGCCACACTAATTCTAGAAACCAGTGGCAGCCAAGGCCCCAACACCGGCAGGCGATTGGTATCTCCTAGGTAACAAAACTTGTTCACACAGCTCCAAAGACTACATTTCCAAAATTCACAGCCACAGGATCATCACATAACACAAGCTCGCCTTTGCACAATACGCACTCAAATTTCTCTATTTGGGACCTATCATTCGGCAGGGGCCCCTGTATTCTACTACAGCGCTTACTCCCATGTGTGTACCCAACATCGACAGATGCTACATTGAATTGAGGTAAAGGCCCACTCCCTTTCCACACACTTGACATGGGTATGCACCGCTCTTTTCCACATTGCCTCGTCTCAATCTACAATGCATAACCTTGGATTTTGTTAATATTGACTCTTAAAACCGTGCTCGCCATGCCCTATCTCCACTCTAGGAATTTAGTCGCAGCCATCTTGCATGACTGTCAGATATTAGGACTAAAATGTGGCATTAAAACAGTTTCCAACGGGAGGTCGCCTCTAAAAAACTCTAGACAGTGACCTCAACAGACCATAAATAAGGGCAGGGGGGCCTTAACACTGAACCCTGATGGACTCCAACAATCACAGGACATGCCAAACTACATACACTCAGCTACACCCTTCACCCTCACACGCACTTACGAGAATCACCTCCTAACATCTTTCATTAAATTCACACGCACCAGCCACTACGTTCCCCACCAAGCTTTTCTCAACTAGCCCACTCACCGCCACCCCAACATCTCTATGGCACCTATCAAAAGGCCTTCTCCAGGTCCACAAACACAAAGTAAAGATCCCTGCCTTTTAGTAAGTATCTTTCCTGTATCTGCCTGACTATGAAGATAGCATCGGTTTGTACCACGTCATGGCATAAAACCAAACTGCATATCATCAATAGAGATGCTTTGCCGGATCAAACCCTCAAGGACTCTCTCACAGACCTCATGATTTGGTCAAGCATTTTCAGGCCCCTATAATTTCCTCTATCTAGCGCATCCCTTTTCCTTTGTATATATTTACTATTACACTTTTGAGCCAATCCTCTGGGATTTTCTCATCTTTAATAATGGTGTTTATCAACTCAGTGACTAAGTTTACACCAATCTCCCCTGAGGCTTTTATCATCTCAGCGACAATGTCGGGGCAACCTGGAGCTTTACCGTCCTTCATTTTATTGATTGCGTTCGCTCACTAAAGCTGGTGCTATCAAAGGAGGGGGCCCAGATATTGGTTTTTCACGATACTAAGCTGTTCCTTATCCCATTCAAACTCTACATTTAGCAATCGTTCATAGTGTACCTTCATGCTACTGTGATAACATTTTCTGCATACACAATCTTAACATTATCATCTCTAACACACTGTTCACCTATAATATCCCTAGTGTCATTTTTAACTCGCCTAGCTAGGTTGAAGATCCCATTGGGATTGTCAGTGTTACACACTTGTTAGAGGACCAGGTCCTTAATGCGATTTTTAGCATTGTAAATAACTCTTTTGGCAGTTCGTTTAGCTGCCTGGTATTCCTCCCTGCTGCCTCCTTTCTTCCATGCTTTGAAGCATCTCCTTTTCTCTTTCACAGCATGTTCTACCTCATCGTTCCACCACCAAGAGGTCTTATTCCTGGGGCGACCCTTTGTTTTCCCACAGACTTTGTCAGTGGCAGCGATAAGGCTATGCTTAAGAAAGTTCCATTGGCTATTTACATTGTTAGGCCTAGCTTCCTTATTTCTATTCATTTCCTCCAGTTCATTATGAAACCTATCCCTAACTTCCTTGTCCTTCAGCAGCCATACTTTCCTTTTGGGTATGTAAACCTTCTTGCGCTTAGGATCTCTGTATAAGCTCATGTCACACACAAGTAGCTTATGCTGGGGGATACATTCTTCGCTCGGGATGACCTTTACATCTCGAACTAGTTTCCAGTCTTTCCTGTGAACCAAGAAGTAATCTATCTGGCTACTGGAGGCCCCAGAGATATATGTGATCAGGTGGCTCTGTCTTTTATTGAACTTTGTGTTACACAAACCATGTTGAGTGCAACACAGGACTCCAATATATAGTCGCCTTCTAGATTTCTCCTTCCGTAACCAATTCCTCCATGTACCCCTCGTATCCATCTGCAGATGCTCCCACGTGACCATTGAGGTCCCCCCCACGATAGTTATTTCATTCTCGAGAGGCCTGAAATGACACTGACGGTGTCATTCCAGAAGTCCTCTTTTATCTCTTTCTGTAAACCAGCCTGTGGGGCATATGCAGATATCACATTCAGAATTCTTTCACCAACTTTCAACTTCAAAACAATCAGCCTTTCACTAACTCTCGTAATCTGAAGCACACTTTCCGCCAGCTCTTCAGCCACCAGAACACCCACTCATCCTTTCGCTTTATCAGTCTCCACACCCATCCAGTATATCCTATATCTTTTCCTCCTTCCGACAATCCACTGTACCCCATGCCTCTTCCAGAGTGTTTGGGTACAGCAGACGTCCACGCGCGCCTGTCACACATCTCAGCCACTTCATTCGCACGCAGATTCAAACTACCAACATTCACACTAGCAAGTCTGAGTTTGTGGGGGGCATTTGTCATTGTCCTGTGCGGTTTTGTTTCATCGGACTTACGTTTATTTTCTTTGATTTAGTCATAGTTAGGTAGGTTTGGCTGGCAGATGGGCATCACCCCCCCCAGAAATCCGGCTCCAGTCTACCCCAGGACCATTCCCAGCACCATCCCCAAGTGATTACAAGGGGGTAGGATCCAGTGGCCTCAGATAGTGCCTCCAGAACCATAAAAAAAAGAGGAAAGGGCTTCATTAACACAGAGACTGGTGGACTCCGACGCGAACTGAAAACTCATCACTCAGTACTGGTACATCTTTCACCCTCACTGCCGTTTGTGAGTCCTCATACATCTTCATTATCACACAAATACCTTCATGACTTGGATTGTGCCGTGTCCTAGCATGAAACCAAACTGCATATCGTCAATATCATACCTTCAAAGACTTTCTCACAGACCTTCATGACTTGATCAAGTATTTTCAGGCCCCTATAATTTTCCATATCCAATGAGTCCCCTTTGCTCGTATACAGTATATAATATACTTTTGTGCCATTCATCAGAGATTACTTCCTCTCTGATGATGAAGTTAATTTGCTCATTGAACACACCTACTCCTTTCTCACCTGAGGCCTTAATCATCTCGGCTAGGATGCCAGAGCATCCTGCAGCTTTTCTGGCCTTCATTAAGTTATTGCTCTGCTTACAAAAGCTTGGCACAATCACCAGGGAGGGGGGAGTATTGGATTTTCGTTGCTAAGCTTCTCTATTCCATTCAAATTCCATGTTGAATAATCTTTCGTAGTGTATCACAAAACTTATTTTACAATGGAAAATAATGCATGAGGAGGGCGGGGGTAGGCCTATTAGTATTTTGTGAAATAACTTAAATTAGGTTAGGCTATAGTATACTTCATTAGGTTATTAGGCCTATGAGAAAACCAGGCCTAGGCCTAGCTTAATTTTATTTCACTGCTCAACATATTTTTTTTTTTTTTTTGCTTTTGAGCTCTGCATAGGGCTATATTCAGGTAGGCTTGGGTTTTAGTAAAATTGCATTAAGCTATGCTACATTTTTACTTCTATTGGAAAGCACAATAGTACACATGTTAAAGAATTTAATAGCCTACCACAATTTAGCCTAGACTGAAAGAACAAACAAAAATAGGCTAGGCTAATTGCAGCTAAATAATTTAGCCTAGACTGAGAAAAAAAAAAAAAAATAGGCTAATTGAAGTTTTGGTAAGAGTTGTAGTTGTGGGCATACCAAAAGCTTTGTTTATATAGCCTAGTCGCACGCTCGCAGTTAGGCCTACAATCGCTTCTAATTTAACTGCTGGGGTAAACTTGGTAAAGCCACCCTCAATCCGCCGGCCGGTAACAAAACAATTTACCCAATGCCTGGCCGTGAGATACAATAATGGGTTGAAGGGGCTTTATCCCCCTATGACTTATTGTCATCATCATCTATATCACCAGCAGGGGCAAATAACCACAGTCAAATTAGACGCGAATGTAACTGCGAGCGTGCGACTACGTAAATAAAGGGGACGATAGATCCGCTAACACAACTCTTAACGCATTTTTTCCTAATATATTAGATTTTTTTATATTTATGACCTCAACAGTTGAAAGATGACAATTTTATGGTTTATTTTAGGCTATACAAAAACATTTGCTTTGTAACTTAGATACTCATATTTATGCTTATAATTGCAGTACGAGTGGGTTTTTTCTTTTTATATGTAGCCCTAGGCTAAACAAATGTTAGTTTTTGTTTTATAGGCTAAACTAGGCGGAATTTATGCTAATAAATATTAATTGAAGGGAGCAAATCTGTCAAGGAATAGCCTAGATGTGGAAATTTACAGCCAATTTGCTCTAGCCCTTTTTGAGATACAGAGGTTAGAGATCGTTGGATACAATAATACTGTATGTTGAGGGGGTCAATCGCCCCCCATGACATATTGTCATCATCATATATTGCCAGCAGGGGGGCAAATAGCCTAGGCCTAGCCTAACTACAACAAAAATCGCCGTCAAAATAGACGCGAACTTATATTAACTATGGCGATCGACCATTGCCCGCACCGGCCGTCCCCCGGTTATTGTTGAGGTCCTGAGGAACCGTATGACTTCGACGAGCTCTTCCCTCCGCAGTCTCCGCATCCCATGTATCGTCGTACGGTACCCCTTCCCCTCCACATCCTACATCTGGTCGTTCTACATATGCCTCCTAAGCCTCGCCTCGTCCGTCATGAGCATGTGGATGGGCGTCCCTTTCTGTCTTCAAAGATGGAATCCTTCCGACAGATCCTACTGGATTGTCTGGGGTTGGTTGATAAGGGCACCTCGCTTCAAGACATTGCTCTGGCCCTAGTACCGTGGTTTGTAGGTCTCTGGTTCACCACCTGATGACCTGCTATTGGGTTGTTGCCTTTACAGTGTTACGGTTCTACGAATGACCTAGAATGAAAGTGACACGGTGGTGAATTTTAACCTTAACTATAACCCCCTGGGGGTTAGGGAATAGAATATGCCCCATGTGCCTTCTGCGTGTCGTTAAGAGTGCGACTAAAGAAGTTGGGTCGGTGGGCTTGCGACCCCCACCCGGGGAAAAAATATCTAAGCAAAGAAAAACGACACAGCCTGGATGCGGACGGAACCAACGTTGACGAACCACGACCGACGAAGGACATGCCTTCGGACAGTTTGAGAATGGCTACGTGGAATGGTTAGTGGCATGAATGATGGCACAAAAGAGAGAGAGGTTTGGAAGTGTTAGTGAATGGCCAGGCTGGATGTATGTGGAATGACAGAGACCAAATGGAAAGGTTCAGATGTGAGAGAGTAGTGGTAGGGTGTTGTGTGCTGGAGTGAGTGAAGGAACAGCGATGCGAAGGTGCAGTTTTGTTTGTAAGTAGCAAAATGGAAGGAATGTGTAAGAGAGTATGGGTCTGTGGGTTCAAGATTGTGTGGGTGAGAATGAAAGTAGGAATACAAACGTGGGTGATTGTATGCGTGCATGCCCCGACAGAGGATATACTTGAAAGAAAGAAAGAGGAGTTCTGGATGAATGGAGGCGTGCTGGAGAAGTTGACAAGAACGAAGAATATTTCTGATTGGGGATATGAATGGTAAGGTGGGTGATAGGAAAGTTGAGGGAGTGGTGGGAGGGTGGTGGGTACCATCAGAGGTGAATGGAATGGTAGTGCACGTGGAAGTATGTGTAGACTGGATAGCCACACCTTCCGACAGAATGATCCACAGGTACACGGGGAAACGGATGTTGACGATGAAGGAATAAGACAGTGGCGGAACGAAAAGTCATTGATTGATGTATGTGTGGATGAACGAATGAAGAAATCTGTGATGGATGCTAGGGTGTATAGGGGTATTGGAGGGGCTCTGTCTGATAATTATGTAGTGGTAGCTAAGGTTAGGATACAAAGAAGTGAGGAGAGCGGGAGGGAGGCGAGAGGAGGGTGGATATGTGAGGAGGGTGGAGAGGTTGCAGGAGGAGGAAGTCAGGGAGGAGTACAGGAGAGCAGTGGAAAGACGACTAGGTGGGTTCGACCTGGAAGTTATGGAGGAGAAGTGGAGGAGATGAGCAAGGTGTTTAAGGATGAGATCTGTGCAGTAGGTGTGGTGGAGTGAGGAGAAGAGTGAAAGGTACAGCAGGGTGGACAGAAGAGTAAGAATAGCTGTGGAAGAAAAGAAGAAAGCATATAGAGAGTGGTTGGGTAGTAGAGGGAATGAAGATTCCGAGAGACAGAAACGAGCGAGGTACGTGGAGAGTAAGAGGGTGGTGAAGAGAGTAGTGAAGGAAAGTAAGAGAAGTAGATGAGGAATTTGGAAGGAATCTGAGTGTTAAATGGAGGGAGAGTAAGAAACTGTTCTGGAAAGAAGTCAAGAAAGTTAGGGAAGGTAGCAAGGGAAACAGTAAGGGTGTGAAAGATAAGAATGGGAGAATGCTAAGCCGAGAAGCAAGAGAGAGTCGAAAGATGGAGGGAGTACTTCAGTGAGTTGCTAAATGAAAGGAATGAGATCCAGCAAACATAGCTGGATATGGTATGAGGGAGAAGAAGAGAAGTAGTGGAGGAGGAGGTGGGGATCAGGAGGTCAGAAGTGTGGGAAGCCATGAAAAGAGTGAAGTTGGGGAAAAGCACCAGGAACAGATGGAGTGTGTGGGGAAATGTTGAGGTATGGTGGTGAGATAGTGATAGAATGGGTTATGGAAAATGTGCAAACTAGCATGGGAGAAGGGGAGTGCACGAGTAAGACTGGCATAGTCCCCTTATATAAGGGCAAAGGGGAAAGAGGGGTGTGTGGTACCCACCGAGGACTAGTGTCTTCTAAGCGCGTAGGGAAGGTATACAGTAGGGTAGTGATTGAGAGAGTGAGAGTGAGAACGGAGAAATGGATAGGCGACGAGCAGGGAGGTTTTAGGAAGGGAAGAGGAGTGGGTAGATCAGATTTTTACCCTGAATTGTGTTGTGGAGAAGTATCTGGAGAAGAACAAGTGTTGTATGTTGCCTTTATGGACTTGGAGAAGGCCTATGACAGAGGGGATAGAGAAGGTTTGTGGAAATAACTTAGAATATACGGAGTAGAGGGCAAGTTGCTGAAAGCAGTGAAGAGCATGTTGAGGGGCAAAGGCGGGCAGTACGTGTGGAGAGTGAGCAGAGCGAGTTCTTTGACCTGAATGTTGGTTTGAAACAGGGGTGTGTGATGTACCCGTGGTTGTTTACTGTATATATGGATGGAGTTATGAAAGAAATACTATCAAGAGCAGTGGATTTGGTGTATCGTGAAAGGGAGGGACTTGACTGGTAGCTACCTATACTGCTGTTTGCGGATGATACAGTTCTGATGAGTGATAATGAATGGGAGTTGCAGGGTCTGGTAAATGAGTTTGGAACAGTGTGCGAAAAAAAGGAAGTTGAAGGTAAATACGGGGAAGCAAGGGTATGGTCTTGAAAGGGGTGAAGTCACAGAGTGTGAGGTGAAGCTGAACGGTCAGGCTATGGAGATCGTCAACTCTTTTAACCGTGGAGCCCGGCTAGTTTTAATGTTTGCGCACCAGAACCCGGCGGTTTCAAAAAAAAAAAAAAATTTCCAGAAAAACAATAGAAATGGGTTAGGAATGAAGGAAAAAAACCACGAAAAACGCTCAAAAAGCTTAAAAATGGTCCTCGAGCCCCCGAAAACGGATTTTTACAAGAGTAAAAAAATTGAAGGCAATATCCCCCAAAAAACAGGTTATTGGCACTCGCGCGCACGCACGTGGACTTTGAGAGTTTTCAACCATCGGCACGGTTTTGCGTGGGATGTATACAGTTCCCATACAAATCTGAGCCCTCTTGAGTGGCTACACCTGAGGTTACGGTCGGCGCAATTAGGGTGACGCAATTAGGTTACATGGAGAGATAGACAGACTAATGAGGAAGTAAGAAGGAGGTGTGGTGTGGAGGTAGATGTGCTGGAAAGTGTGAAAAGGAACAACTTGAGATGGTTCGGCCATATGGAACGTATGGAAAGCGAGAGAATGACTAAGAGGGTGTACGAGAGCGAGGTGGAGGGACAGAGGGGGAGAGGTAGACCGAATATGAGGTGGAAGGATGGAGTGAGGAACTACATGATTGTAGGTGCTGCTGTTTGGGGGGAGGGGCGTCGACTGACTGGGACAGAGTGCATGGGGGAGGTTCGTTCGTGGCCACCCCTTCAGGGATCACGGCGTCAGGCAATAGATAGATAGATAGATAAAACTAATTTAATTGTGACATAGGATCTCCGCGATCGCGAACTTATATAACTACGGCGATCGACCATTGCCCGCACGGCCGTCCCCGGTTATTGTTGAGGTCCTGAGGAATCGTATGACTTTGACAAGCTCTTCCCTCCGTAGTCTCCGCATCCATGTTTCGTCGTACGGTACCTCTTCCCCTCCACATCCTACATCTGGTCGTACTACATATGCCTCTAAGCCTCGCCTCGTCCGTCACTGAGATGTGGATGGGCGTCCCTTTCTGTCTTCAAAGATGGATTCCTTCCGACAGCCTACTGGATTGTCTGGGGTTGGTTGATAAGGGCACCTCGCTTCAAGACATTGCTCTGGCCTAGTACCGTGGTTTGTAGGTCTCTGGTTCACCACCTGATGACTGCTATTGGGTTGTTGCCTTGACAGTGTTACGGTTCTACGAATGATCTAGAATGAAAGTGACACGGTGGTGAATTTAACCTTAACTATAAACTAATTTAATTGTGACATAGGATCTCCGCGGGACTACGGTAGGGCCGGAGTGAGTATTCGCCTGAGGTTGCCCCAAGACAAGACAAGACAAAATTCTAGTGCTGGTTTTACTCAGATTTTGTGAGTTTTAATTTAGCCTAGCCTAGGCTAAGAGTTCAGAAAATTTGCAAAATGCACCCATACTAGCCTACCCATAGCCTAATAGGCCTAGTGATTCTTTTTTGGCAGACCCACCCACAAATTTACTTATAGCCTGGGCCTAGGCTCGCCTAAGTTCTGGAATGCAGATTGGAATAGCCTTCCTATAAACTGTAGGCTAGGCTACTTCCTTTTAATTTAAGTTTGATTCTTGGAAAAATCTATTAGGCCTAGACCAGGCCAGGAAAGTCACATTTAAAATGACGTGTAAAAGATCGCCCATAAACGGCGGGACGCTATGTTATTGTAATTGGGAGCTTATTCGTCTGTTGATGACTTTGTCCTTAATTGGGGATCCTATGAATTAGCACAGATAATGATGACTTACCGTACATCATAATACGTGACGGGGCCGACGTGGGGGGGAAGAGCCGCAGAGACCCCTCAACATATTTGGTGTCCCACAGTAACTTTAATGGGATGGATGTAGTTACCGGTGTACGGTCGTCATGTTACATAGGGCGATCGTCGCAGTAAACTTCGCGTCTATTATGACGTCGATTTTTCGGCATATTTAATTTTATTCACTTCCTTTTATATTTAGGCTATAATCTAGCTTTGGCACGACAATAACCACTAACCTAGTCTTTCTTAAAGATTCTTCTAATTTCCAGTAGCCTATAGCCTAATTTAGGTCATTTTTAAAGGCACACATTAAATGGTTGGTATTTAACGACACTACTGCAGCATTATGATAAACAATTTATTAGAGATAATAGGCAACAATAGATTCGCCATATTTTTCTCCATCAGCTATTAGTCCGCTATGGAGGATTTTCGGTTATCGACAAATTGAAAAAATTCCCATTTCCACAGACAAAATAGACAAATACACCAAAATTGGGGTGTGCGGGCAGCAGCCCCCACCCATAATAGCCTACTATAATAGGTTAGGTAAGGTTGTTAGGTTAGACTAGGCTAATGTCCTTTCAAAGGGGTATAGCCTATTAAACACTAGGATAGCCTATACCTGGTCAAGGGTAAGTCCTGCTGTAGTCAACTTGAATGCTACCTTAAATTGTAATATTAGACTAGGCATAGCCTATAGAAAAAATAGCCTAGCCTACTTATTTATTGTAGCCTATAATATAGGCCTAGCCGGGTAGAATGTAGAGTTCGGGCGTACCTCCACCATTATTTACACTGCGCAGAGCGGCGACGGAAGCTTGACATCATGTTCCCGTCTATTTTGACTGCCATTGGATACAATAATATGTTGAGGGGAGGGCTTTGCGGCAATTTTTTTGGTTGTTTGCCCCCTACTGGCAATATATATGATGATGACAACACATCATGGGGGCAAAGCCCCCCTCAACATATTATTGTATCCAATGGCATTCAAAATAGACGGGGAACATTATCACAAGTGCCCGACGCCGACACCGCTGCCGTAAGGGGTGTAATCTTGTATGGAGATATAGAGACTCATATGAATGATAATGGAGTGAGAAAAGTGAGGGATATGGAGACAGTGAAGGAGGTCTTGAAAGGTGTGGATGAGGACGAATATGGATGGGAAGGGCAGGTGGAGGAGGGTCAGTAGGATAGGTAGATATAAAAGGGGAGAGATGAGACCTATAAGGGTACAGTTTAAAACTAGGGTAGTGGCGGAGACTGTGACAAATTTTAGTTGGAGGCTAAATACAAATGATAAACGAAACACATAAGACTAAAAGAAGGATTTGAGTATAGAACAAAGGAAAAAAATTAAGGAATTACAAGAAAAGGCTGATGAAAATAATGGGAAGTTGGATGAGGAGGATAAGAGAATTTTTACTGGAGAGTGAGGGACGGAAAAGTGAGGAAGTGGTTTATAAGAGGAGAAGGGAGGGGGAGAGAATGTGAGGGGAGTTGTGACGGAGGAGGAGAACGGGGTGGAGGTGTCACAGGGAGAGACAGGAGACAAAAGAGGCAGACCCAGTAGTGCTAACAGGGGTGTAGGGTATATGGACTGGAGGAGCGGGATGGTGTAATTGCTGAAGGAATGGTAGATGGATTAAGGATTATGTTTAGTAATGTGGATGTGTTTACCCAGGACAAGAAAAGGAGAACTGATATGTAGGTTGCAGGATGAAGAGGAAAAACCTGATGTCATAGCCCTACAGGAAGTAAGACCAAAAAAAATTAGAATTGAAAGGGAACTGGTGGAATATAGTTTGGAGGGTTTTGAGTTATATGAGAGAAATGCTATTAGAGCAGAGGATGGGTGGGGACTGTTGATTTATGTAAGAAAAGAGCTCAAGGTTAATGAGGTGGATATGAGGCAGCAGTATTGTGAGTATTTGTGTATTGAAGTAAAATGTGTAAGAGGATCAATTCTAATTGCCTCTATATATAGAAGCCCAAATAATAGCAGGGGAGAGGATGATAACCTACTGAAAGCAATGGAGGAGATAGATAATAGAGAGAACAAATATAAAATTTTGATTGGAGATTTCAATTTGCCAAGGATCAACTGGGCAAATTGTACTACTCCAGCGGGACAGAGTAGCCTGGAAAATAAGTTTATAGAGGAAAGTGAGAGATTGTTTTTTAACGCAACATATTGTAGAGATGACAAGATATAGAGATGGGACACAGGGGGGTGGACGTGATTTGATTTTTAGCAATGAAGAGGATATAGTGGAACATGTTAATGTGGATAGCCCTATGGGTCGTAGTGACCATGCCTGTATAAGCTTTAGTTGTAACATTAAATCAGAGAGGGATAATAGAAGCAATAGAAAAATATACAGTATGATAGAGCAGATTATGAGCTGCTGAGACGGTGTTGGGACATTGACTGGGGGGAATACTGGAAGAGTGAAGATGCTGAAGGAATGTGGAGGAAAATTAGAGCCAAACTGGAGAATGCTGTATCCAAAAGTGTACCAGTAAGGGATATAAGGATAAAACAAAATTGAGGAAAAGAACTAACCCAGAATTGCTAATGAAAAGAAAGCTTTGGATATTGATTAGAAGAAAGAAATGATTGTGGGAAAGATTAAAATTGTTAAAAAGAACAGGGGGACTAGTATAGAGGCTAAGGAAGTGGATCTGGAACGCAGACAAATAAACAATAAAATAAGGTGGGAAACAAGGAGGGGGGTGAAGGAGAGGGAGAGAGAGATAGCTAGAAATGTGAAGGATAATCCAAAAATATTCTGGAAGTACATTCAGGAAAAGTTAATAAGAAGAGTAGGGATCCCAGAGCTGGTAGGGGGGTTGAATGATGGGAGTAGAGCGGAGACTGATAAGGAGAAAGCAGAGGTGCTGGGGAAATACTTGGGGGGGTACTAACAGTGGAGTCGGAGGATGCAGTGCCTACTATCCCATCAAACAGGCACTGGCACTAGAACTAATAGAGTTTTCCCATGCTAGAATAAGAAGGGCTATAGAAAAAATGAACAGAAGTAAGTCACCGGGACCGGATGGGATACACCCAAGAATCATAAAGGAAGGAGGGGAGATGTTAGTAGAGCCATTGAAAATGTTATTGAGGTATCGTTTAATACAGGACAAATCCCGATGGACTGGAGAGAGGCGAACATAACAGCTATATTTAAGAAGGGAAAGAGAAATGACCCAGGGAATTATAGACCAGTCAGTTTGACAAGTGTTGTGTGTAAACTAATGGAAACGGTAATTAGAGAAGGAATAATGGATCATATGAAGTCAAACCAACTTTCAGTGGGAGACAGTTCGGATTCTTGCCGGGGAGGTCGACGGTACTACAGCTAATTAAGGTGGTAGATGATTGGATGCAAATTCTAGAAGATGGTGATGTAATAGACGTGGTATATTGCGATTTTATGAAGGCCTTCGATAAGGTCCCACATAAAAGGTTAATAGAGAAAGTTAGAAGCTATAATATAGGGGAGAAATGTGTGAAATGGATAGAAGCCTTCCTGAAAGATCGGAGACAGAGGGTACTGGTGAATGGAATAGGCTCGGGGTGGAGGGAAATTACAAGTGGGGTACCTCAGGGATCTGTGTTGGGACCACTGCTGTTCGTTATATTTATCAATGACTTGCCTGAAGTTATAACTAATGGAAGTGAGGTATACCTGTATGCGGATGACACTAAACTGTATAGAAGAGTGAGGAGTAAGGAAGATATGGGTTTGCTTCAAGGAGATGTGGAGGGCATGAAGGGATTGTCTGGAGCAATCAACTCTCGTTGATTCTTGCCTACATTTTTGAAATAAAACCCGGTATTTCAACAAATGGACACTTGCTTTTTTCCGTGCGCTACACTCGTGTTTTTTTCTCAGTGGATCGTTGTTTAATCTTGTTTTACTCGTGTTTTCATCTTGTGTTTTGAATCGGTGTAAACCTGGCATCATGGGGGCAACCAAATGGTGGCCACTACACATTCGTGCTTTCTACTCTTGTTGATGTACGTGGGTTGCATGTGTGTTACATACGTTGTTGTTGCGTGTAGACACGTGTTGCTTCGTCAACCTGTCGAAATGCATGACGAAAAAGCGACACGACATCACCAAAGAGTGTTACAAGGGTTTACACGAGCGTCAACACGAGTTAACACGAATACACGAAGAGTTATTCAGAGGTCAAACACGAGTTAAAACTTATTTACACGCCGAGTCTACAGTATTTAGGCCACACTCATGGGTACTCGCCACGGGACCCAACAGAATGTCATGCATGACATGAAATTTTTGGACCCCCAGGTGGCGGAAGTACCCACGAGTTGTGTCGAGTATACACGAAGCGTAGCCACGAGTTCTATACGAGTGTTGAGCGAGAGGTATCGACGAGTCATTGCTGAATAGGGCAAAATTTCTATTCACTCGTGTTGGATCGCCGCACCGACTCGGCTATGTGTGGAACCAGCCTTGAGTGTCGCGTCTATTTTGAAGGCGGTTTTTGGATTCGGTTATTTGCCTCCTGCTGGCAAATATATGATGATGACAAATATGTCATGGGGGGGTGACCCCCCTCTCAACCCTATTATTGTTATCCAAAAGCAGTCAAAAAGACGGAAAAATGATGGGCCAGCATCCGCCGCCGACTCCGCGTAGTGTAAAAACATGGCTGGCGGTACACTCCGAACTCTACATTCTACCCGCACTAATTTTCCAACTACGCATAACCGATTGATTATCAATGATCAATCCAAGTCAGAAGAAACGGTCCATTGCTTCCCTCCCAATAAAGTCAATGTCGGGATTACCACACTGTCATGCAAGGAACTTCGCTTTACTTCCAGGCTGATCTACCCTATTGTCTTCTTACTGCCTCTTCAGAGTTCCTACAAATGTCTTCCCCTGTTACACTTGCTCCCCACACTTCTTCATCCATAGGGCCTACTCACATCTTTACTCCAAACACACTGCCCAAATACTTTAAATGAGCTGACATTCTTCATAGCCGTTCAACCTCATTAACACTCTATGGTTGCCACCCCTTTCAATGACCCTAACTCGATTGCTTCTGAGACTAGCATTTACCTCCAGACCTTCCGTTTCTTCACACATGTTTCCAAACATATTTACCTGGACCCTGCAAATCCCATTCACTATCGGCTCAGCAGAACGTGTGTTGTCAGCATACAGTAGTACCGGTACTGTACTGGTTGAGGCAACGCCACTCGTTTCATTCCCTTATAAGCGGGTGTAAACACCAACATCACGCTTGCTCTTCCTTGTATTTCTTTTCATGACTCCATCCATATACTGTACTGGTATATTATTGAATCAACCATCTTTTTTTTCGGGACATCACATTACACCCCTCCTGCTTTTAAACCCAACATTTCAGATTAAAGAACTCGCTCTGTTAATTATGAGACACCCATGACGGACACCTTTGCACCCTCATACAGAATGCCTCTTAATTGCTTTTCAGCAACTTGCCATCTACCTCCGTATGTGGTTTCAAGTTACCGGTTTTCTACCGGTACTTTTCCACATACCTTCTACTATCCAATTCTGTCATAGGCCTTCTCCAACTCCATAAAAATGCAGCATACAACGTTTTGTCGCCTTCTCCAGATAGTTCTCCACAACACATTTCCGGGCAAAAATCTGAGCTACATCATCCTCTTGACTTCCTAAGATGGGACTAAAGTATGCTAACCGTTTCCCCAGCAATTACTGGACTGACAAAATGCCCAATATATATTGCATGTCCTCTTCAGATTTTATCTCTAATATATGTAAAATTACACCAAATACCACTACCTAGTAGCACTGAAATCAAATTAAAACTCACTAACAGGATAAATAAATGGAAGACAAGAAGTAAATACTCCAAAAGATTAATATGTTAACCCTTTACCCAGCCAATTACTGACTGAAAAAAATGCCTAACTAGGATAGCATGTGCTCTTCAGATTTATACATACATACGTACATAACATTTTAAGACTGAGTGCTCCACACAGATGTGCAGTTCAGTTTCTTTTCCTAATTGCGGCATTCCAGGCAACCCTGTTAAGGGATGGCTTTACTTGTCAAGTTTTGGATTTGAGATCGGCACAGTATAGTCCGATCCCAGGGTTACTCGGTCCCCACCTTGGTGCAGGCTCCTCCACAATCGCAGACCTGCATCTTTTCACCCAATTTTGTTCATCCATTCTCTCCACATGTCCATACCATCACCCAGTTTACTTGTACGGCATCTCCTCGCTTTTTAATTTACTTTTTTCCTTTTGTCTTTATACCTGTTTAAACAAGTCTCTTCAGTCATTCATTTGTTATTCTGTGGACATCCTTTATCGAAACTATGGGTAAAATTACACCAATTACACCAACCTACCTTAACCAACCAAATTTAATAACAGTACACTAACAGGATAAAGAAAATGTAAAACCGAACCAAGAAATGCCTTCCATAAAGATTGAATTTATCTATCTATCTATTGACGGACAACGCTTGATCCCCGAAAGGATTGGCCACCGATACGAAACCACCCTCTGCACCTCTGTCCCCAGTCAGTCGACGCCCCTCCTCCCATTCAGCACCGCTTTCACGCATTATTACTTCTTAACTCCATCCTTCCACCTCTCGTCTCGGTTTATTTCTCCCTTCTGTCCTTCCACGCACTATGTACACGGCTCTTAGTCAGTCTCTCGCGCCATTATCGTTCCAAGATGGCCGTCGAACCATCTCCAACGGTGTTTTGTTTTTCGACACTTTCCAGTACATGCACACCACCACCTCTCTAGTACTTCCTCATTCGTCTGTCTAGTGCCCTCCATGTAACTCTGCACACACTTCTCAAGTAACTCATTTCCATTCCCTTTCACTCTTGGGTTGAATCTCTCCAACAACTGTCCAATGCTTCGCTTCCGTAAGTCAGCTGTCGGGGATTACCAACACTGTCTATGACAATGACTTCTTCAGTTCCATGCTGACCACCCTATTTCATCGTTACGGCTTTCAGCATTCCTTACATACCGTACAATACTCCTAAAAGATTAAATATGTTAACCCTTTACCCAGCAAACTGCCCCTGACTGAAAATGCCCGAAAAATAGATAGCATGGGCTTCTCAGCATTTATACATACATACGTACATAACATTTGAAGACTGACAGTCGCTCAACACAGATGTGCAGTTTCAGTTTATTTTCCTAATGGCGGCATTCCAGGGCAAACCCTGTTAAGGGAGGCTTTACTCGGGAGTTTTTGGATTTGAGATCGGAAAGATATAGTCCGATCCCAGGTTTTACTCGGTCCCACACCTTGGTGGCAGATCCCTCCACAATCGCAGGACCTGCATCTTTTCAAACCCAATTTTGTTCATCCATTCTCTACACAGGTCCAATACCATAACAGGTACTTGTACGCATCCCCTCATCGATACTCTTTATACCTAAACGTCTCTTCAGCTCATCATTTGTTAGTATGCGGGACGATCCTTTATACTGAAAGATGTAAAATTACACATATTACCAAAATACATTACCAACAAAATTAATAAAACAGTACAATATACAGGATAAAGAAGAAATGTAAGAAATAGCCATAAAGGATGAATTTATCTATCTATCTATTGACGGGCTACGCCTTGATACCCCGAACCGGATTGGCCACGAACGCAAAAAACCTATGCACCTCCTGTCCCCAGTCAGTCGACGCCCCTCCTC